>OX940806.1:25544833-26042457 GCA_954870605.1 Acer campestre | reverse complement strand
ATTGAAATTTTGAGTGAAGTAGCATTACTCTTACCCCAGTGGTCATCAATTTGATGACACACAATCAAAATGGTCACTAGATTGAGATTTGTTTTAAAATGACCATTTTTGGTGAAAAGTGTGACATCAATAGTCATTCCATCTAATTCCATCAAATGAGTGACATTTTGGTAAATAAGGAGATGACGTTAATTTATTTTAGATTTTTTGGGGAATCATTTTTTTTTTTTTTGTAACGAATAATTATATTTAGCGTATGTGTGTGTGTATGTTTGTGATATGCTATACATATATACACACGCTAAATATAATTATTCGTTTCAAAAAAACAAAAGAAAAAATTGATGTCTAAAAAACATCTAAAAAAAATCAATGTCCCATTATTTACTAAAATGTCACTCATTTGATGAAATTGGATTGAATGGACATTAGTGTCATACTTTCGCCAAAAATTGTCATTTTGAAACCAATTCTCAGTCTAGTGACCATTTTGATAATGTGTCATCAAATTAATGGTCATTAGGGTAATTATCCATAAAAAGAATAAGACAAGAGGGGCATTTTTGTCACTCACTTACTTTGGTTTAGTGACGTATAAACTTAACTCATTAATATAGTGATATTCACAGAACTCTAATCGGATATGGTGTCATATAGACTCATTTCCAAATATATCATATTAAAATGATTAAAATTAGTATTTCAATTTGCCTAAAAAAATAAAAATTCTTGCAACATTCATATTAAAAAAGTTAAGATTATTTATTTCACTTTCCATACCGTTCAAAAAACCAAAAATTATCCTTAATTACTATTGGTAAATTTAAACATATAACTTGTCTCATACACACCCACTTTTCTTACTGCCTTGTTGTGACATCTCAAATTGTAGTAACTACATGGACTCACATGCACCAGTTTCTAATACGATTCTAGATGAATTTCATCTGGGCTATTTTTCTTGCTTCTAAAAATGTTCATAGCTCTTCCCCACCGTGTCTTTTTCTTCTTTCCTATCACTTATTCAAGGTTTTTTTTTTTTTTTTTTTCACGGTTTCCTTGTGATGTGATTGGGGTGATGAGACTCTAAATTAGATTTTTGGACATGTTAGTAGCAAGAGGTTTCTCAATTTCATCTACTTTTGGAAACGTGTTCGATGAAATATTTCAAATAATTTTGTATATATTATTAGTGTAAATTTATGATACATTAGACATTCAATTTGATGTTTTTATATTGTTTAATTGGACATCGGTCAACAGTTAAATCTAACGGATAAGATTTTGGTTAAAGGTACTATGCTGTAATTTTGACTATGTTTTTTCTATGTTCAATTGCATTTAAAGTCTGGAACATTATTGTAATTTTCCCTTTTAACAACGAATTATAAATAAAATAAAAATATAAATATAAAAAGCAGTCGTAGTCTCATAGACGAACAGAGGCAGAGTATATGGTGGACGCATCTCATTGTCACCACCAAAAAAAGCGGACCAGCAGAACCAAACCAAGTCCCATGAAGAGAGCAAATAACACAACAGAAGACAAGTCTTTGCATGAATTACTAGTCATCGATTAAACACACACCCAATAGCCCCAACCCATTTGTAGTGAATGGGTAGATGGCGATTTGCTTCTTTTCTCCACAGTTACATGACAAGAACCACTAAATCTCACTACTTTAACCCTTTTGTTCCTCTAAAACATCCAACCCCTGCCGTCTCTGGTCGCTTTTGCTTTGGTTCAAGACCCTTCACTGCAATCCCTTCTCGTGTTTCTGTTTCCTGCAACGAATTGGATTCTGGGTCGTTTGATTTTGACCATATCTATGGACTGGAAGCCAAGGAAGACGAAGAGACCGGAAAAATACCTGTTAAAGCGTATTTTCTCTGTACTAGGTTAGCCTCTTTATATTTTTATATTTCTACCGATTTGTCATTTTTCTTATGAATGAATTTAAGATTTTAGTGAATGGTTTGTTGTTGGGTTGTGAAAAGATGATGGCTTGGTGATTGGTTCTTTTACTCATAGGTTATTTGTTCTTGCACTTGTTTATGGATTTGTTTGCATGTTTATTTGTTTACTTGTTTGTTCCTGTTTCTGCTCGAATTAGTATTGCTGTTTGAGAGAATGTGTGGAAGATGTGGAAAGCTAATATTTTGTTGTGATAGGAGTGGATGGATAAGTTGGAAGATTGCAGACATAAGGTTGTAAATTAACGAGTTTTGAGAATTTTGCAATATAAGATTATCTAATTTTATATGTTTAGATAATTAGATGTCCAATGTCCTAAGTTGAGGTTTAGAGGCTAAGCAAGCTACAATCGATACCATTGAAGTTATGGAGTCTAAGAAATGTCTTAATTTTGAATGTTGTGTAACATATCCCCTTTATTTCTTATTGCTGTCTGGGTAAGGTTTTAAGTGTGATTATATTGGATGGTCGAATCCAAGCTTGTGATATATAAAATTCAAAAAAAAGGAAGCCATTTGCATGTACATATTGGTTCTTTTTGTATCTTAATATGTATGCTGGATTATAATTTATCTTTTTTAATTTTTGGTACTTTGAGATCGATAGAACAAGAAATTTATAGACGTTAGAGTTGAATTTAAATATCTTTTTTCTTTTGTGAGCATCATTCGTAGTTTCAATGTTTGGCGATTGGAATTCTCGTCATATTTTTTTTTTTAGATGCATTACAATTTACATATAAATAATATTTACTGGTAGTGCAAAACATAAAAGATTTTCAATGACATGGGTTGGTTTGTCTATGAGTTGGTCCCAAATTGATAATTTAGGTTGGATCAGGTTTGAGGGCTACAGGTTGAGCTACAACATCTTTAGTTTATTGTTAAGTACTTAGTTTTGTATGGCAAAGTTGTTTGAATTGGTTTTGAGTGAAACGTTCAATTAGTGGAATACTTCATAGGGCTGCTTCTGATGAGGAGCATGAAAAATGATATGAATTGATGCAATGTCTGGGAACACTCTCTTACTCTGAACATTATTCTTTTTTTTTTTTTACGTGTATTCAAAATTCGTTTTTAATGGCATAATGCTACCATCCTTGTCCCCCTCATAGATAATATTTTGAGTTTGTATATTACGGAACTTTATTTCTATTGTTATTTTTGCTGTAGAAGTCGAACAATTTATTGCCTTTCTGTTTTTTTTTTTTTTTTTTTTTTTTTTGTGTCTAAATTTATTGCACTTTATTTCTGTTGTTATTTTTGCATTATATATATATATGTATGTATATTGGCTTCTTTTTTTCTTCATGTATGTGCTTTGCTCTCCATGCAATCTATTCAGGGGCTCCCTCACCTTTCTCTATTGCTCTGTTTTTTCATGATGATTTGGCTTCTCAGATTCATGGTTTTGGCAGTATCAATTTGAAGAGCATGCAAGCGGAGAATTTAAGCGATGTTGTTCCCCCTTCTTCTCGCTCATCAAATTATATTGCCCTCAGATATTGCGGTTTTCCTTCAGACATTGTTGTAAGATGATTAAGAAACAACTTGATCCTTCAATTTGGTTAAAGTTCTCAGAATGTTTGCTCTTTTAATTATTATTTTTTCTTACCATTATCCTGCCACATTATATATAAGGTATCCAGTAAATATATCATTTAGGTTGTTGAGGGCGGTTAATGTTGTCAATTCCCTGTAATCCATTTTTGTAATTTTAAATAGTTATTAGAGGGTTGACAGTGTATTTAAATATTCTTGATATAACTGTTTTGTTAATCTGAGGCTTTTGTGGCATAAGAGGAAGTTGGACTCACCTTTAAATTGTTTCTTGCCTAGTTGCCTATGACATATTATACTGCTTGATTCAAAATAGATATGGATTGGGGCATATTGGGGTTGGGGTCCAGTGTATGCGCCATATATTTTTCTTGGTTTTTGTTCATGTGAAAACTGAAAAGGTTGCATGGTTCTCCTGATGGTCAGACAGAACAGTTCCTAAGTATTTCTCGACCTCAGGGTTTCTTATTCAAATTATTAATGAAAGTTTTGTCGAGTGTTAAAAATCTATAATTTGTGAGGTAATAAAGATACATCTGTCAACTCATTGTTTGTGCTTGGATACTTTTGAGAAGCCTGGTGTGTTTCTTATTGTTCAGTAAATGGACCAGGTTTAAAGTATGTCATTTTGCACTGTAAGGGATGTTGTAAGTTGTAACTGTATTTGTAGTCCTCAATATGTGCTGGTTGAGTGAAACAGTATCCCACACATCTGAATGTAGCTTTCAATAAGATTGGTTAAACACCTTCTTGTTACGTTTGTTTAGGCACATGGAGTCAAGGAGAATGTCAGCCATTCTCGTTACATGGTTGTGTACCAGTATGGATCTGCCGTTCTTTTCAATATCGAGGACAATGAAGTTGAAAATTACTTGAATATAATTCGTAAACATGCTTCAGGATTGCTTCCTGAGATGAGGAAAGATGGTGAGTTTTCTAAAGAAGCTCCGGCATTTATCAAATTCTTATTATGAATTTTGACCTGATTATTTTATTATTATTATTTTGGGTATTCAAATGTTATCTTATTATATTCATGCATGGCATTAATGTTTCATGTCAATTGTGTTTTTTCATAGTATTGCATTTTTTTTAGTTGTTTTAATATTTATAGTGGATTCAACAAGAATTAGATAGAATTTAGAATCAACTAATTAGTCTAATTGTTTTAGACCATGGTCAATGGATACCTTTAGATCATAATTATCGTTAAATTTGAAAACATTTACATATGAATTCTAATATTCCTTTTTAGTTTTAGATTGCTAAACAACCTTGTAGGCTTGTAGCCATTAATCTAAAACAAATTCATAATTCAGCTCAGAGATTTTTAGATTTGATTGTACTGTGTTAGTATACCTGATGAGTAGTAGTTTGTTTCAACCCAAAACAAAAGAATGGCAAGGATAATCCTTCAATAAGGGACTCAAAAGAGCCAATTCACCAATCAGAATCAAAGATTTTTCTTTGTTGGGAATTTTGGCTTCTTCATTTCATTTTACATGAGGTTTGGTGGATTTCTTGTTCACCACTTTTTTTTTTTTTGACAAATGTTCACCACATTTCTAATACTTCCTTTTGTAAGTATTAGTAAAATTTTACCTCCTTCTCTCTCTCTCTTAGAAATATCTATTTTGACATGAAATGGGCTTGTCAATATCATATTTATGAAGATAAAATATAACAAATCTATGTTAAAAAGTTGTTCACATAGCTGTGAACATACGATCCATGAAAACTGCACGTCGAATCTTCAAGCATAAATCATGTTAAATCAAGTGTTAACAATACCATTGTGACTGTTATAGATGTATGGGCTTAGTTGATTTCTTGGCCCTCTATTATCATCAAAGATAATAATGAAACATTTTGTTGAGGAACATTGTTTTTTTTCTTTATTAGCTGATTAACTTTATTGTACTATTGCATTATTGGAAGTTTTCTATTCTACAGTTTTACTCATGTTGTTCATCTTTCTTTGATTTTGAGATTGTTCCACTAGATGATCCGTACTCTTTTTTAGGTTACACTGCCAACACTGCCAATTACTGGGTTTTTGCTGAATATGAATTAAAAATAAAACAGTTGGGATTTACTGATCTGTGGTATAAGAATACGGTTATCACAAATATTATCCAAGTTATATGATATTTGCATCAACATAAACGGTTATGTGCATCAACTTTACTGTTCCTTATTCTCCTGTGTGGTATCCTTGTCAAGTTTTTCCCTTGCTTAATATGTTCTGAGTGAATGTGAAGCTGATTTTGACTTTTATTTTTGATCCCTTTTATTAGATTATGCCATAAAAGAGAAGCCACTGTTGGTTGAGGACATGCAGGGTGGCGCAGACTACATTGTTCTGAAAACTTTGGATACTGATAGTATCCGCATAATTGGAAGTGTGCTTGGCCAAAGTATTGCTTTGGATTATTTTGTTTCTCAGGTGATTTTCTTGCAAATTTCTGATTGATCTCGTTGTAATGCTTTTATGTGATCCATATAGCGGAGAAGCTGTAATGTAATTTTCCTTTGTGTATTGCAAAGTTTTCATGCTTGACTTGGTTTAATCTTAAGCTTGACACTGTTTTGTGCTTGTCATTATGCTGCTGAAAGTGAAAGAAAACTAGTCATGTGCGTTCTACAAGCTAGGTTTCTTGGGATTTAAACTTCATGTTTACAGTAACCTCTCTAATCTCCCTTGTGTTTCCTCCCTCTTGCAGGTTGATGGTATGGTTGAAGAGTTTGCAGGTATAAATCGTGCTATGGAGAAAACTGGAACTTTCACAATGGATAGGAAAAAGCTACTTCAGCTTGTCGGGAAGGCTAATTCAAATCTAGCTGATGTAATTCTCAAAGTCGGCCTTTTTGAGAGGTAACTGACTAACTGCTGGTGCTTGTTCTATAAGTGGCTAGATTATTTTCTGCATTCGATGAATATTAAAAGCCTCTTCTGTCTTCTAGTCTCAATATCGTATGGCTTAGATTGAGATCAAAATAATCCCAAAAGCTTTTGCTACTCCCAAGTTATTATCATAATTTACATATGAACAGTTAAATACTTAAATCTAAGATACATATGTTCGGCTCATAGTCATACATCGGGTAGCCCTCTTATTTTCCGTCCTTTTAATATACAGATCAGAAATTGCTTGGAGGGATGCGAAATATGCTCAAATACACGAGTACCTTCGGGAGGAGTATGAGGTTGCACAGCGCTTTGGAAACCTGGATTTCAAATTAAAATTCGTGGAGGTATTCCTGCTCTTTTATTACTTATGAATAATGCATTTTATGGATAGAGCCATATACATATATATATATATATATATATAATATTTTCAGTGCTACTATATAAGATCTATAATCAAAGGTGATTAGATTTATTTTTCAAATTTCTTAAATGTTTACGGTTATAATGCAGCACAACATCCATTTCCTTCAAGAAGTGATCCAAAACAGAAGGTCGGATCTTTTGGAATGGTGCATCATTTTCCTGCTGACTATTGAAAATGTTATATCAATATATGAGATCCTTCACGATTCGACTGGAGTTTCTCTGTGATTTCCGGTTAGCGGATAGGAAACTTACAAAGCTATATCAAGTGATTACACAAAATTCAATCAATTTATAGAGCAAATTGATTTAGTTTGATAGAGCAAATTCAATCAATTTAAAAGTTACAATTTTGATAATAGTCTGACTACATAGTTAGTCGGATTAAAAAAAGTACTTTTTAAGTATATTTATCTTCAAATGTGGT
The DNA here is from genome assembly GCA_954870605.1 of Acer campestre. Classification (NCBI taxonomy): domain Eukaryota; kingdom Viridiplantae; phylum Streptophyta; class Magnoliopsida; order Sapindales; family Sapindaceae; genus Acer; species Acer campestre. The sequence continues at coordinate 26,035,159 of OX940806.1, read as the reverse complement.
AGTTGAATTTATATTATTCACTTGCCATGCCGTTATTTTTATTTAACTCAATGGAATTAGTTAATGGCAGTTGAATTTATATTTTTTTCTTAAAGATTAATTTGAACCAGTAAAATTTTGGAGGAGTTATTGATATGGATCCACTGTCCGGATGATGTCGATGTGAAGGGTTTTTTTCTTGCGATTGGCGAAGGTAATGGCTGAGAGAGTAACAGCTAAGGTTGGTCAAATTGGTCAAGGGTACCTCATTGCAATTTTAGATAAAAAATTCGATTTGGCTGTGGTAGAGCAAAACGTGAGGGTAGTTCATTGCAATTTACCCTAATTCTAAATATATAGTATATGCCGGAAGAAAATCATATATAAATATCAAATTCAATAGCAAATATGTGATAATTATCGGATCAAATTTATATTAAATTTAAATAAATAATAGAAAAGACAAGAAAAGAGGAGGCCTACATTGCTTACAACTCCCAAGTATAGGCAATTGAAAAGCAGTATGATGATATTTATTTGTAATTAAAATAAATATATAGATGAAACAGAGATTTAGCACACTAATCTTGTAATGATCAAAACTAATATAATATAATTTATTATGATCTCTTGTGTTGTGTGATGTCCTCGTCCTGGTCTTTTTTTTCATCCTAATTTTTCTCCTTGCTGTTCTTGTTGTTCAAAGAACTAGAATTTCTAGTAGGAGCCAGACTCATAAATTTGGAGGGTCCATTATATAAAATCAAATTTAGGAGGTCATGTCCAATTAATAAAAATAAAAAATAAAAATAAACTAAGGTTGAGATAAGGCCTCTTTTGTCATTTATTGAACGGTCTCTATATTATTTTAGGAAATTAAAAAAATAAAAAAATAAAAAAGATTTCTCATGAAAATTCAGTGGTATACATAGATGGATGCATTCATGTAGTTAAGGCATTAATGATTCATGCTAACCTTGTGGTTAAAGGTCCAACTAACATATAATGATATAAAAGACATTGCACTTCTTATTTTATTGATTTACAATAGTTAATTAATTTTTCAACTTCCAAGCTTGTTCCAAAGTTGAAAGATAAAACAAGAATTATTTATTTTATATATTTTTATATTAAAACAATATAACTATTCATATATATTAATAACATATAATTTAGTCAATTTTATAATATGTTACTTTCAAAAAAAAATTATAAGATATCGGAAGAAATTAAATCATTCAATTTCAGATCCTATGGATTTAGAAAGCTTCAAAAAGCTTCAATACAAGAATTGCTAATGATGTTCTAGGTAAGGACGTAGATGGCTGTGATAACCCGTTCTTTACTCCATAATCTTAAAAATCCCGAAAAACTATGGCTCATAAACGCCACATAAATTTAAATCATTGTTCTTACTTCTCTTATCAATTTTAAAGTTTTAAGAAGAATTAAAATAACCTTGATCATGTACTATGATCTGAATCCGTTATATTAGATTATGATGCGGCTGTTGTGGTGTAATCGATAAAGGATGCGGCCGTTCTCCAGTGTTTTAGTTGACCATATTCCAAGTGAGGTAAACCAAGTTGCTCATGTCCTAACAAAAAATGCTTTGGCATGTGTAGGCGATAGGTTTGGATATGGAGCAATATCTGCTCTGTGTGAGAATATTTGTAGAGAAAAATATGCGATAACTTTTGTTTCGCTGCAGGTGTTAATTGTTATCTTGAACAAAAAAATCTTGATATTAATTTAACTTTCTTATGTACTTAGGTAAAATTGATGCATTAATTCCAAAATTTTCTGATGCAAGTAGGTAAAGTGTTTTCTTTCCCACATCAATGAGACCGTTGATTCAAATCAATATCTCTTCCCAAATTTATAATAATTCAAAGTAATTTTAAGAAGAAAAAAAATTTAATTCATAAACTATATACAAGTCTACAACGGACTAATTCCATTGATTTAAAGAAAAATAATGGCAAGGCAAGCTAATAATATCAATTGAACTACCACATTTGAGGATAAACATATTAAAAAGATTCAAGTTTGCGATATTGATCAGACTAGAAGAGGCTTTTAAAATTTATCAAAAAGGATCAATCATCTAGCTAGTCACATATAGAACAAGCATCACCAAGTTTGATATATATATATATATATATATATATTGAGTTAGCTGAAGCAGCTTAGTTTTTCTTGCATATCTATCATGAAAGTTCCAAGTTGCAATTGTTAATGATAAATTGTCAACAGAATAATGATACTTCTATTTTGCTCCAATTTGATGTCTGAATTTGAAGACCAAATGATGTGGTATCACTAAAAATCAATGATTTCAATTATTCAATTCTAATACAAAGAAATGAATGATCCATATCATTTGGACAATAAATTTAGACAAAGTAGTATTATTGTTGTCAAAATAATTGAACTTGATTCTGATTTGTTCAGTCATGGTTCCTTTAAACCGGCCCTTTTATTGAAATTAAAAATTATCCCTACCAATTTTTTAGACATAATTCCTAAAAATGAGACATTACCAGCAGATTAAGCAAGGTCATTTAATTTACTACCAAAGCCACATTGGGCATTAAATCAATGTTAATTGAACATGTAAACAAAAGCACATCATTTCTTAGTAGATATGGTAGTGCACCTTCTTTTCACAGTGGCAGTGAAGGGTTTGAAACTTTGAATCCCACGTACCATACATATTTTACAAACATGTAGGAGAAGTTTTTTCTTGGTTTACGGGAGTAGTTATCTGGGCAAAAATTGAACGGTAAAAAAAAATCACACTTATTCAATTGATGGCAGGAGATCGACGTACGTGAGCTGTCATGGACCTCATGGTTATCATCATCAAAGAGTTTATCTAGGTTTATTTTCTTTTGTTGATGCATATGAGCAATTGAGCATCATGTTCTATAATTGGTCACTGTCATGTGAATTATGATGATGCGATGGTTATTTCCATGTTTGTTTTTGGTTTTTAGGAGGAGTAAAACTAAACCTGTACTGAATAATAAAATTCTTTTCTCTCTTTTTTTCTCTCTCTCTCTCGAAAGGAAAACAGGGTTAGTAAAAGTAGCAGAGTCTTTAGAGTAGATGTCTTCTTGTCTAAAGTAGAGTTCAAAGCTTAAAGTGGGTTTATTATAATTGGTGATATTAGTGATGGCGGATTCAGAAATTGCTAAGTTGTATGAGAATCTCTCGTTAGTGGATGAAAATGGAGTGATATATGAGAGGCCTGAAGAGGAGCTGTGTGAAGGAGAGGTGGATGTGGATCTATATCTGATAGGGAAGATTTTATCGGGTAAAAAAGTGAATAGGGAGGCTTTTATTCATCTGATTGAACAGTTATGGAGTCTGTTTGGAAGGGTTGAGATTGAATCAGTGGGCATGCTTCTAGGTTCTTGCGATGCCAATGTGCTGCTTCTACCAATACCAAATTAGTATGAATTTGCTCCGGAAATAACCCACATTGTCGTATTATCAGAATCATATACAATTACATTATGCCGGACCTCGGAAGTCCCAGACATATCTGGTGCAGAGCAACTAACTCCTTTTACACGTCTTCCATGTATTTGAATTTGTGCAGGTTCTTCATCCACATTTTCTAGATCATCAACTTGTACATTATTTGCCTCATTATCCACCTCATGGTTCTGCTCATTGTACTGCTCGTTGTATTGCTCAATTGGACAACCAAACGCATCGCCAAATTCAAGTTCAACTACATTTGCATGGTTGACCGCTATCGGTTGGATACCGCACACGTTTTCCCCACCTTCAGTGGCACTCCTTTGGGTGAACACTTGGTTGCTACCGGAACATGATCCAAATTGTTGGGTATTTTCAGGAGGAGGAATATCATTACCTATCACATCTCTAGCTGTCCTCTGGGTTAGACTGACACATACTTTAGGGATCACCCGATCTTCCCCTAGCATAAACTGAACATCATCGTCATTTCTTATAAATGTGCGACATGTACTGCCATGAATGATTGATATTGATGCTAGATCAACATTGAATTTGTTTACATCATACTTGACAATGGTATGCACAATCGCCACCAATTCTTCGTAACTCATATTCCTTGACACATACATTCCCTGGTTATCAGATCCAACAAACCTCTGACTTCCGTTGAGTAACTACTCCCATCGACCGTTGTAAGATATTACTATTCTAATTCGATTCATGATTCTGTCAAAATTAATCATCACAAACCATTAATAAAAACTCAGGACTACAAAATATTTTCTTTCATATATTACATTCACAAAGGCTCGGGTGAGGATATTGAAAAGGCTCGGAGAAGACATGGAAAGGCTCGAGGAAGACATTACATGGAAAGGCTTGGATAAGAATTGAAAAGGCTCGGGGAAGAAATGGAAAGCTCAGGAAAGACATTACATGAAAAGACTCGGGTAAGATTTCAAAAGTCTCGGGGTAAGGCTTCAAAATGCTTGAAAAAGGCTTCAAAAGGCTCGGGTAAAGCTTCAAAAGGCTCGGGAAAGACATTGTGTGAAAAGGCTCGGGAAAGGCTTCAAAAGGCTTGGGGAATACATTACATGAAAAGGCTCGGGAAAGACTTCAAAAGGCTCGGAGAAGACATTACATGAAAAGGCTTGGGGAAGACATGAAAAGGCTGGGGAAAGACATCAAAAGGCTTGGAGATCTAAAAAAAATACTCGGATAACATATGAAAAGGAACAAATGAAAATGTGAACAAATTCAAAGAAGAATTGGGAAAAAATATTTACCTTATTGAACTGAAGCACGTCGGTGGTTTATAAGTTAAAGAAGAAAGTCGAGGCAACGTTGAACTTTTATTTGCACAGAGAGAGAGAGAGTTACTGAGTTAACACTAGTGGAGAGAGAAAAGTACAAAGAGAATAACATAAACTCAAATCTAAGGGCAATTTTGGTAGTTCATCATAATATGTACCTTTTAAACTTAACTTATTAAACCACTGACAATGTCACCAACTCACTTTAAAAATGTGACATTTCTCACAATTTCCACCGGTGGAATTTGATTCATTATACGTACATAAATTGGGACATCATTATTTGACAAGTGATTTGAATCTTTTTTTTTTCTTTTGTTTAATATGATTTTACTGGTCTTGCTGTTCAATGAACTAGAATTTCGAATAGAAGCCAGACTCATAAATTTGGAGAGTCCATTATATAAAAATCAAATTTCAGAGGTCATGTTCAATATTTAATAAATAAAAAATTATAAATTAATTTTTTAGGCTATGTGATTTTTTTTTTTTTTTTAAATATTAATAGGAGGTTGAGAATTTGAGATAAATTTATGTAATTTGAATTCACGTGTGAAAGATTTACTATTTGACCACCTCAACTTCGATCACCGTAAGACAATTTGTTTGTCATTTATTGAACTCTCTATTTTATTTTACGAAATTACAAAAAAAAAAAAAAAAAACGAACTCTCTATTTTATTTTACGAAATAATAAATAAATAAATAAATAAAAAATAAAAAATGGATTTCTCATGAAAATTCAGTGAGTTAAGGCATTGATGATTCATGCTAACCATGTGGCTAAAGGTCCAACTAACATATAATGATATAAAAGACATTGCACTTCTTATTTTATTTTACAACTGTACGTTAATTAATTTCCAAGTTCGTTCCAAGTTGAAGGTATTTTTTATATATTTAATTATATTTAATTTTATAAGAGGTTGGAGGAAATTAAATGGTTCATAACACTTGAACATTCAACTCCATATCTTATGGGGTGAGGAAGCTTGATATGCCATCAACAATAGCAATAAGATATATCCAAATCCAATGAGAAGCGAGAACTATCCAAAACTAATAATGGTAATCATTGTTAGAAAGTGTTTTTCTTTCACTGTTTTATAATGGTAATCATTAGTATCAAATTTCAAGATGTATTGCTTAAACTTCAAGACATTAATTAAGTTAGGAGGGTTGATTAAAGAATCTTAGAGATGCTTTTACAGGCATATGTATTGCACAAACTTCAAGACATTAGATAAGTACCGTATATTATATATATATATACTATCACTCCATCCAGTAATATTTATACAATTGCTATCTTTATTTGAAAATGGTGACCTTTTATTTATGATAAACACTTCCATAATTCAGCCTCCATGCCACACCTACCGTTACATAATCACTTACTAATTCTATTGAGATAAGAAATATAATGATATGAAAGATATTAAAAAATATCTTCAATTAAGTGGCCCACAGTGGTGTGTGGTGTAGCTCATCTGATGGATGAATGAATTTGGGGTTTTGATAAATGATTCTCAATTCCCAAATCAGTGGTTCGAATCCTATCGATTACAAAAGATTCAAAACAAATTTATAATAATGCTAAGTAGTTTTTAAGAAAAAAAATATCAATTCAACTCAATTTAGTTAAAGAAAAATAATGGCAAGGCAAGCTAATAATATCAATGCATGGAACTACCACATTTGAAGATAAATATATTAAAAAGATATATTTTAATATTTTAATATGTAGTATATTGCCTTTGTAATAGTTGGTGATATCACGTTGATGAGGCTGCATATACCAACATAATCTTACTACATATCAAAGAGAGTAACAACTTCAACAAATGAATTGGATAATTTACCTGGACATATTTTTGGAGAAAGGGGTAGAAATTCAATAAATCAATTGGTGAAGCCCAATTGTCCCAGAAATTACTTTCAACATCACCATTTTAACCTGATGTTTAAACAAATGAAATAATAAAACAACAGTATAATTTTAGGCAAGAGTTACTAATGGAGAGAAGTGAGAACAAGAAAAAAGAAATCCACTATTTCTTTATTACATCCTACGATCTATTCTATTGATTATGTAATAAAATTTCTTTTTACTCCTGTCAAAAATAAAAAATAAAAAATAAAAAATCTTTATTACAAGAAAATGGCAAAATTCACTGCTGACTTGAGCATAAGTTGATTCAGGCAAAATCTATGTACCATTATGGTGTCGAATAAAGGTGTGTTGACCATGTGCTTATAGCAACTATGACCTCTCTCTTTGCCGCCTATTCGTTTCTCGAAGACACTTTTAGAACAGGAAGGTTTTTGACCAATGAAGAGCTTGAGAAGCTCAAGACCCTCGAAAAGTTTGTACATTTTCAGGAATTAAAATCTGGGTTTTTGTGGGTCCGTGTTATGAGGCCGGAAGAAGAGATGGATGCTAACTGTCAATTTTTTGGCCGAGTCAATGTTGCTGCCTGTTGGATATGAGAAGTTGCTGGGGTTCCTGGTGAAACAGTATTTGCTTGAGAGAGGAGTTGTCACGCTTGTTGGGTTTATAGAGAGGAGGAGGAGGGCCAGAGTAGCAGTGAACAAGAGAAGCTCGCTGCTACTTTGGAGGTTTGTTTTGATAAAATGGTTGCTAATTCTTCACCTCCTACACCTACACTTACATTTGTAACATGACTGTTCAAAAGCAGCTTCGAAGGTAACATACAGTTTCAAGTTTGATTTTATCTTTTCTGCTAATTTGATTGTTATAGTATTGTGAAAGTTGGGACACTACTAGATGAATGATTTGAGGACCTTTGTGTAACACTGTCTGTTAATGGTGGACTAGAAGAGGCTTTTAAAATCTATCAAAAAGAATGAACCTTTTACTCACATATAGTCTATACTCTATAGAGAACAAGCTCGCATCGATCACCAAGTTTGATATATATATATATATATATATTGAGTTAGCTAAAGCAGCTTAGTTTTTCATGCATATCTATCATCAAAGTTCCAAGTTTATTCTGATGAGGAAATGGGGCAAAATAGCACTTTTGAAACTTGAAGTTGTGCAACTATCACCACATTACTAACTCATGTTTTATTAGCACCAAAAATGGAATTTGCCCCCAGCTTCTTTTCTTTTCTCTTGGGTGTCCTTTACCTTCTTCTTCCTTTTTCCCAAACCTCCATTGATGGAGCTTCAATGGAGGTGCCACCGCCGACCGACGAGTTGACTGGCAAAACCACCAGAAAAACATTCGTCGAGTGCCAATCATTGTAACCAAAGTGTTCGTTTTCATTTTCGAGTTGTGTAGAGAGAGAAACGAAGCAAAACCCAAACCATCGCGAATCTTCATCGTCCGATTTATGACGATCCGTCATGAATCTGATGAAACCAATAGCGCCAACGAACTCGGCATCGTTTAATCTTCCAGATCCAACTATCTTCGGAGTCAATTAATGCCGTCGTCGGATCGTCACTGTCACCATTGATGGAGGTCGACAGAATAAGTCTCGAAACGCAGGAATAAGTCTCGAAAAACGCATGAATAAGTCTCGAAAAACGCATGAATAAGTCTCGAAAAAATCATAAATAAGTTTCGAAACTGCAAATAAGTCTCGAATTTTCGAGAAAAAAAATAAAAAGTAAAAGAGTAAGTGGAGGTATTTTGGTCTCATCACCTATTTTGGTGCTATTAAAACAAGACTTATTAATGTGGTGCTATTTGCACAAGCCCTCCCCCAAAAAGTGCTATTTAATTTTTGAACCCTATCCAATAATTACCATATATAATATTAATAACTATTATTTAATTATTAATTATTTTGACCATTTTTATTTATTTATAATTTCGCGTGTTATGTGATGTAACCAAAATCCGCTTATGAAACCCTCTTAAGAGAAGGAAAAAGGAAAAAAACTTGACAAGAAAATCACACGAGAGAATAAGCTAGGAACCTTAAATAAGTTGATGCACATAAGAAATTATATCTATTAATTTAACAGTCTTATGATTCTTGGATATTAATTAGATTAGTTTTGATCATTAACAGATTAGTGTGCAACAACTCTGTTTCTTCAATATATTTATTTGATTTACAAATATAAATATGATCAGCATATTCTTTCTAATTAAGAAGCGGCCATGCAGTGAGCAATTGCTATGCTGGGAAGTTGTAAGCAACACAGCAACTCCCTTCTCACATGCTCAAGCTCCAACAACAATGTCTGTCCCCTCGAATGCGTAAGCTTTAAGAAGATCAGCAGCCTTGTCTTCGAATGCGTCAACGGTGTCTGCCACCTCATATGCATAAGCTTCAAGAAGATCAGAAGCTTGCCAAGGCAGCACTGCAAGCTGAATTATTGATGAGCCATCAACAATTTGAGTCATTGCATGCTCCAGTAGAACATTTGACTCGATTGTTGAACATTCAACTGCAGATTTCATTGATTCAAGAAGCACACATACAAGAGCTGCTAATGATGAGCCAGCAGCAACAAGAGCAACACCTGCAACAAACTAAATCTGATTCCGTGGACTACTCAAAGCTCATCAAATTGTTGGATATGTTATTGATCAATTCTAGGGAAAATTGATGTATTAATTAACAGCTATTTCAATTAGCTGCGTTATCAAGAACCGCTGTCAAATTTTTATTTTTATTTTCCCTTTATATTCAGTCAAATGATTCCAAGTTAAAAGTGACTTAAAGAAAGTAAAGCTTTATGTAAATTTAAGTTGAAGCTAATTAAAACATTCTCAGCTGTAAGAAATTTACAATTAATAAAATGATTTCAATGTACTTTGCATCTGAAACCAGGTAAATAGTCTTGATTACATTAACGTCAAGAGATCGAGTTGGCTATAGCTACTAGCTAGCTAACTCGTAAATTACACGTAAATTTAGTTGTAAAAGAATGGAGATCCATATGGTTTTTGAATCGAGCTAGAATCCTCTCTTAACTTTTTATTGGCTTTTTTTTTTTTTTTTTAAGGGTAAGTGAAATACATATTTGAATGAGAGAGGAAAAAAAATAAGTGAATAAATCTTAAATTTTTAAACATATATTTTCATTTATGCTTATGCGTCATTAAATTATGAAAAGTAAAAAAAAATAAAAAATGGAGAATTATTGTTGCTGCAAAATTCTTCAAAACAAATAGTGCTAGAAAGTATTTCAAAAATAAACTTTGTTGTTGGAAGTTATTTTAAAAACAATTTTGTTGCTGGAAAATATTTCAAACAGTACACAATATAATTAGAATAGAAAAACCTGAAAGTGGCTGAGTCGCGGACAATGTCGCTCTCTTTAAGACGTTTCGCTGCTCTGCCCTAATGGTGCAAGCAGTTCCAAAGTTGCCACGTCGTCCCCAGGATAAAACAGCCCAGAATCACCTCTGTCTCGGAACTTCTTTGCACAAAGAAGAACCGGAATGCTCAAACTCTTTCAAAGGTTGCTCGGAATACTAACAAGGAACACTCAAGAATTTTTTTTTAAACTTTTGTTGTTTCAAAAAATGTTGTATTTTGTGAATAAGGCAAAAGCCTCTATTTATAGGATTAGAAAATCATAACTGAAAAGACAAATTTAAACCAGCCATTAAAATGAAATAAAAACTGATGCAATAACCACAATTTAAATAAAAACGTTTTATACATTTAAACAAAATAAAGTTGTTATCGGTTACAACATTCAAACAAAACGTTTTTATTTTTATAGTAATTACATTCAAAAATTTATTTTATAACAGTAAAACAAAAACACAACTGTTATGCAATTTTTGAATTCAAACTTTTTAAATACACTTTTAACAATCCCCCACTTGTATTTAAAAATAATAAGTTCATCAAGCAATCTTTTATATGATTATGCATAAATAAAGGTGTCGTGTGACTTGAACCTTTACATAATGATAATGCTTCTGTATATATACTAGAGTAACTCGTAGTTTTGAACTCTATCACAGACAACACCACACACACAACCATACTAGAGTTAAGTTCTAAAACCAGCACTTTACGGCCATGTGCTTATATCCCAGTATAGTGAATGCTCTAGAAATTTTGCCCAGAATTTCATAGAAAGCGACCTCTCTTCCACATTCACATAGGTGAGCCTATCACAGATACTCCTGTAGCTAGGTACCCAACTCCACATAGAGTATAGAGCTCATTAAGAGTTATATCTAACTCAACCTTAAATCGCTTCAGGATGTCATGCTCCATAGGGATGGTTTTGGCGTGTTAACCATATATCACAAAAGCATGATTCCACATATCACTTCATGACTTGTTATTACCCTTTGAACCTATGTCTTGGGATCTCCAGTCTGTAGGTTGGGTTACCATCACAAGTGACTCAACTATCAATGGGCTTTAGTCCCATCCCTTTCGAGGTTTTCCAAACCTTTTCTCGTGCTAATCCTTTCGTCAAAGGATCAGCCAAGTTCTCCTCAGACCGTACATGATCCACTCTTACAGCCCCAGTTGAGAGAAAATATCTAACTGTATTGTGTTGCGACGTATTTGTCGCCTTTTACCGTTATAATAACGGTTCTGGACTTTTGCAATAGCCGCGGTACTATCGCAGTGAATAAGGACGGCTGGTACTAGTTTCTCCCATAAAAGGGGTATCTGATAACAAACTTCTCAACCAATTTGCTTCCTCACTAGCAGTAGCTAATGCTATCATTTCTGACTCCATTGTGGATTGAGCCAACATAGTCTGTTTCTTAGACTTCCATGATATTGCACCTCCAGCGATACTAAAAATGTATCCACTAGTGGCCTTGGAATCATCAGAAAAAGTATTCCAATCAGCATCGCTGTAACCTTCAAGTACAACAGGAAACTTTCCATAATGTAATCCGAGGTTCATTGTTCTCTTGAGATAACGCATTACTCTCTCAAGAGCATGCCAATGCTCATTACCAGGTCTACTAGTAAACCTACATAGTACTCCCACAGCATAAGCTATATCAGGCCTAGTGCAATCAGTAGCATAACAAAGGCTACCAATGATGTTCGCATACTCATTTTGTCTAACACTGTTACCAGTGTTCTTGAACAACTTTTCACTAGGATCATATGGAGTACATGTAGATTTACAGTCAAAGTAATTATATTTCTTTAGAATTTTCTCAATATAATGAGATTGATCCAAAGAAATTCCCTTTTTTTTTTTTTTTTACCTAGTTATTTTTATACCCAGGATTACACTAGCTTCACCTAAATCTTTCATTGCAAAGTTAGCAATCAATATACATTTAGCAGCATTCACAGCATGAATATTTGAGCCAAAAATAAGCAAGTCATCCACATATAAACAAATAACAGTGCAAACATCATTCACAAATTTATAATAAATGCACTTGTCACTTTCATTAGATCTAGGTTCACTACTAGATGCCAACCCCCCACTATTTCTTAATTTAAAGGGAAATTTTTCTGAGCCATATTCCATCCCTCTATCACTATGAAATCTTTACTTTATTAACATCAACATTAAGTTTGAGCATACCTTCAGTTGTGATCTCATGGGCAATCTTCTGCAACTCATGTGACTTAGCTTCTACAGATTTGTCACCTGTCATTTAATACTTTAAGTAGCGGCTAACAGCAAATTTTTTAGCTCCAGCCTCTTCAGTATCATATTTTTTCTGAAGTGCCTCTCACACATCTTTTGCAGTATTAAAAGTAGTGTAATAATCATATAAATTATCAGACAAACCATTAAGAATATAATTTTTGCAAATAAAATCATCTGCAGTCCATTTCTCTAGAGCTGCAGTTTGTTCAGCGGTTGAGTTTTCAGGAAGAACCAATTTTTCAGTGTTAACAATAGTGGCTAATTTTTTTTTTTTTTTTTTTTTTTTTTTGTTTCCAGCGTTTAAATTGAACACCCTCAAAGCGGAAGGGTCGGTTTAGGTCGGATAACTTAGAATCCATTAAAAAAATCTTTGGAAAAAAAAAAAAAAAAAAAGACTGAAACGTCTTAAAATTGTTGCTGCAAAATTCTTCAAAACAAATAGTGCTAGAAAGTATTTCAAAAATAAACTTTGTTGTTGGAAGTTATTTTAAAAACAATTTTGTTGCTGGAAAATATTTCAAACAGTACACAATATAATTAGAATAGAAAAACCTGAAAGTGGCTGAGTCGCGGACAATGTCGCTCTCTTTAAGACGTTTCGCGGCTCTGCCCTAATGGTGCAAGCAGTTCCAAAGTTGCCACGTCGTCCCCAGGATAAAACAGCCCAGAATCACCTCTGTCTCGGAACTTCTTTGCACAAAGAAGAACCGGAATGCTCAAACTCTTTCAAAGGTTGCTCGGAATACTAACAAGGAACACTCAAGAATTTTTTTTAAAACTTTTGTTGTTTCAAAAAATGTTGTATTTTGTGAATAAGGCAAAAGCCTCTATTTATAGGATTAGAAAATCATAACTGAAAAGACAAATTTAAACCAGCCATTAAAATGAAATAAAAACTGATGCAATAACCATAATTTAAATAAAAACGTTTTATACATTTAAACAAAATAAAGTTGTTATCGGTTACAACATTCAAACAAAACGTTTTTATTTTTATAGTAATTACATTCAAAAATTTATTTTATAACAGTAAAACAAAAACACAACTGTTATGCAATTTTTGAATTCAAACTTTTTAAATACACTTTTAACATGAACGTGAAGTAATTATCATGTGAACGTCAATATCCCATTTTCAAGAATTATGTCTTAAAAAAATGACAAGGATAATTTTCCAATAAAAGGGCCGGAACCATGTTTGAACAAATCAGAATAAGGGTTCAAAAATTAAATAGCACTTTTTGGGTGAGGGTTTGTGCAAATAGAACCACATTAATAAGTCCTGTTTTAATAGCACCAAAATAGGTGGTGAGACCAAAATACCTCCACTTACTCTTTTCCTTTGTATTTTTTTTTCTCGAAAATTTGAGACTTATTTACAGTTTCGAGACTTATTAGCTTAAATTCGTGACTTATTTTACAAATTCGAGACTTATTCATGAGTTTTCGAGACTTATTGATGCATTTCGAGACTTAATTTAAGTTTGTTCGAGACTTATTCTATTCGACCTCCATCAATGGTGACAATGACGAGCCGACGACGGCGTCGGTTGACTCCGGAGATAGTCGAGTCTGGAAGATTGGACGATGTCAAGTTCATTGGCGCCATCGGTTTCGTCAGATTCGTGATGGATTGTTGCAGATCTGACGATGAAGATTCGGAGACGATTCGGGTTTGGCTTCATTTCTCTCTCCATACAGTTCGAAACTGAAAATGGATACTTCCGTTACAACGGGTGGCGCACGACGGACGTTTTGCCGGTGGTTTTGTTGATCAACTCACCGGTCGGCGGTGGCACTTCCATTGAAGCTCCATCAATGGAAGTTTAGGAAAAAAGAAGAAAAAAGAAGGTGAAGGACACATAAGAGAAAAGAAAAGAAAAGATGCTGGGGGGTATTTTTGTCCAAATTCCATTTTTTGTGCTATTAAAACAAGAGTTATTAAAGTGTGGTAGTTGCACAAGTCAAAATTTTAAAAGTGCTATATACCCCTATTTCCTCTATAAAAAATGGTGCACATACAGTTTTTCAGGGATGTAAATATCACAACTTTTTTTTTTTTTTTTAATTCTAAAAAAAATAAAATTCTATAGTGTGGGCTTGAGGGGTATATAATTGGCCAACCTCATTTCGTTGAAGCATTACTTTCTTTGAACTTTTAATTTGGAATTTTTTTTAAAAATATATTACAGTAATTCAGGATTTGGGTTGGAGGATAAATTCAAACTCACAACCTCATGATGGAGATGTAAGAGGCAAATCACATATCGTCTAACTTGGAATCAATTGACCGAATATAATTGGTACGTCATGGTAAAATAATAATTGCAAGAATCCAATTGAAATATCTTTTAATTAATTCCCAATTATAAATTAAAATGTCTAAACTTTCATTCCAATTGTATCGTCTTATCTCGAGCCTTCACAACTGACCATTGATCGCTTCTCACCAAACCTCCTCTCTCTCTCTCTCACACAGTCTTCGTTCATGGATCATTGATTCTTTTGTTGGCCCAATTTCTTTTCCTTCTTTTTTCTATATGTAGACAAACCCTAAAATGATCGATCAAACAGTTTTCATCCTATAATATCCAGAAAATAAGCTTGAAGCTGCGAGACAAATTTACCGCGGCCGGATTCTATAGGTTTAGTATCAATCATGAAGAAGCAGCATTCAGCGACGGTGACTGGATGCTTCGTGATCTTTGTTTTTTTCTTTGTGTTCCATACCAATCTCTCTATCTTATCGGAATTCAGGACGTCGACTTCAATCAGATCATCAACTCATACAGGTATGCGTTACAAACAACTTTTTCATATCTTTATCAATGAATCCTCTGTCAAAAAGTTGCATGTCACCCAAAACTTGCAATCTCATTATTATTTTATTATAATTTAATACTATTGGTTGAATTTGGAATCCAATCGGTCTGAATAATAAGTTAATAACTTCTAAAAACATATCCAGAATCTTTCCGTATTTTATGATTTTTTTTTTTATTTTTAAATGTAGAATTTGAAGACTTTTCACATCTGTAACGAGGAAAGTGCAAATACAGCCAGCCAAAATTTGATATGAAAACTCTTAGTATCGTTAAAGCATCTTTAATACAAAAGTGGCTTGCATACCAATAATCGTTGATATGGTAACAATGTCAAGAGACTTGCTTCCAGTGTAGTATAAAAATAGACTTGATAGACAGTCAATTCAAAATTTGGTCTCCAATCCTTCTATCTAAAACACAAATATAAAAAAAATTAAGGTCAGTTTTAAATGTGTACTGAGTCAACCTAAAAAATATATAACTGTGCAACAGACCATCTAAAAGTAGACGATCATGTTGACAACATCTAATATTTTTTTTACCACGTTAGCTTGAGATTGAATATGCACGGCTGCATTGGAGACACAATTATTAACAGAACGTCTATTTATCCTATATGACATCTCTTTTTTTTCACAAGTCACAATTGCATCATCTCTAATGGTAATGTGGGTTGTGAAAAAATTAGAAGCCACGTAGAATGAACATCTACTTTGTTAAAAAATTCATCTCCAATGCAACCTCTCTAGTACAACTTCAAACTGAGGTGACAACTTTTTTTTAGAGGCGAACAACATGACTCTCTGATTTCAGAAGGTCTGTTAGACAACCATCTTGTTGGCTCAGCCAACAACCACTCTTGTCTTCTACTTTATTTTATTCAACAATTTTAAAGTATATTTAATGAGACCAATAATAAATTGACATGTCAATAAAATTATGTATTCTACAAGTGAAGCATTGTAGACCACTTTTTCATTTGGATGTCTATCAAGTTTAGTTACATGTTACATATGAAGCAATTGACTTGGCAATATTGACATATCACCATTTTTTTAAATGCAAGTCACATTAACATTGGAGATGCTCTTAGTGCTCGAGAATTGCATCTAAAAAATATATTTTATTTTATTTATATTTACTATATATGGCTGTGGCGACTAATTAATCAGTGATTTTTTTTCCATAAATCAGTGTTTTTCCCATCAAATGACATTGAGCATTATTGGTGGTATTGCATTTTTTATTATTTTTTATTTTAAGTATTACACCATTACATAAATTAGGGGTTTTTTCGGGAAGGGGGAGAACTCAAACCCGTAACCTTATGATACATGTGTGAAAGGTTTTACCATCGGACTAATCTCATCTCATTGGTTGTGTTGCATTTAATCTTTATTATTTAATTAATGAGTCATTCTGATATTGAAATCTCAATGATAAATTATATATATTGAAACAACATATTTCATCAACCCAATATATAGTTCTTTTATCCACCTCATCATTTTTTTTATGCAAGCATTGTTTAACTCAATTGTATTGCTTTTTCTAACAAAAAGTAATGAGATGGATAAATGTATTATAAATATGTTCACAGTTATATGTCATAGAAAAACTCTCAAACTACTACGTTACAATTGTTTATATTTTGAAGTGTCTACATTTATATTTAAATATATATTGCACTTTTTGACCATTACTAGCTATTGGTTGTCATAAGATTCCTAATAAATTGATTATATAATATGAAATTATAAGGAAAGAACAATCAATATATTGTATTGATTATATAATATATTGCACGTTTTTGTCATATGTTAGCAGACAAGAAGTGCCAGGAACTGAAGTCAATAAGCAAGTGGGACCAGCTTCTTCCTCCGCTACCTTTGCAACCTTTACAGTCACCAGGAGGACAAATCAGCTGCGACCGTTCTCACCATAATTATGATATGTGCTCAGTCAACGGCCCAACTGTCCTTGATCCCAAGACCTCCACTTTCTACCTTGTGGACCCCTCTACCTCGACCCCACCGCTATTGGTAGAAAAAATCAGGCCCTACCCTCGGAAATGGGAAAATTTCGTGATGAAAAGAATCAAAGAGATCACAATAAGCTCAAGCCCAGGTCCACGAAGCCCAAAATGTGAAACACAACACAATGCACCAGCTCTTGTATTCAGTGTGGCAGGCTACAACGGAAACTTTTGGCATGAGTTCAATGATGGGTTCATTCCTCTCTTTATCACCGTTAATTCCATCTTTCCTGATCAAGATGTGATCTTTGTTATTGACAAAGCTCGTGATTGGTGGGTCAGCAAGTACGCAGGTTTGCTTAAAGCTTTTAGTAAGCACCCTATTGTAAACCTAGATAACGATAATGCCACTCACTGTTTTACTTCTGCCACTTTGGGCCTCATCTCACATGGATTCATGACTATTGACCCAACATTGCTACCCAATTCAACAACCTTCACCCACTTCCGTGCCTTATTAGACAAAGCCTATGGTCGTAACGGCCATGGCCGGAACCTCCCTTCCATGTTCAATTCTCCGGTGACTCGACCGCGACTCGTGCTTATGAGTCGGAAAGGTAGCATTGGACGTGTCATCTCGAATGAGGATGAAGTAAAACGTGTTGCGGAAGAATTGGGTTTCGATGTGATAGTGTTCAAGCCTTCTGTTAAGACCCCGTTACAGGAAGCTTATGCGCTAATAAATACTAGTCATGCGATGGTTGGGGTACATGGTGCAGCTCTCACACACTCGTTGTTTCTCCGACCTGGGTCGGTGTTAGTGCAGGTGGTACCGCTAGGGCTGGAGTGGGTGGCGGATGTGTGCTTTGCGAAATCGGCTAAGGAAATGGGGATAGAGTACATGGAATATAAGATCAATGCAAAAGAGAGTAGCTTGGTGGAGAAGTATGATGAGAATGAATTGGTGATAAAGGATCCAGTTGCTTTTAAAGGGAATAATTGGTCTAGTGATATTATGGATATTTATTTGAAGGAACAGAATGTTAAACTTGATTTGCTCAGGTTTAAGGAACATTTAAAGCAAGTCTATGACAAGGCTAAGGAATTTATGGACAAGGAGGGATAATTTTCTAGTGTGATGTTGTTTTAATAATATACAAGTCATTATGGTATTTTAGTTCTAATAATGTGTGATTTTCTTATAATAACCTGTCATTCCTGTAGTAGCAAAAAATAGTCCTTAGGCCCAACGCTTAGGCCCACATGGGTTCTACTAATGGATCCGGGTTGAGTCTATGTAATATGGGTCGACCTAAAGCTCAGCTAACCTGATTTCCACCCTTACCTGCAAGTCAAGCCAGTTATCACATAGTGAAAACGTGTCAGCACATTTGACTTGGTCTAGCTGTTATCTCATCCCAAAGAATCAGGCCTTGATCTTAGGGATTTGAGATCAAGGGGATCACGAAGCCATATGAGGTAGAGGCCCATAAATGAAACCTTCCTCTAACTATAGAGGCTCTCTGGTTTTTTCCATCCACACAAAGTTTGTTGTGTGCCGAAACTCTGATATATTACTTTCTGATCACCAGAATTATTATTAAAGCCAGCAAATTATTCATCTACGATAAAATATCCATTACAATGCTCAACCCAAGCAATATAAGGCTAAAAACAGTCCCCTCCACTTCTCTTTTATGGATATCACGGACTACTTTGTTTTGACAAAAATCTTTGGCAAAGGAATGACCAAAACTAATCTTGTAAGAAATTAAAGGGGAATGCAAATATTTCCAAATCATATATATTAAAAACTAAACTTGAGCATGCAGTGACTCAAATTGTTGGCTCAACAATAATTCAGCTTGTGGTGCTACCTTGGCAAGTTTCTCTTCTTGAAGCTTGTGCATTCGAGGTGGCAGACACCGTCGACGTATTCGAAGACAAGGTTGTTGATCTTCTTAAAGACTGTGTATTCGAGGAATCGAGGGGGTAGACATTGTTGTTGGAGCTTGAGAATGCGAGGAGGGAGTACTTGTTGTGTTCTCATGATCTCTCTATCCCTGTTTGAATGGTAATAATTTTGATGATAGAAATGTTGATCAATGAGAGTATATATATAATCAGAAATGTTCAAGTCAGTCCGTATTGATATAACTTTCGTCAGTGCACACTGGCATAACTTCATCAGTGCGTTGGATGTGGACCATTAGATTTACATACTTTAACTCAAAGCGTATGCATTTGTCAAAGCTTCTTCATGATCAGTGGTCCACATGCATTAATACTGATATAGTTACATCAGTATGCATTGATTTTAACGAGACCGTATATATAATATCTAAATATCAATACTCCCACAAGGATTGGGAAATGTAATACCACTACAATAACATTTTATTTTATTAATTTTTCCAAATCCCACAAGGATTTGATTTTCAATTTATTTTATTTCTTTCAATCCCACAAGGATTTAATTTTTCATTATCATATCAAAGAGTAATGTTATATAACCTAAATAATTAATTCAAATTTCAACATAAATGATGTAACAAATGAGTTGTCATTACCACACACAATATGAGATGATGTGAATAATGAAAAAACCAGTTGCAACATCACTTGGGTTAAAATTTGAACTAAATTTTTAAATTATCTAACATTAGTACATGTCAAATACTACTTTCAATAACCTTTAATGACCTTCAACCGATTTCCTAATTTTGCAATAATTCCAAATATTTAGTATATTCTACTGAAATACTGCTAATAATTCTACTTCCAAAAAAAGAAAAGAAATATATGGAAGATAATCACATATAAATTTCAAATTCAATAGCAAATATCTGCTAATTGTCCATCAAATTATATTAAAAATTAATCAAATTTAAATGAATAATAAGAAAACAGAAACAAAACAAAAAAAAAAAATTAAAAAAAAGAAAAGAAAAAGGAAGCCATTCGGTCTCTAGTGATGTAGTAGTCTCTGCTTAGCTTACAACATACAAGCATAAGCAATATGCTGACATTTATTTGCAATTCAAATATTTATATCGAAGAAACATAGTTGTAGACTTGTAGTGTAGCACACTAATTATGTAATGATCAAAACTAATATAATATATATCTAATAATTCTAAGACAGTTAATTAATAAATATAATTTATGCTTTCTTACTTCAATATATATTTATATATATATATATATAAGTAATACTAGACGTCCCAAATTATTTTCCCAAAATCTCTCTTAAATGATATGACACATGAGTTGTCAATATCACAAGTTCACAACACTCCCTACATAATTTTATGATTTATAGGATGTTGACAACTCGCATGTCACATCATTTAAGAGAGATTTTGGAAAAAAAAAAAAAAAAAATTGGGACGTCTAGCATTACTCTATATATATATATATATATATTTGGGCCCATGGGGGCAGCAAACCCAGCAATTTGCTGGAACCCCCAAATGGCCAAATGGTCCATTCTCCTTTTTCTTCTTTGGGGCCTCAAGTCCAATTTATTTTAGTTAAGAAGGGCCCAATTTCAAGCATTACTTTGCTTTTTTTTTTTTGGTAGAAAAGAGGGCTACAAGGCCCAAGAAGAAAGAGAGAAAAGAAAAGAAAAAAAAAACTAAGAACAAGGAACCATCCTAGCAATGGTGACCCCATTACAATCATCCTCCAGGATACCATACAACTGGGGAGGAGGATCATCAAACACCGTGAGACCCAAACACAAAGAGTGACCCAAATTGGCAAGATAGTCAGCAGCCCTGTTGCTTTCCCTATAAATATGACGAATAGAACAACTCCAATCCTTAGCCATAGACAGAGTACAAGCGTGCACAATGCTGTAAAGAGGGTGATACTGAGGAATATCACTTTGCAGAAGAAGGATCGCAGCTTTAGAATCGGATTCCACCATGACCTTCCTGAAACCAGACTCCCAAGCCAAATTCAGACCTTCAAAGATGCCCCAAATTTCAGCCTCCAGAACACTACCCACGCCTTTGTTCAGAGCAAACCCAGCAATCCAATTGTATCTGTCGTCCCTAATAATACCACCAGCAGAAATCGCACCACTGTCAGGTCTTAAACTCCCATCAACATTAAGCTTAATCCAATCATGAAGAGGAGGGGACCAAGATAAATGGCGAGTCTCCATAGCAGTCACACTTTCCAGACCAGAATTAGCGTCCCTCCAATCCTCCAAGAACTTCAGTATAATCCTCCATGGGCAGCTCGGGAGAAGAAAATTTGGATCAAAAATTTTCCCACACCTCCATTTCCAAATAAACCAAAGAGAGACAGCAACAAGACAATAATTCGGAATTCCCCCAAAGCATAACTTGCTGCAGCTAAGGTTCTCGAACAGCCAAACCTTCCAATCAGTCTTGTAAGCAGAAGTCAGAGTAACCCCTCTGTCAATACTCTCCCAAATCCCACACGAGATTCTGCAGCCACGAAAAACGTGGTTCAAGTCTTCAGAATCCTCATTGCATCTCTCACAGATAGTGACTGAACCCAGACCCCGAACAACTCTCTGCTCATTCGTCAATAATTTACCATGGAGCAGGGTCCATAAAAAGTAGGTCACTCTAGGAGGAAGTTTAAGTCTCCAAATGAATTTCCAATCCCAAACCTTAGTCTCACAATCCCGAAATTGACTCATATACGCACTACGAACCGAGAAATCACCATTCTTAGAGAAACCCCAACAGGTTGAATCCACCAAACCCTGATTCCCACCTATATAGATGCTGAATATTCGATGGACAATACACCAAGGTAAGACAGAAGCCAACTTCTGCAAATTCCAATCATTTAAAATTA
This sequence comes from Acer campestre, assembly GCA_954870605.1. NCBI lineage: Eukaryota > Viridiplantae > Streptophyta > Magnoliopsida > Sapindales > Sapindaceae > Acer > Acer campestre. The sequence goes on along the minus strand of OX940806.1, from coordinate 26,013,148 downwards.
CATAATCACTCACCCTCTCCTTAAGCTGGTTATCGGAAAGAGAAACAGAAGCATGGCCACGCAGCTCCTCCATGCCCGGAACCCACTTCGCATTCCAAAAACTAATATTCTGCCCATCGCCAACTCTCCAAAAAATCCCATCCGCAAGAAGCTTTGCACCAAAAGAGAAACCTCTCCATGTACTAGAGCAACACCTCACCTTCCACTTCTCAAAATCAACACCGAGACCCCCTTTATGATATTTTCTGTTAAGCAAATTACCCCATAAACCAGGATCACTCTGAGATAGCCGCTAACCAGCTTTAGCAAGCAATGCCTTATTCATCATCTTAGTTTTTTTTATACCCAGACCACCAAGCTCCTTAGGCAAGCAAACTGTATCCCAATTAAGCAGATGGATTCTCCTCTTATCAGAAGTGTTCCCCCACAGAAAATCTCTATTAATTTTATCAAGTTTATTACAAACTTCCGACGGGAGTTTAATGGAATGCATAGCATAGATAGGAATAGCCGAGGTAACAGCTTTAATCAGCGTACATCGTCCCGCAAAAGATAAAGACGCACTCTTCCAACCCGTCAATCTTAATTGGGTCTTTTCAATGATTTCCTTATACGTACCCTTAGTAATACGCCCATGGATTAAAGGCACACCCAAATAATTGCCCAAATTGCTAGTCAAGGGCGAACCACACATAGAAGCCAAGGCTTTAGCATTGCTATAACTTACATTCCTAGAACAATGGACTCTGGATTTCGGAAAACTCACCTGTTGCCCCGAAATATCGCAAAAAGCATCAAGACAGTCTTTCATCGTTTCAGCTTGCAACAATGAAGCATGACCAAACAGAATAAGGTCATCCGCAAAGAACAAGTGAGAAATAGCAGACCCTCCTCTAGAAATTTGCACAGGCTTCCAAACTCCATCAAGAAGTTTTTGGTTGATGATGTGAGAAAGTTTCTCCATACATAACACAAAAATGTAAGGGGAAAGAGGGTCACCTTGTCTAATCCCACAATGCGGACGAAAACTATAAGTCATGTTACCATTTAGAATGACCCTATACTGAACACTCGTAATACAGCTCATGACAAGGTTGATAAAAATATTCTCAAAACCAATTTCCTCAAGGACTTTCCTGATAAAATCCCATTGCAATCTATCATAAGCCTTGGCTAAGTCAATCTTCCAAGCAATATACCCCAATTTTCCCCTCAAGTTCTTGAACTTGTGAAGCACCTCCTGAGCAACAACAATGTTATCCTGTATTTGTCTACCAGGCACAAAAACTACTTGATTCGGGCTTACAAGATCAGGAAGCAAAACTCTCAACCTATGAACAAGGAGTTTACTTACAATCTTGTAAGTAGTGTTACAGAGACTTATAGGACGAAAATGGGTCATATTTGTGGGATTCGGAACTTTAGGAATAAGAGAAATTAAGGTCTGATTAATACCCTCAGGAACACACCCCATAGAAAAACAATCGGTCACCAGCGTCAACAACCCATCCTTACAAATATCCCAAAAATTCTGAAAGAAAATAGCTGGAAATCCATCCGGACCAGGAGCCTTAATCCCACCTATGCTAAACACACATTGCTTGATCTCTTGTTCACAGACAGGGGCATTCGGCATCAAATTCTCACTCAAATTCAGCTTACGAAAGAGCATGGGTAATTGCGAATACTCACCATCACGTTGATTTTCCACAAAAAGCGATTGGAAATATCGAACAGCAACAATCTTCATCTCATCCATATCCCCAATCCAGCTACCATCCTCTTTTATGAATCCCTCAATCTTATTTTTCCTTCGTCGAATAACAGTAGAGAGATGAAAAAATTTAGTGTTTCTATCACCATCCTTTAACCAACAATTCCTGGATTTTTGATGCCAGAAAATTTCCTCTTGATCCAGAATACTCTTGTAGTCTTTCAAAAGAGTCTCTTCAAGATTAGAAAGAAAGCTAGAATGCCTTTTACTAAGATAGCGTTGAATCCCCTGAATCCTACCCAGTAAAACTTTCTTATTATGGAAAATATTACCGAACTTAGCTTTATTCCAATTCATTAAAACACCGGTGAGATTATGGATTTTCACATCAACTGGCGTATCCAAAGGCCTCCAGTTGCTACGAATTAACTCAGCGAAATCCTTTTGTTTAAGCCACATAGCCTCAAATCTGAAAGGCTTACATCTAGAATTTGACAATTGAGGACTCTGAGTTTGGATAACCACAGGACAATGATCAGACAAAACTCTCGGCAAATGTCTCACAAATCCATCCGGAAACTGTAGCCTCCAATCCATCAAACACAACGCCCTATCAAGTCTTTCCCAAATCTCGTCATGCAAACCCCGTTTAGTCATCCACGTAAACTTGGCACCAATAAAACCCATATCCACCAATTCATTCCTATCGATCCAGTTCCCAAAACCACTATTAGCATAATGAACCCGTCCCCCTCGCTTCTCCGAGCTATTAACAATCTCATTAAAATCTCCAGCTACAAGCCAAGGTAATTGAAAACAATTCCTGATAGCATCCAGATAATTCCACAAAGCCCCTCTGGTGGTAACACAAGGATTAGCATAAACAACCGTGAGGACCCACGGCTTGCGAGAGTCATTCACCAAAGCAGTAACACTGTGTCTTGAACTAGCAATCACATGCAAATTAACCGAATTAACATTCCAAAGCAGCCAAATACCCCCAGAAAAACCCTCAGCATCCACCATGAAACTATTAGAAAAACCCAATTTGTTAATGAAGCGCAACGCTCTGTCACCACTAATCCTAGGTTCAAAAATAGCCAAAATCTGAAACTGATGGATCCTACGTAAATCAGCAATCGTTCTCACAAGACCTTTCTTCCCAGCTCCTCTCACATTCCACACACAAATCATTAGAGAAGAAAAAAGATCTCTATTCAGAGATAACTTTCATAGCCTCTTCAAGCTTAGAGGCAACAACATCAAAATTCTCAACCAAATTCATATTAGAAGTACTAGGCACAATCTGCTACACACACTCACTAACCTGCGGCAATACTTTGGATTGAGCTTCAAAATTCATGACATCTTCATGAAGTTGCCGCAACACAGTGGAACTATCAAAATCCCCGGAATTCACAACCTGAGCGTCCTCTAAGTTAGAAGGCAAATTCGGTCCAAGACTACTTCTATTACTAGAGCAAACAGCCCTGTCCTCCCTCACAAGACTGTTATTATTACCCTGCTTACTTCCAATTCTAACGGTCTTTCTATTTGCCTGAGTAAAACCTCTGTAAGATTTTAGCCCCTTGCTGCTACTCTGATTAGGGACTTCAGAAAGAATTGCTTTACCTCTCAACCTGGCCACTACATCCTGCCCCTTATCTCCCGAATCAGTACCTGCATCCATCACCACATCCATTTCCTCACTTAACACATTAAACCTGGATCCACTAGCACCACCAGTATTCTTTAACTTGTCTGTATCAGCAATTTTTCCCTTGGAACCAGCTTGCAATTGCGTCAACTTGTTTACATTTCCCTCTGCAAACTTATCAACAAGCCTGGTAACATGCGCATACCCATTCCCGAATTGCTTGCCATTGAACCTATTTTTTTCAACACTACCAATATTCCCATTATCACCTCTCACATTCCGACCCTTATATGCTCTGTTCCCTTGCCTTCCATAAGAGACCAAGAGCCATGGCCCATACGTGGGACTCTCGCTAGCAGAATTGGTACCATTCTCACAGAAATTGTCAGGCACCGTCGGAATCGGATCCACCATTCCCTCTCTGCAACTCTCTTGACTATGCCCAACCCGACCACATTTAAGGCAAATTGACCCCAAGCTTTCATACTCCACCCTAATAAACCTGTCTTCAATGTTAAGAGTACCTACAAGCGGTTTCGAAATATCAATTTCGACACAAATTCTAGCAAATCGGCCTCGAGCTTGATTCTCCGTGATAGGATCAACCTTACACATTTTTCCTAACATTCCACCTATACTCCATAACAAAGCAGAGTTCATCCACTCCATAGGAAGTTTCGTCAATCTAACCCAAATAGGCATACTCTGGATAGAATCCTCCCCAGGAACGAAATTCGGTTTCCATCGTTGCACCACCAAATAATGGTTTGTAATTACCCATGGTCCATTGGTAAGCACATAATCCATATCATCTTTCATTTGAAACCTAGCCACAAAATATCCCTCCCCAAGATCAGTGAGCTGCCACTGACCAATTAAAGTCCACTTCTGGGTTAATTTGGTGATCATAAAACTGAGCGTATGCGCCCGTCCCATGTTCTTTAGGATCAAAGCATTCTCCCAGGGTTTATGTAATTGGTCTTTTAATTTAGCAGAAAGTGTCATTCTCGGACCATTAGGGCCATCCGAAATCAGGATATCATCACTATCAATTTTCAGTTCCTCTTTACTGGTACCAAGACCAGCCCAAGAGTTAGGGTTTGCCATATTCATGAGTTTTGACTTGAAGCTATTCACGGAATCAGTCCCTGTACTATCAATAACAACTTTAGACCTGCCAGACCCAACCAATTCAGATCTCGCCCGTTTCGCTGAGCCACAAATCTCACGATTCTCCGTCGAGTCAACATTCATAATCTCAGGAGGGGGTGGATTCGCAGAGAACACAAATACCTTACTCGGGTTTTCCATACCCAACAACAGAAACAAGAGAAGAATGAAGTAGCCAAATCAGATCGCACAAGAATAAACAGCGTCGCCCCTGTTAGCAGGAAACAGAGCAAGAAGAAAAACCTAACTAAGCACAGGCGCGTTCAAATTCTCAACCCCACGCGCCCATAATCTCCCCTTCAAATTTTGATTTTAATTTGTTTTGCTTTTTTTTAATAAGACCCAATTCAATTTAATAGAAATAAACATCAAAGTCCGATTGAATTTTAACATATCCAATTTAGTTTTACATCATTTGAGTCAAAATTGTCTAAGTCCAATTGTTTTGTTTTTTATTTTTATTTTTATTTTTATTTATTTTTATTTATTTTAAAGAGAATCCAATTGAATTGCTAACCTAGTCAAAATCGCCACCCACTCTCTCATGACTTTGTCGACCGGCTTCCTTTCCCATTTCGATTTGCTTCCAAAAATGTGTGTGTCTCACCTCTCAATGTCTCATTTTATTTTATTTCTGAAAATAGTCCATCATTTCTTGTAATTTACAAAATCAGTTGCTTTTATTTTTGAAGTATATGTTGAATTTAGTTATCACCTCTCACCTCTCAATGAAGAATTATTTATTTAATTTTTTTTATATCAATGATAATAATTTTTATATGGGGTTCCAATTTTTGTTAATATCATTAAATGGCTCGGGCCCCAAAATATCTGGAGACGGCCTTGTGTATATATATATATAATTTCTGCTTATGTGTGTCAACTTTAATGTTCCTCGTTCCCGTGTTGGTTTGATTTCTTAGTCAAGTTTTTTCTTTCGCTTAATATGGTTTTGCTGTTCTTGTTGTTCAAAGAACTACAATTTCGAGTAGGAGCCAGAACCATAAAATTTGGAGGGTCCATTATATATAAAAATCAAATTTCGGAGGTCATGTCCAATATTTAATACAAAAAATTATATAAAACAATATGATTAAAGTTATTTTTTTTATGCCATATATTAATTTATATATATATATATATAAAATATTAATTGAAGGTTGAGACTTGAGATAAAAAGATATGATTTGAATTCACAATCTCATTAGGAGGTCTATGAGGGACTTACTATTTGACCACCTCAACCACCGTCACAATAAAGGTCTCTTTTGTCATTTAAAGAACTATCTCGATTTTATTTTAGGAAAAAAAAAAAGGATTTCTCATTAAAATTCAGTGGTATACGACATAGATAGATGCATTCATGCAGTTAAGGCATTATTAGAGCATCTTCAATGCAGTGCCAATGTTAAAATTTAGCATAGGGTGTAAAAATTCTCCTCCAATGCAGTGCCAAATAATGTGTCAAATTTGGCACAGCAATAAATGCTCTTTCTTTAATTACAAAAATACCATTATATATATATTTTGAATGAAATAATGAATGCATTTATGATAAGTGTTTACTTTTATAATTTTAATTAATAAAATAATAAAAATAACATTTTAAATAGGATTATGCATTGGAGCATAATGCTAAATTGATGTGCCAAATATAGCATTTTACATTTTTTTTTTTACCAAATTTGGCATTGGCATTGGCATTGGCATTGGCATTGGCATATGCATTGGAGATGGTCTTAATGATTCATGCTAACCTTGTGGTTAAAGGTCCAACTAAAATATAATGATATAAAAGACATTGCACTTCTTATTTTATTTTACAATTGTTAATTAATTTCCAAGTTGAAGGATAAATTAAGAATTATTTATTTTATATATTAAAATAATCTAACTATTAATATTATTATATATACTAATCACTGATAATTTAGTCAATTTTATAAGATATTGGAGGAAATTAAATAGTTCATAACACTTGCAAATTTAAATGAACATACTGACAAATGCACCACTCAAGATTATGGTGGTTGTGGAAATGGTGGGAAATGTCACTTTTTTGATCAAGTTTTGTAAGAAAGTCACCACCTTATTAACTTAAGTTTAAAATGCACTAAAGTAAGTGATTTTCAAAAATGTCCTTACTTTATACATTCTCTTTCTTACTTAAAGAGAGAGGAAAGAGAAGAAAGTCACCACCTTATTAACTTAAATTTAAAAGGCACTAAAGTAAGTGATTTCCAAAAATGTCACCACTATGTTTGATTTGATAGAAAGTAATTCTTTTCCTTTCCTTTCCCTCCATTTCCTCCCAATTTTGGATGGAAACCAAATGTTTAAAATATAAAGCAATCATTTCCCTCCATTTCCCTCCATTTACTTTCCTTTCCCTCTCATTTTAACCATCCAAACAACAAATAATAAATCCTCCCAAATCCTTTCCTTTCCTTTCTCTCCAAATCCTTCAAATCAAACATAGTGTTAAAGTTTTCTGTTATTTTATTCTTTTCACCTTTTTCTATAGTAGACCTCCAATGGAGATTGAATATCATAACATTATCAATACAACTTCATTGAATAATTAGTTTTGTGACGCTACACAGACGCATTCGGGGGTCGAGCTCAAGCTGGTTGTGTGAATTTTGAATATAATTGAAAAAGCTCGGAGACTATTTACAAAGTCTTGAAGATAATTGAAAAGGCATGGAGACTAATTGAAAAGACTCGAATTACTGTTGAAAAGGCTCAGAAAGTGTATAAAAAGGCTCAGATACAGTGTTAAAATTAGTGTCGGAGATTCAAAATTGAAAAGGCTCGAATTACTGTTGAAAAGGCTCGAAAAGTGTATGAAATAGCTCGGATACAGTGTTAAAAGTGTCGGAGATTCAAAATTGAAAAGGCTCGGAAAGTGTATGAAAAGGCTCAGATATAGTGTTAAAAGTCTCGGAGATTCAAAATCGAAAAGGCTCGAATCACTGTTGAAAAGGCTCGGAAAATGTATGAAAAGGCTCGGATACAGTGTTAAAAGTCTTGGAGATTCAAAATTGAAAAGGCTCGAAAAGTGTATGAAAAGGCTCGGATATAGTGTTAAAAGGCTCGGAGATTCAAAATTGAAAGGCTCGAATCACTATTGAAAAAGCTCGGATACAGTGTTAAAAGTCTCGGAGATTCAAAATTGAGAAGGCTCGAATCACTGTTGAAAAGGCTCGGAAACCCAAATCTTCATCGTCTTGCAGATTTTGGTCAACTTCAAGACTGTAGCGTCACTGCCGGTGAGTTCACCGTGAGATTTTCAGCCGAATTTCTTGCACCTGATGCTTTCTCTCTTCACTGTTCTCTCTCTTTCAACTTTTTTCTCTCTACGTTTCAAAAGACACAAACTGACAAAATAAGGGTATTTTTGTCTGGTCACCTAAATAGGTGCCTTTTAAATTTGAATTAGTAAAGTGCTGATATTGTTACAAAGTCAGGCCCAAATAGTGACAAAAAAATTTTGAACCCTATGGTGGTTTGGTGAATTTGATCTTATACTTGAATCCTCCAACTTTTGTGTTTTCCTCCTTGAGAAAATGGACTTGATCAATAATTCTTCAATGAAATAAAGACAACCAGCTTGAAGAATTGTTTCTTGTAGCCTCTGAGGCGGAAGTTCAAACGAAAGAACCGCTCTTTCCTTTATCGTCCTCTACTTTTAAAACCAGAAAGATAGGAAAGACTCTTGTTTTTCATCGTTGTTCTCTTATCAATATTTGTCTTTTAAAGTTTTTTTTGTGATATTTCTATGACTCAGAAAGATGTTTATAGAGATGTTTGTGGCAAATCAGTGATTGAAACATTGTTGTAGAATGTAATTTTTATTTTTTTTTTGGAAAAAAGAATTTATGTTTTTTTAGAGAATATATGTTTCTTTTAAGGAAAAAAAAACGGTAATGTTGAAAATCTTGATTAAGGAGCTGTGGCAAACTGGCAATACAATTTCACTATTTCAGTGGGACATTAACTTTACTTGAGACTCCGGAGTCCGGACCCGCATATGAGTGCATGTTTCTTGTGTACGGCCATTGATGATCAAGGCAGTAATAGCGCAAGTATTGGGACTCACCTTAACGTGATAATCACATCACATAGTGACATAGGTTCAAAAACGATATCTCCATTCTTTACAAATAAATTTATATTTCGACTATATATATACAATTTTTCTATTATCTATTCGTCCTGATATAAAATATATCATGACGAAGAATATGGACTATTAGATTTACATACTTTGACTCAAAGTGTATGCAGTTATCAAAACTTCTCCATAATCTATGAACAATATTTCTCGTCTTGATATATATTATATCAGGACGAACTAACAGTAAAAAGACTATATATATATAATAACTTTCAATTGCATGATCCTACACTTGAATTTCGTGTGGTTTCACTAATTCTCGTTAATATAAAAAAATTATGTAAAAATATGTACACTAACAATAATCAGTGAAACCATACGAAAAATACGTACAGGATCCCCTCTTGAAAATTTATATGTAGATATATACACACGGAAATTTTGCCTTTAAAAACTAGCCATCTCTCTCTCTCTCTCTCTCTCTCTCTCTCTCTCCATGTAATAAAGATTATTTGTTTCCTTAAATTCCATATTGATATATATTTTTTTTGAAGTATTATATAAATTCGGGGTTTGAAGAGGGGGAGGATTTAAATTCATAATCTCGTGATGTAGATGTTAAGGGTATACGATTAGACCAACCTCATCTCGTCAAATATCTTACTAAGAATGTTTTAAAAAAGCGTTACTTTCTATAACTTTTAAGTTGAAATCATTTGTTTGAGTGTCATTTTGGTATTGCTTTTGAAAAGTTAAATCAGATTGACATGTTGTTTTATAATTTTGACATAAAATGATATTTGGTAGAATTTCTACAAGTGATTAATTGATAATTTGACAAGTTTCGACAATGATTTTAAGAAGTATGATAATCTATTTCAGCATTTAATTAATCTTTTAAAATATCATTATTATCTTTATGAAATTAAATTATCATTTATATGCCTTAATTCATCTTAAAATTAAATATTTTACTTAAATATTGATTTTATTTATAATTTTTTTTTGGCAGTATATATCTATCCATTTAACCAGACCAGGTATTTTTTTGAAGCCTTTTGTCATTAGTAAGATTCGAATAGTTGACTTGGGAATTATTTATCTAGCTAAGCTACGCCCTGAAGGCTATTTATAAAATCTTTTAAAAATATTTTTATTGTTCATATTTTTTTTAATTTAAATATTCTACTTTATATTAACAAAACTATTGGGATGATAATTTTTTGTCCCTTTAATTTGATAGTAGAGCTCAAACCATTACACTACAACTTGAACTTTGATAAACAATGCAAAACTATTTATATATAATGTAACTATGTAATTAAATTTATTATTTTTACTAGAATTAAAATTTTAAGGCAGGGGTGATTTGTTTAATTTCAAGTAAAAAGCCATACATGTGCAATTATACTAAATATAGGAAGAAGTTTCCGCAATTAGCCCTAAATTTAATATCATGGGACTTGTTTTGCTCAAAATTTAATAATTAATAAAAGGAAAAATTACACAAACATCCCATGAGTTTAATCAACATTGCACTCAGCTGCATCCTCTGCCAAAATTACATATACTTCCCCTGTTTTTCGTTGACTAAGTGTTAATTGATAGTTTGACTAACTAGAAAATTTAAAAATGGTTAGACAGTTCATGGAACTTACCCCGCCATGGTATCAAAGCCTCCACATCATGGAGTCCAGGTAGCGAGTTAGACTATGTTGATTTAAACAAAGAATTAAGAAAAGAAATTTCTCAAATATGGCCAGTTCTACGAATCCAACAAATTTCACTCCTCCCAGACTATCTCCTTCCCTATCTATTACTCCTTCCCCTTCTATTAGAAGAACTCACTTCTCAAAAATAGAAAACCTCATTGAATATACCCATATTCTTGAACATGCTCAAATCAATACAACCTCTATTCCTCTCCTCAATCCATATACAATCTTCAAACGACGCAAATCTCTTACCACCTAGATGACACGGTTAGTTTCCCACATGTCACCTCCTGTAAAAGAATACATCCAGTCTACAGGCTTAGACAATTGCCTCATTCCTGCATCACCGGCAGAACAATATGTGGATCTAGAAATTGGTCAACCCATGATTGATCAATGGATCCATGATGGTTACTCTCACCTTCACATAGGAGCCGTAAGAATCATCCTCACTTTACATGGCAGAAAAGGCATTTCAGTTACTGCAAATGTTGCTTTACTCAACACCATCTACAAACAATATGAATATGCAGTCATTGGCACTTGCATGTCAACACTCCATGCTGGCAGCATCTCTCTCACTTATTATCCTAATTTCAACATTCCTCTTCGAGATCCAAATCTCCACACCAGTTTGAAGGTCCAAATTCAGATCACAGGTGCAGACATACAACCAGACTCTTACATGGCCACACTTCACCACCAAATAGCCTATCGGCTCCAAGACCATGCCCTTGATCTTCCCATTCTAGGCCACACTAGAGACACTCTCTTTATCAAGGCTGAAAGAGAAAATGAAATTCTCACCATTATCCAAATTCCAAAACAACTACCCAGGGAAAAGCTAGTTGAAATCGTGCCACTTGAGTGGATATCCAACTATGAAAAGGCTTTCCAAAACACCACTCCAGTCATAGCATCTGAATCTTCACACAAAAAACAACAGATGACTCTATTCTGACTACATTTACACATGTTACTTACACAGGACAATCATCACCAACGGCTCCTCCCATTTTCCAGGCCCTAATGATCAAGCCAGTCACTTCTGAAGAAGACATACCCATCCATAGCTTTGAAACTGATGGAACCCCTATCTTCACAGATAAAATCAATGGACACTTTATTTGGGATGTTGATCCCAATATGTGTGATCCAGATTGTGATTGCAGAGAATGTCTAAGGACTTTCTCCATTCCTTGCAAGCCTGCCATCAAGCCCCAAAAACCTGACAAATCATCCAGATCATGGATAGGATTACATCCTATCAAAAATAAACCTTTACCTATATATGATCGGGCCCTAGAAATTTTAAGAAATGAAGGCCTCTTACCTAAACAGGAATCCCTACTTCCGGCCCAACATCCAATTCTTTGTTTCATTGTTGATGTTTTCTTGTTCAGAGAAGATGGATTCGACATCGGCATCGGATGGAATGTCTTCAGCAATTTGTTCAATCTGTTGAACAAGTTTAGCTGACTTGGCCTTTTTATTGGGACACCTTTTAGCATAATGTCCAAGTTGGCCGCAAATGAAGCACTTTGTTGATTTGTTTCTTCCTCGTCTGGCTTTTCTACGGAAGGATTTGAACCTGTTATTGTTGGGTCTATGTCTTTGTTTGGAAGAGGATTTGAAATGGTGCTTCTTATTAGTTTTACAGGTGCACTGATTTGTAGATTTGCACTTTATCTGGAAGGAAGATTGTTTACATTGGGCTTCATACTTCTTTCCTTCTCTAATCATTTTGGAGAAGACCCTCTGCGTAGCACAGAGCTTGTCAAGAGAGCTGAGGGTAAACGTGTGGAGTTCTCCGAGAGTAATGTCTTGCATTGCTCTTCCAGAAGCTTCAATCTTTCTCTGCAATTCGTCTTGAAGTTCTGTAGGCAGGGAATTGATATACACATATTTGAGACTTGGGTCATTGATACCACCTAGGATGTGATATCTTCCTGACATCCTTTTATAGTGTAACTGGATGTCTTTCCTTTTCAAGGAACAACACTTCATTTCAAAGAATTCTTGTTTGGTTTGTTTGTAGAAATGAGTAGGATTACCAAGAAATTCTCTAAAAATGAGACCCATTGCTTGTGAAGCTTTGGGAGATCTGACAACTTGTAATTGTTTATATTCTCTAAGGGCTTAGTACCAGTCTCGTAAAGAACCTGTGAATCTGGAAACAAATTCACGAAGAATTGTTTCTAGATTGTGTTCTGGCTTTGAAAGCTGGAGGTCTAGCCAGACACTCATTTCTGATATTTTCTTTCTCCAAGTCTCAGGAGAAGAATCATCAAGAGTGAACTAGGGACCATTGGTAGGTTTTGAATTTGGAGGTTGTCCTGGTAATTGTCCTTCAGGAGGTTCTTCTACATAAGGAGCTGGTCCTGTGGATGCTTCATTGGGTGACTCATATGTCTGAGTAGAAGGTTGAGGATCAACCATAAAAGCTGGTTTGGAAGTTATGAGGGCATTGTCAGAGTTGAGAGAGATGTCTTGATCGAAGGATTGGGTAGACTCAGATGTTTCACTCTCTGTTTTTGGCTCAGAAGGTAATGGATCATGGAGAAAGGCAAAGAACGTTGGGTCATATTTGTCAAACATGGATTGTTTGTCTTTTTTGGAAGAAGAAGGTTTTGTTTTTGTTTTCTGAGGTGGTGACACCAAGGGAGGATATTTTCTGAATAATTCACCAGTGGATTTGAAAAATTGACTGTCATCTTGAGGAACGGACAGTGGAGAGTGTGGAGGAGATGTTGAAAATTTCCATCTCTTAAATATATTGTTTTCTTCTGCTTGATGATCTATCTATTATATTGAGTTTAGGGCATATCGTCAAGATACTTCTCTGAGAAATCTATCATCTTGCTTCACATGTACTACTATTGCAAGCTATAGAGAATTTTCTGTATAACAAATTTATAATCACGAAGAATTATTGTTCTTTGGGTATATATCTTTTTACCTTTTTATTTGTTGAACTTCTTTGAATATTGCATGTATGAATTTTCAATTTATTCATGATAATGAGTATTAACTTCTTCTTTTTTTAATTTCTTTTGAAAACCAACAATAACATGATTAAGTACTGTTTGATGCAGATTAGAGAGATTATAAAGTTCCCAACAAGATCGATCTTGAGAAAATCTGCTGGTATTGGATGATCAATATGTCAACTATGGATCAATTGTATAGAAAGTCATTACGAAGAAAAGAAGAAGATTAGCAAAAGCAGCTGCCTTTTTCACAACCTTTGTATTCTTTCTCCACTTCATGACTATCACAGATTCAAACCCATTTCAAGGTATACATTGTTCTTTTTCTTGATTCATGTGTGTTGTTTCTTCTTCTTCTTCTTCTTCTTCTTCTTCTTCTTATATTTGACATGTGGGCTCATGCCATTAATAAATAGAGAGAAAATTTTGGGCAGGATCGGACGACTCCTACTCCACTCAAAACATGTCATTAGATGATCATGATTCTCACTTTACAACATGGTATAGTCAGTGCCGGCCCTGACATATCAGGGGCCCAGGGCAAACTAATAAGAATTTTGACTTTTGGGCCCCTCTAAGCTAACTGTTGGGCCCCTCTAAGCTAAAATTTAATAAGAAATCTGTCTATTTTCCTATGGGCCCTGGGCGGCTGCACCTCTTGCACAAGCCCAGGGCCGGCTCTGGGTATAGTTAATTCAAATAAATGTGAATCATATATTAATGATATATAATAAAAATATAACTAAATTTGTTTAAATTTAATTTCTAACTGCATCTAGGGGAAGTGTATAGAGGAAATAGGAGTATATAACACTTTTTCAAAATGGATTTGTGTAACTAAACCCTTGACCTCACCATTGGCAATTAAATTTAATTGTTGACTAGTTAAACAATATAAAATATCAAAATTGTCCCTATATTTTATAAATTATTCTTAAAAAAAATAAGTAAAAAAATTTAAGTAATAAAATAATAATTTTTAATTTGCACATTTTATAGTGTTTGACTCTAGTTAATAATTAAATCTAACGGTGAATTGTTAGGTCATGCCGTCATGGGTATTAGGCTGTATTTTTTTTATAAAGGTTCTTTCTATTTGCAATTTCACCTAAAATTGGGGTATCTAATTAAAATTTGGCCTAAAATTTTAAAAGAGAAAAAAAAAAAAAAAAAAAAAAAAAAAAAAAAAAAAAAAAAAAAACTCTATTAAATTGGTATAATGTTATCATAATGTTGTGTTGTTTTCATAACAGAAGTAAGAAGATGGAAACTAAATAATATAAGGCGTACACTATTACTCTCATTTACTGAAGCTCAATCAGGACCAGTCAATTGTGATCGGTCTCACAGCTAGGGATGCACGTTTGGGGAATGGGGATGGATATAGGTCCCCCCATCCCCATCCCCACTACCTAGACCCTTCCCCCATCCCTCCCCATTTCCCCATTTGGGGAAAATGGGGATGGGGAATTTTGGGGGGACCTATATCCATCCCCATCCCCAATTCCTCATTTTCCCCGTTTCCCCGTTTCCCCATTTCCCCATTTGAATAAAAATTACAAATTAAACTGAAAAATCAAACATTCCATCGCAAATATAAAATAAAATTCATTAGTGCATTACAAATACAAAATAAAGTGTTTTAAAATTCACAATTTCATTACAATAACAACTAATTGTTGAGAAAATGAGAGCAACTTTAGGTTTTAGGTTTTAGGTCTTAAAGTTAAAATGAGTAAAATTGTATATATACTTAGGGTTAGGGAGTTAGGTTTTCAAAGAATAAAAAAAATATAAAATATATATATTATAATTATATTTATATTATTATATATAATTGGGGGAAATGAGGAAATGGGGGTGGGGGACCTCCCCCCATCCCCATCCCCATTTCAACATAATTGTGGGGAAAATGGGGAAATGGGGATGGGGAGGGGCCCCCCCATCCCCATCCCCATTTCAATTTGGGGATAATTTTCATCCCCATCCCTCCCCATTTCCCCATTTTTCCCCAAAAAAAAATCCCCAAATGGGGATGGGGACGGGGAAAATTGGGGCCCCGGGGGGAAATGTGCATCTCTACTCACAGCATCTATGATCTATGCTCAATCAACGGTCCAACACTCCTGGACTCCACTACTTCAACATTCTCCTCCATGGACCCTACCACCAACTCGAATTCTTCAGCTTTGCCATTGAAAACCAAACCTTACCCTCGTAAAAGAGACAAAGCAGCAATGTCCAAGGTCAAAGAGCTCACACTTACCTCAGTCCCACCAAAACTACCATGTGGTGTCACACACACTAGTCCAGCATTGGTATTCAGTACAGGCGGGTACATTGGAAACTTCTTCCATCAATTCATGGACATCTTGATTCCTCTCTTCATCACCGTTAATTCTAATTTCTTCCCTGAAAATCAAGATTTCATCCTTGTGATCTCTGATTATCAAGATTGGTGGACCCCAAAATACAAAGACCTACTACCTCGCTTCACAAACCATCCGATCATCAACATGGACAATGAGACCATCACACATTGCTTCCCATCAGTGATCGTAGGGCTCGTATCGCACGGCTACATGATCATGAACCCTACATTACTACCATACCCAAAAACCCTAGTTGATTTCCATTACTTCTTACATAATGCATATCACCAAGATCATGATGATCGTGATAATATTATTAATACAAGGCCTAGGCTTGTTTTGGTGAACAGAAAAGATAACGTTGGTCGAGTAATATTAAACCTGAAAGAAGTGAAACGCACAGCCAACGAATTAGGGTTTGATGTGACGGTCTTCGAACCAAATAAAAACACATCATTGGCGGAGTCGTATAGATTGATTCATGGAAGCCATGTGATGTTGGGGGTGCATGGTGCAGCATTGACACATTTCTTGTTCCTTAGGCCAGGGTGTGTGCTAATACAAGTGGTACCTATTGGGACGCAGTGGGTCTCGGATCAATACTTTGGGGGGGCAGCTAGGGTTTTGGGATTGGAGTACATGGAATATAAGGTGAGATCGGAGGAGAGTAGCTTGGTTGAGAAATATGGGGCTAATCACTTGGCGCTAAGGGACCCGGAAGCCTTTCATGGAGGGAATTGGAGTAAAATGACGATATGGTTCGGTTCAAGAGACACACGAAGGATGCTTATAACAAAGCCAAGAGATTTATGGATAATAACGAAAGCTAGCATGTTTGACGTTGCTGGCCTTTTGAATACTTTTTAATTACACACAGGTAGCTAGTATTCATATAGGAAACCTCGATGGTACTAGTAGTACGTTAGGAAAAATTAATAATGTAAAGACACAGAGATAATACTTGTTTAAGATGAAATTTGTATGAGAATTTGTGACGGAAGTCCGGCCAGTACTCCAAATCTAATGATCAGTACTCATTGCATCATAAAGACAACCGATATCGAACAAACATGTATCAATAATCTAAGAATAATTGATGAATGAAAATCAATACAAGTTTGTTGAAATCAATCCACATGATTAAGTATGATTAATCTGGTTGATATAAGATTGTATGTTGATAATAAATCAGATATATATCGTATGGCAATGTCCCACTCATCCCATATTCGAGTCGTCATCAAAAAAAAAAAAAAAATCAAAAAAAAAATCAGATATGTAGCTGCTTTTCATTTTACATCATGTTAATTTTTAGTATTTATATCGTACATGAGCTTGGATATGATTAAAAAATTGTACACTTTGTTGTCGGTTATTATTTTAGATAATAAAAATCTTAAACATGCATAACATGCAATGTTTTGTTTTGTTTTTTTAACTATTATAATCAATTCGGAGTTTGGTTTAGAGTAACTCGGCTCGAATCCACAAGTCGACCCAAGGTGTGGATATGAAAGTCATATCACTTAGCTAACCTCATCTCGTCAAATCCTTATATATTATGTTGAGCTGCCCTTCACTTAACCTGTATGATTGCTCTGTATTATTATATATATATTATATATAACAAGAGATGGGAATTTAGTTAAAAGGAAATGGTGTCTTTGTCAACTTTTGAGCTGGAAAACGCAAGAACCATAACCCCACCATGTGGAATTGAAGCGTTATTCTAAAGCATTGCCTGCGAAAAAATAGACAAGCCTTTATTCATCTTCTTTCAATTTAATTTAATTCACCGTATTCTTTTGACAGTATATATCTATCCACCTATCTAGATAAGATATTTTAATTTATCATCTTTCTATATTTCCTTTTCTCTCCATTGAACCAACTTTATCAAGAATTTATAACGACCAACATTTTATACATAAAAGGCCACTGGAATATATCCAAGTTGCCTTTTCAAAAATTAATATGATTTTTTTATTTTTGAAGAGGAAGATCAATGTCATTCAAATGCAATATGTTGATTTATTATAGAAAATATTCTAAATCAAACCCGTTTACGCATTTTAAAATGCATATGTTAATTTTGTTTTGGTGAATTCTTAATTTAATTAAGATTTCATTACGAGGTGTACTAATAGATAAAAAAAAATAAAAATAAAATAAAAATAAAAATGAGTGAGCATCAAATTTTATGGAAAAATAAAAAATGATAATTAAAAGTAGGAACTTCATTTTATAGGTAGGAGGGGATTAAATACTCTCCCTCGCATAAACAATTTGTGTGTGACCCAATGTAAGATCCACATAATATATTACATGCGCCCTAAAAATAACCAACAATTAATGTGCTTTGGTGGGGAGAGTGATCATTCATTTTCACCATATTTGGTATATAAAAAAATTATAATTTCGAAGTTTTAAGGTATAATTATTTATTAAAAAAAAGTTATTTGTTGATGATTAACAAAATTTATAAGTACCAACATTAATATTAATATATATATATATAAATTTTCAAATCAGTATGCACTGATATAACTTCATAATGATATTGAATGTGAGCCACTATTTTTATATACTTTGACTCGAGTGTGTATGCACTTGTTTCTCCATAATGAGTGGCTTACATTCAATATCCTCATGAAGTTATATCAATGTACACCGACCAGATCGGGACTATATATATATACACCCCATGTGATGTTGATTCAAATTTGAAATATTATTAGGTTGAATGAACGTATTTATTATCAAACCACATTAAACGGTGGTATATGTTTTTTTTTTTTTTTTTGAATACAAACTTTAATAATTGCAACGACTCGAATCTTAAATGAGTGCTATTGAGTCACATTATCCGGTGGTTCCTACGGAAGATAATTGATTGCTGAAATAATTTGAAATTTAAACTCCCAAAGATTAGAAAAAATAAAAAGACATGAAATAATATAAATTATGAAATTCTAGAAACGGAAAACAAAACTCCAATGAAGTGGTCACACCTAGGAAGCACGGATACTTCATTTGGTGGAGGTAACTCGTATCGAACTCGTATCAAGTTCCGATACTTCCCGGATACTTTAGGATACGTATCCGATACACCAAATGGCGTATCCGTTGACTTTTTCACAAGTTTGACTGGAGGATACTTAGAGGATACTTGAGGGATACTTGGAGGATACTTAGGGGATACTTGGAGGATACGTTTGGGGCAATATTATAATTATTTTAGTATAAAACGAGGTTAAATTATAATTTCAAAATTTTAGGGGTCAAAATGAAACTGTAAAGAAATTTTGGCTTTAATTCCATTGACATGGAGAATAACGGGATACTTGAGATTACAAACCTTTCTCTTGATGAACTAGAGTTAGATGCCGAATTATTTAGATCCTTTAACAATGTGAATAATGATAATGATTAGGAATTTAGTATCTATTTTATGAGTTTATTTTATGTATTATTTGGATTTTGTAATATACTATAACTTATGTGATGTATGTTTTATTTGGATTTTCAATTTTGTAATATGTTACGACTTAATTTGGATATTGTAATATGTTAAATTGTTATGGCTTAGGTTGTTATGTGACATGTTTTATTTGGATGATTGAATATGAATATGTTTTGATTTTTGAATGAATTATTAAATATCTTTTTATATATTCTTATTTAAAAAAATATATAAATATATATTATTTTAATTGACGTATCCTGCCGTATCCGTATCCTAGTTTTTTGAGATTTACCGTATCCCCGTATCGTGCCGTATCCGTATCCCGTATCCGTATCCGTATCCGTATCCGTGCTTCCTTGGGTCACACCTATAAAGTAAAACCAGCATATTGCAATTCCCTTTGATAAAATGAGAACCCTCCAAAAATTAAATTAAACTTTAAAGTAATACAATATTAGCTAGATAAATGTGAGCGCCGCCTATTTAACTGCATAGTTACTTTGTTTGTCTGGCTATATATAATGTACACATCTATCTTCTCCTTTTAAGATTTGGTGGATTGAGTGAGGACAGTACTTGGAGAGAGGAGTAGCTGCCTGTACACACGAGAGAGAGAGAGAGAAAATGGAGAAAGCATTAACGACAGTGAACAGCTTTAAAGTTGGGAGTCTATGGATCTCTAAGAAAGCTAAAGAGGAGCTCTCTAACATCTCTCAAGACATCAATGTGAGTTTCCATTTTTCCCACTTTTGTTTTTATTTAATTTTTTTTCAATGTGGCTCCATTGAAGAATACCCACTTGATTGTTTTTGGTATTTTTTTCACTAGATGTGTTTAATTGCCACTTTTGGCGAGAGATCTGTGGATTTTTGTTAAAAAGGAATAAATTTTGGAAATGGGGTTTTGATGTCATTGCAATTATATTGAAGGAATGGAGTGATTATGTTTAGATTGGATGTTTTAGCAACTTAACAATTAAAAAAATCTTTTTTTTTTCTAATTTTCATGATGTGGGTTGATTTATCTTAAACAAAAGCATTTTGTCTTTGGTTTTGTAGTAGGATAGAAGAAAAATTGTCATCAGTTCTATACTTGGCATTTTCTCTTTGCTGTATTTCCTTAGATTCTACATTTTATCATGTCAATTTTCAGCTTATATGAGGGTTTTTTATATTGGCGACAAACATAATGGGTAACAGATCTTAAGATTTTTGATACTTTGTTAAGAATATACCATCACCATGATTAAACTCAATAGCAAAAAGTTCAGTATTATGCTTGATGATGATGAAGATGAAGATGACTCATGACTCGTATCTAATCAATTCTGATTTGATTAACACAGACAAGAATTGAGAAGGGCTTATAAAAAAAAATTGATTTTGCACCTGAAAAAATAAACCGTACTGTCTTGGAAACACTGTTCAAGAATTCAAGCATGTCCTCTTAAGTATAAAATTTAATACATTTACGACATAGATCGGAAGGTGTATAGGTTGAGCAGTGACTTTCTCAATTTGTTAGAATGCAAGTCTCAATGTGAAATTATCCAAATTTCTTGTTTGCTCTGCATATAGTTGTCAACTATGAAGCATAGATGGCTCTGCATATAGTCACATAGTTTTGAGTTCTTGGTTGATAATTTGTTAATGCATTTTTGTTCAACTAGTTTATTCACTCATTGTTGAGTAATTTCGTAAATCATAAATGTGAAAACTATACTTGTCAGTCACTCAGTCTAGATATAAACTTATAACTGAAGTACTTAAGAATTACTAATACTTAGTCTCTTTGATACCGTGCCTTTCGGAACAAATATTTATACAGTAATCAAATCTGATAAAATATTCCACTCTTTCAAATTAATTTTCGGTAGTTAAGAAGTATCCCAACAGCTGGTGAAAATTTGTTAAAGGGAAGCTCAACCAAGTTGGTGGATCTTGTTAACTAGTTGTAAAAAGGCATTGCTTAATTGAGTTGGTATGTAGAAGATCTGATTGTGATTTTGTGCCTAACAAATCTTTTATATTTTACTAAAATCCATTTGGGACTCCCTTCAGAATAGATCAAGAATTGCATCAGAAGACTTATATTTTACTGAAATTGGTATAAGCTTGAAAATTTCAAAAATATTACATGAGCTGCTAACTGCTATCAGGAAAAATGTTGTCCCAAATCTCGTTCCCATAAGCTTTTAATGTTATATTTTTTTCTGTTTCTACCCGGTAGCCTATATCACTCCCATAACATTGCTACAGAAAGTGAAATTATTATCTGTTGATATGAAATTTGTGTTAGTTATGGTTACGGAATATGTTTAGACAGAGTTCGATGCACTGTTTGCTTGTTTTTCTAAAAGTTTCCTTCTTGTTGCAGACTTTCTCAAGTACTGTTGAAGAGAAGGCGAAATGGATTTTCAACAAGCTGAAAGGTGCACAACTAAATGTTTTACTTTAACGTGCTTTTAAAGTTATATACCATATTCTAGGAATGATTAATTATTTTCCAAACCCTTATTTCTGCTCATAAAAATATTATTTTCACATGCTTTTGGTGGATTGATGTGATATAATCTCCCTTTCAATTTTTGGACATTGCATATCTTATCCCCTGGTTCTAAGATTGGTATTTGTGTGATGGTAATAAATATCATCTATCTACATTAGCATAGAGCACATATAGAAGGATTATGCACCATCATTGGTGGAACCCATGTTGAGGATCTAATATCAACAGGACACGACTGAATGAAGAAAGAAAAAGAATCCCTAAATTCATAGAGACGGTAAGGAAACAAAGTAGAAAACTTAATCCCATATGCCATCAATATTCTCCCCTGTGTTTCTTTAAGAAAACAAAATATTCTTTCTTGCCAAATAACCCAGAGTATGAATTTTCGGAGGCACTTTACTTTCCAAGTCAAGTTGAAATGCTTAAAACTACTTTGAGAGGGATCATTAACCAGTCTCTTAAAGTAGGATTTACATGTATATGACCTTGAAGAGTCTAGACTCCAAATCATTGTACTTGGTTTTTATAGAAACAAAGATGCTAATGAGACAATCATTTCAATTCTCCATCAAAAAGGTTAATTGTGACGTATCTTTCTTTTTGGATGCCCTCAGCCAGTCCTTCATTTACTCCTAACTATGTCATCAAGGTCCCTTCCAAGTGCCACAGCTTCCTGAAATAATGTATTTTGTAGTTTGCTTTTGTTTTTTGATCTCTTTCAATGAGATAATCAGTTAATCACTCAGTTTAGTATAAATCTTGATGGTGCGATGGTTATCATTAGCATAAACCATGTACACTACTTAATTTGTTATACTATGTTGTGTAGACTAGAGGATAACCTTTTAGAAATTAGTTATTTCAAATGGTATTTTCTGGTGTTCAGTATATTCTCTCTTTTAAATAACCAGTAAAGGCATGTATTACGTATACCAATCGCAAGATGCTTACATATGTGATTCGCTCCCCATAGGAAAGCCAATGAAAAGCTTGCCGGATCTCCTTCGAGAGTACAACTTGCCACCAGGCCTCTTTCCCCAGAACATAATCTGCTATGAATTTGATGAAACGAAGGCCAAGCTTACTGTGTACTTGCCCTCTGCATGTGAAATTAGCTTCAAGGACTCCTCTGCCATAAGGTATGCAACACGAGTGAAAGGAATTCTGATGAGGGGAAAGCTCACAAGCATCGAAGGAATGAAGACGAAAGTCCTTGTATGGGTTAAGGTCACAAGTGTTGCCGTTGAGAACTACAAGTCTGATAAGGTGTGGTTTACGGCCGGGGTGAAGAAATCAAGGGCAAAGGATGCTTATTTGTTGCCTCAGGATGCTGTTAGAGTTCAAGAATTTTGAATTTAAGGTATTCATAGTTATTGGTGGGTTGGAAGATGTTTCATAGTTATTGGTAGATTAGGAGTAACATTATCTTGTTAGACAAACAGATTCATATTAGAATTATTATCATCTTTGATGTTCAAAGTCTCATTTCTTGCTGGGTGGCTTTCATTAGTAGAGCTTTTAATATAAAGTTCTACGTTGTTTGATTTTCAATTTTAAAAGCCCAAGTTGGTATTTGTATGGCAATATATCTTAAAAAAGAGCTTTCGTTTGAATAAATTACAAATAGGCGTGTTGGCACTTGGCAATGTACTTTTAATTAAAGACATCATACGGTGGAATATCTAAAAAATTTATAAAGACTAGTTGAAACAATTTATATATTTTAAAAAAAAAATCAAAAATCAAAAATCAAAAAGAGCTTCTTGTGAATAGTCTAAGTTTTTGGGTTTTTTCTCGTAGATATAAAATAGTTTTGTTTTTTTAAAGTTAAAAAATCACTTTTAATTAATGAATAATGTGATCTCTTTCCAGATTTTGACTAATGCAGCGGAAATGGTAGAGAAAGATGACCATTGCTGATAATGTGAGCTAAACAAATATGGTAATAGACATTGCTTTGTTTTCTGTTTCTTATGATAAAAAAATTTGGAAGTTGAAATATTACATTCCTTAACATTTATTAACTCTGTTACTTTCCTATGAAAATCTAAAAGGAAAATGAGAATTTGTATGAAAGCTTCAGTAATAAGTCAAGTGTAAATAATTGTTATGCATCAATTTTACATTGTATTCCATGTTCTTGATATTTGAGTAGTTCTTTTTTTCAATAATCAATTACATAAGTCAACTAATAATTAAATAGCTAGCATGCATTAATAAAGTCAGATATGCATACAGTATATAGTTTAGCCCGGCAATATATATTTCTTGGGTACACCCCTGATTACTAGAGATGTCGGTATGTTACACATTAACACATATATACTCACTCCAGGCTGAGATTATGCTAAGATTCTGTCTTTGGTGCAAAAACTTTGAAAAGCAAAACAAAAGCTATCCGGGCATGTCTGTCTTCATCCTGAACCTATATCCAACACTAAATTACCAGTTATAACCAGTTTGTTTTTCTTCGAACACCCCAACTATATCAAAATGAAATGGTACTTACGTTTAATTTACTCCAATATCTCATAGATTTAGACTAATAAAATAGCTTCTTTAATGAAAAAAAAAATTGCTCGGTCGTGAATATCATATTAATTGGTAATAATTATGTTATGTAACTTCAACTTTTCACAAGTTTGGAGATGAATCTTAAATAGGTGATCGTTTTAAAAATAAAATAAGAAATGTAAAGTCATTTATATGTTAGTTGGACTCATAACAACAAGGTTAGCATGAATATTCTTTAATGGCTTAATTGCATGAACTCATCTGTTCACAAAGAACATGCATTTTTCTGCATACACACTGTATACTCAAACTTTTGAATTAATTTTATAAATATTTCAATATTCTGGTTCTCTATCCAATGGTTATAATCTTTGTAATCTACTATTAATTCATTTATTTTTTTCCACAGTTAGATTGAAAGTAAATAAATCGATGGATATTGAAATCAACAAATTTGTATAAGTTAATAGGGAAATACTAAAGGCACTCTTAGTGTCTATGTTCAACAAGTGTTCTCCATTCACTTGATGAATTTAGATCATTTACTGAGCTGATTTTTTTTTTTTTTTTTCTGATCTAAAATATTTAAATAATACTATATATTTTAAAGATAATGAAAGTGAAATAAATAAAAGAAATAAATCTCGGTCATTGATTACACATGTCACCAGATCTATTTAGGTAGATCAACTCGGTAGAGTATCCAAATTCTTAATGAGTAGAGGATCCAAATTCTTAATTTTAATTATACAAATACAATCATATTTAACCTTTGCTTGTTTTTATTATTTGTAAAACTGTCATCTAAATGAACACATGTAAAGCGAGTATACCAAACACACCATAAGTTAATATAGTTTTACCCTATATAATTAGAGTAAATAGGGTGCTCTCTTTTAAGGATTTTTAATTACATCTATTGATGAAATCCAATCAATTTTAAATTGATCCAACAAACAAAGCCTAATCAATTTTAATTTGGACTCAAATCAATTGTATAAAAATGATGTCCCAATTAGTGTTTAACCAACCAAATTAGGACATATGTCTACATTTATGAAAGACGTTAAAAAAATGAGTGGTACTATTGGCAACCCTCTAATGAACTAATAAAACCCCATTTTTTAAAATTTAATTTTTTTTATTCTTTCCAAAACTGCCCTTCTTTTTTGAGAACAAAACTACCCTTTTATTTCTCTATACTTTTTTTTTAAAAAAAAAAAGTTAAGTAGCTTCATTTTTTATTTTTTTTTACTTACCTCTAGCATCCATTCATCGTCTTTTCTTAGGGTTTTTATTCCTTCATTTTGTTTTATTATAATAGGGAAGATAAAAAATATATATTTAAAAAGTATCAATGAAATTTTTTTTAATCTTCCCTAATATGATAAAACAAAAAAACAAAAATAATAATAATAATAATAATAATAAGAAAAAACAATGAATGGGTGCTGGAGCCTGGATGTGAGTAACAAAAATATAGGAAAAAAATTAAAAAGTACATAACGCAAAAAAGGAGTTTTGTTTTTTGTTTTTATTTAAAAAAGGGGCAGTTTTGGAAATGAATCAATTAATTTTTTGAATTAAAAAAAATGGGGCTTTATTAGTTCATTAGAGGGTTGTGAATAGCACCACTCTAAAAAAATATATATATATATTTAGACACATGTCCCAATTTGGTTGGTTAAACACAAATTGAGACACTATTTTTGGACAACTGATTAAAGTCCTTTTAATTTAATTAATTAAAACGTTTTTTTTTTTTAATTTATAATTTAAAAAAGAAAATATAAAACAATATCATAATTAATGGTTTTCTAAGTATCCCCGATTATATACTACAACTTCCTTAAGGATTTATTAATAAATAAATAAAACAATATTAGTGTTAGAAATTAGAATCCTTGTTGGAGTTAGGGGTTGTTTGCTTTTTTGTCTAAAGTCTTATAAGACCTTAATTTATTAGATATATTGATAAGTCTTAAAAATTAAGATATTATGATATGTTTGTTTTTTTCATTTTAGATGACTTATTACAAATATAAAATTGATTAGGTTGTGTTAGGGTTTCTTCAAAATTGGGAATTTTTGAAAAATTGATTTTTAGTATTTTATTATGTGCGGACAAAATCATAAATGTATGAATTGTTATAAGATATTTTTGGAAATTTATTAAAAAACTCTACTGTATCACTTTTTGAATAAGATAAAAGTCAAAAAATTTTACTTTTTCTAAAAGACATATATATCTTAAAATAAGATATAAGTTGAAAAAACAAACAAACCGATTTATCTTAATTTAAGATATAAGAGGTAATAAGTCTTACTGGGAAAAAAACAAACAGCCCCTTAGTTTATCTGGTAAAAGATTTACTATAAAAATCCTCATATACAGGGGCGGAACTGGAATTAGGGAATTGGGAAGGCCAAATGATAAAAACTTGAAAATTATAGTACTAAATGTAAAATTCATAATTTTTTTATAAAAATAATAATTTTTTAACTATAATTTTTTTTTTTTTCAGTGAGCTGGGGGTCCGGCCCTGCTCATATAGATTATATAAAAATATATATATATATATATTGCTCCTCCTATTCTCCAACAAAATCAGCCTCGTAGAACATATTACGTACATATATAACAAGCAGTATCCATAGCATAATGATGCGTCTGCGAGAGCTTCAAGAAGAAGCATTAGGGCTTCAGAGACATACACAACAACAGAAACGAAATCAGCAGCAGCTGCAGCAGAGACAGATACCTGCAGTATTGTAATCATCATGATCATAAGGTGGTGCAATCAAAAATCAAGAACAAAGTACTGAGAATATTGATAATATTGACTACAAACGACTCACAAGTTTCTTGGAGAAAAACAACTCCTTCTTTACTCCATGGAATACGTCGAAGCAGCAGGGAGATCATGAGCGCATGCATGGTGTTTGAACTCAGTTCTTCCGTCACTTACTCTTCACCATTCAATTATCATGAGCGCATGCATGATGAATTCTGTTTTGCTCTACTTTTACTAGTAATTATAAGTTGCATTAGAGTGAAACTCATCTTTATAGTCGATCGGATCTACAATAAATTCTGATCGTCTAGGTGGGCACTGACAACTTGTAAAACAGCGGTGGCGAGCCATAGGAAGGGGTGTTCCCTTTGGGGACTCTCCAACGCTCAAGTCAGTATTTTATTTGATACTAATAAAATAAGGGATAGAGAATAGCAAACCATATTTGTTCGATATAATTGAATCGAGCGGTAGTAGATCAAATATTTGGTCGATGTTGACAGTCGAGCAAAATAGTTGCCTGAAGGATTTGGTGAATCACTTTGTTTGACTATGATTGATGGAGGGTTGAGTTCGTCTTTGTTCGATGTTGATGATCTTGAATCGACCAAGTGGTGTACAAGCAATAAATGCCGGAGGAACACCACCAAATAAATGTAAGAAAACGAGCTTAGAAGAGATCGGAGAGATTTTGAGAGTTTTTGCGTAGTAGTTAGAATTTCAAGGGCCCCTCCTTTGAGAGAGGGTGTGCTATTTATAGTGAAGACTAGGGTCTTCAACGTCTCTCCCATCCAAGTGAGCGTGGATCAAGGAGAGACTTTATTTGCTCGTTTTGGTTTGTTTGAACCTGGCAATAATTTCAGGCGTTTTGGGATGTGTGAAATGTACCATCTCGATTGTCTGATTTACGACTTGATTCGACCACGTGTTTGACTTGGTCTGATGGCTTGTGGGCCAATTTCTGGGCTTTGGGGGCCCATTTCCGATGGGTTCTTTGACATATTCAACCTTTTGACAGTGAGTTTGTTTAAAATTGGGTCAGAGGCCCAATTTTGACCACCACAAGCTAGGAAGCACGGATACTCCATTTGGTGGAGGTAACTCGTATCGAATTCGTATCCAGTTCAGATACTTCCCGGATACTCCAGGATATGTATCCGATATACCAAATGGCGTATCCGTTGACTTTTTCACAAGTTTGACTAGAGGATACTTGGGGGATACTTAGGGGATACTTGGAGGATACGTTTGAGGTCATATTATAATTACTTTAGTATAACACGGGGTCAAATTATATTTTTAAAATTTTAAGAGTCAAAATGAAATTGTAAGGAAATTTTGGTTTTGATTCCATTGACATGGAGAATACTGAGATACTTGAGATTGCAAACTTTTTTCTTGATGAACCAGAGTTAGAGGCAAATTATTTATATCCTTTAACAATATGAATGATGATAATAAATTTAATTAGGAATTTAAAATATGTTTTATGAATTTTTTTATGTATTATTTGGATATTGTAATATGTTATGACTTATGTGACGTATGTTTTATTTGGATTTTGTAATATGTTCGACTTATGTGACATGTTTTATTTGGATCTTATAATATGTTATATCATTATGATTTATGACTTATATAATTATGTGACATGTTTTATTTGGATTCTAAATATGTTTTTATTTTAAATAAATTATCAAATATGTTTTCATATATTATTATTATTATTTAAATATAAATATATATTATTTTAATTGACATATCCTGTCATATCCGTATCCTAGTTTTTGAAGATTTATCGTATTCTCGTATCGTGCCGTATCCGTATCCCGTACCCGTATCTATATCCGTGCTACATAGATTGCAAGTCTACAATCTTAAAATAACTGATTAAGTCCGCACTTGGATACTGCATTTATCAAATTATTTTGTTATTTTTCTTTATTTCAACTCTTAATATTAAGAGTTTAATGTATATGCAAACTTTGACTAATTAACCAAAATTATCCAAAGTGTTTCCCAATAATTGATTTATCGACAAATTATGGAGTATATAGGGGTGGAGCCAGAAATTCAAGTTCGGTGCCGGATGTTAAACTTGTAGTGCCTATCTTTTAATTAGCAAAGACAAGGAGCTTATCTAGAATCTATGCTTATAATTATAGGACTGTATATATAAACAGATATTTAAAAAGTTTGTGGTCTTTATGACGAAACACAATTAGTTTGTGATTTGCTCTAAGATTATGAAGTTATTATCAAATATTATAATAAGACTTCGAAATCATGCTGGAATATATAATAGAAAACAAAAACCTGAATCCAACTACCATTAGGATTTAGGACTCCTAAACTAAGAGCCTTAAAAAATAGGTAGTGGTGAAAAAGAAAAGCAACAATAAATGAAGGATATATAGTTGAAATTAATTTATTATTTTTTAAGAAATTTTATTGATAATAATATAAATTAGGCAAAGAAAAATTAATATATAAAAATAAAACTATAAAAGCAACAGATTCAAAGATAGATATAATGACTACATGTATATTATTAAAACAACATAACAGTACACAAATTAAATTATCCCTCCTTGTCCATAAATTTTTTAGCCTTGTTAAAGACTTGCTTTAAATATTTCTTAAACCTGACCAAATCAAGTTTAACATTTTGTTCCTTCAAATAAATATCCATAATATCACTAGACCAATTATTCCCTTTAAAAGCAACTGGATCCTTTATCACCATTTCATTCTCATCATACTTCTCCACCAAGCTACTCTCTTTTGCATTTATCTTATATTCCATGTACTTTACCCCCATTTCCTTAGCCGATTTCGCAAAGCACTTATCCGCCACCCACTCCAGCCCTAACGGCACCACCTGTAAGAACACTGACCCAGGTCGGAGAAACAGCGAGTGTGTGAGAGCTGCACCATGTACCCCAACCATCGCATGACTAGTATTTATTAGCGCATAAGCTCCCTGTAACGGGGTCTTAACAGAAGGCTTGAACACTATCACGTCGAAACCCACTTCTTCCGCGACACGTTTTACTTCATCCTCGTTCGAGATGACACGTCCAATGCTACCTTTCCGACTCATAAGCACGAGTCGCGGTCGAGTCACCGGAGAATTGAACATGGAAGGGAGGTTCCGGCCGTGGCCATAGGCTTTGTCTAATAAGGCACGGAAGTGGGTGAAGGTTGCTGAATTGGGTAGCAATGTTGTGTCAATAGTCATGAATCCATGCGAGATGAGGCCCAAAGTGGCAGAAGTAAAACAGTGAGTGGCATTATCATTATCTAGGTTTACAATAGGGTGCTTACTAAAAGCTTTTAGCAAACCTGCGTACTTGCTGACCCACCAATCACGAGCTTTGTCAATAACAAAGATCACATCTTGATCAGGAAAGATGGAATTGACGGTGATAAAGAGAGGAATGAACACATCATTGAATTCATGCCAAAAGTTTCCGTTGTAGCCTGCCACACTGAATACAAGAGCTGGTGCATTGTGTTGTGCTTCACATTTTGGGCTTCCTGGGCCTAGGCCTGATGTTATTGTGATCTCTTTGATTCTTTTCATCACGAAACTTTCCCATTTCCGAGGATAGGGCCTGATTTTTTCTACAAGTAGCTGTGGGGTCGAGGTGGCGTGATCCATAAGGTAGAAAGTGAAAGTCTTTGGATCAAGAACAGTTGGACCGTTGATAGAGCACATATCATAATCATGGTGAGAGCGGTCGCAGTCGATTTGTCCGCCTTGTGATTGTGAAGTTTGCAAAGGTGGCGGATGAAGAAGCGGGTCCCACTTTCTTATTGACTTCAGTTCCAAGAGCTGTTTGTCTGCAAACAAATAACCATATAGAAAAAAAGGGCGTTGGAGATTGGCTTTCCATATAATCATCGATCACGGTAATATTAATATTAATGGTCAAAACGTGCAAAAATTTAAATATAACTGTAGATATATATTTACTCTGTCCCGTTTCCATCAATGTGCACTGATGTAAATATATAAAGACATTGAATATGAACCACTCATTATATAGAAGTTTTGACAAGTGCATACATACTAATTCAAAGCATTGAAAATGAGTGGCTCACATTCAATATCCTGCTAATGACTCGATAATTGAATAATAAAGATTACACGCAATTCTCGAGTACTGATGAATATATTGATTGAGAGTTTGCACATCCACGTTTGACTAGTTGTTTATGCACTTTCCTTATTACAAATCTGAAAAAAGGTTCAAATTTTACACTTTTTAATAAAATTGTAGTGTTTTTTTTTTCTTTTTTAAGTAACGGAAAATGCTAGACTCAAATTCGATCGGTGTTAATTAGATTAAAATAAAATAAAAATATGGCGAGAAATGAAAAGGTTTTTGTAATGCATATATACCTCATAAGTCATACCTGGAGGAGGAGTTGATCTGTTTGAAGTCGTCGATACACTGAATTCCGATAAAATTCTGAGACGGCTCTCGAACACGAAGAATAAAACAAAAAAGACGAAGCATCCAGAAGTCACGGTCGCCGAATGATGCTTCTTCATTGATATATATATATATAATATATAATATATATACTATATTTTTAGAATCCGCGTCTGTATCGCAGCTTCAAGCTTCCTTAATTATTCAACAATTTGGTGAGAGAGAGAGAGAGGGAGAGATGCAAGTATTGACTAATAATCCAAGAATGAAGACGAGAGAGAGAGAAGAGAATAAAGGGGTTTGGTGAGAAGCAATGGTCAGTTGTGAAGGCTTGAAAGACGAAGCAAATGGAGTGCAAGATATTTTCGATATATATCGAGACGAATAATGTAGACCACAAATTATCGAAAAGTTTTGATAATTGAATATATTTTCAATCAAAATATGTAAATCTAATAGTTCACATTCTTCATCTTGATATATTTTATATTAGGACAAACTAACAATATAAAAATTATATAATAATAATAATAATAATAATTCTACTTCGTCCAAACTTAGTGTCAAATATAATACCCAAATGATCATTTAAATTCTAAATTTGGATACCAAATTTGGAAAAAGTAATATTACTATACCACCTGTGATGGTAAGATATTAACTAAACTGAATAAATGTCATTCACCGCTGAGTAACGATAGGTGTTTATTTCAACTGGTGTTTTGCAATTATTTTTTGACAAAGGCATTTGGCCTTTTTGCAAATTTTGGTTGTAGCTTTAAAACATTCTCTCAGCAGTGAGGAATGTCCCATGTGGTGCATCAGATAATAAATTAAAAGGGACTGGGATTATTTTAATGTCAATTGCTTATAATTATATATATATATATATACATCTAAAATTTATATATTTTTAAAATTCTAATATTAATTATCTCAAATCAAATTATCAATATTTTAATCAAAATATATGATTAAGAACTGTTTTTGAAATACAATATCTTTCATGAATTTTTAACGTCAAATTCCTAATTGCAAGTTTGCAGCCAAACCTATATCATATGATTTTTTTTTAAAAAAAAACGCAAAAACAACATGGTTTCTTGTCAACAAACTCAAAAACATATCAACCCAAAACAAATCTGATCATTTTATATATTATCACGATAAAGAGACAAATCAAACCCATAATAAAAAGAAAAAAAAATAATTATGAGTAGAGATATTTGAATGCAGTTTCTACTCAAAGGAATAGTGTATGTAAATCAAAACTTAGGAGATTTAGGGCTCGTTTGTTTTTTTGTCTGAAGACTGAACAATACTAAAAACTGAATAGTGACAGAAACTGAAAGGAAGGAAATTCATGATTGTTCAGTTTTCAAACAAAAAAATAAACGACCTCTTAGAAAAAAAAAATGGAGGAAATGCGGCCCCCTCCAGCCCTTTTTTTTTTTTTTTTTTTAAATATAAATCAATTAATCTATTTATAATACTGTTTCAAAATTAAAAGAAATGACATTTTTTAATGTATGCCGAATGTGCTTACAATATATAATTTTCTTAAAACTTTTAATGAGATGTGTACATACAAAGAGGGACACACATACAAATGTATAGAAGTGTAAATATCATTCCTTATTTGTGGCCCAACCGAATTGGAAAATCCAATTCCATTAGTCCCACCGTAGTTCTGCTGGGACGAAATTATGGCAAACTCACTTGTAAGGTGGGCGTGCTTAATAAAATAAAATATATTAATAAATAATATATAAAATTGAAATTTATTTATATATATATATATAAAAACTAAAAAATTTGCTAATTTAATAAAAAATTTATAGCATTTTTTTTTTCATTTTTCCCAGTTTTTTTTTTTTAAATGTTTTTTATTAAAAGCAAATAGTTGTGATGGCTAATGGTTGAAAAAAGATTCAAAATTTGTATTGGGCTGGCTCATATAGGAGGGTTTTGCTATATATGTGTTTGTACTTTGTATATAGTGGGGATATGTAGCAATTAAGAGCATCCTCAATAGGCTGGATTTTGGAGCCTCCTTAACTATATTTAGGGAGGATCAATCGGAATGTGCTCCAATAAGCTCCCTATCCCATTTCCTATTTTTTTTATTCCGGCCAAAGGCTCCTCAAATTGAGGGAGTCAAGACATCATCCCTATTATTTTCTTCTCTCTCCTCAAATGAAATGGATGGTCAAGATGAGTCCACATCATTCATTTTCAATGGTCCAAATTCATCCTCCCTATTTTTTATTTTACCCAAATTCTTTTTATTTAAACCTAAATAATTCATTTATTTTCCTACATTTTATTGTTTTTGCAACGGCTAGCCACTGCTAAATTCTTTTTTTCTTTTTTTTAACCCAAATTGCAATAGCTCTTGTATGATCATGATTTTGTATTGATTTTTTTGGCAGATGCAACGGCTCTTTATGTGAGGTAGAACGACCTTTTTTTTTATTCAATTTTTTTTTTTTTTTTGTATAAATACTATTGAACTACTTCAATTTTTATTACACTTTCAACTTTCAATTTTTCATCTATCCAATTCTTCTTTGCCAATTTATCAAGGTATTATTAAATTTTGTAGTCTATTTTATTTCAGTATTTTTATTGTATACTTACAATAATTTTTTTATTTAAGAATAAATAAATAATAATAGGAAGCCATTTTTATAGAGGTTTATTGCAGTCTTCACTCTTTATATGACTCCATATTAGTAAAAAGTACAATTAGTTCCTTAAATTTATGGAAAAATTAGGAAATCTTATTTGGGATACTCTAAGGGTGCGTTTGGTACGCGGGACGGGACGGGACAACGTGGGACAATTTTTTGTTGTCCCGCGTTTGGCACGCCATTAGCATGGGACGGGACGGGACAACATGGGACAAAAATCACCAAAAGTTGTCCCACCTCAGACCCTAGGCCAGATCTGTCCCAGGCATGGGACAAGGCTTAAAAAGACATTTTTGCCCTCAAAACTTCCAAAAATTACAAGTATAAAATTAAAATCCTAATCTTGAAATCAGACCTCTCATCCTCATCGCTGCTTTCTCCTCTCTCTCTCTCTCTCTCTCTCTCTCACAACCAGCCGCAGCTCCCACCACCAGCTGCAGCTCCGTCTCTCTCTCTCTCTCTCTCTCTCTCTCTCTCTCTCTCTCTCTCTCACACCACCAGCCGCAGTTCCATCCTCGTTGGCGTCGGGGTCGGGTTTGCGTGAACTTGCATCCAGATCTGGTGGTTGACTGGTCTGATTCATCATTTATCCAACTTCAATTTGTTGAACCACCTTTAAGATCCAATACAGAGTTCATCATTTTTTCTAGAATTTTTTTTTTTTTTTAAGATTTTGTGTATATAAGTTGAGTGCAGATTAATGAACAAGAGGTTTGATGTAGATCCGGATTTGTTTTTGAATTTGATGAAGGTTTGGATGTGTTTGAATATGAAGAAGAGATTGGTTTGGATGTGTTTGAATCTGATGAAGGTTTGGATGTACAGGCGATGGAAGATTGGTTTTTTTATTAATCTTTTTAAATTAATCTTTTTTAATGGTTGAGATTGTTTGATCAATTAAAATTGAGTATAATTAAGTTTTAAAATTGAGCATAATTGAGTATTAAAATAATTAAATATTAAAATTGATTTTAAAATAATAATAAAAATGATAAAACAAGTCTTTCAAAAAAAGAGGACAATAGGGGCATTATGGTGATTTGAACCTCTTGTCCCGTCCTGTCCCAGTCATACCAAACGCATAACAGTACAGTAAACAGTTCTGTCCCAGGCCTTCCAAACACAATACAGAACAATATGTCCCGTCCCGTCCCGTCCCGTCCTGTCCCGTCCTGTCCTGTCCCATATCCGTGCCAAACGCACCCTAAGAGATAATGAGAATGAGAATGGGTTGTGAATAGACGGTAAAAAGAGAAATCTAACGTTGAGGACGGAGAGACAGACACTGTGACTTTCGAGAAAAAGCCGGGGAAAAAGAAAGCAGAAGAATGCCAGCATGCAGAATTGCAGATGCTCTCTCTTTGGAAGTCGTGAGAGAGAGAGAGACTGAGACACACCTTTTGGACGAACAAAAACCTGTGTGGTCATATCCATTTCCAGGGCTACTTTCGTCATCCTAAAATTTCCAAATGGCGTTTTTGTTATTTTCTTTAAACTTTCAGGGTGTTGATTAGGGAAGCCCAAGATTCATGGACGCAGATCCACATAGGGATTTGAGAGAGAGACCCAATACTTTTTTCTTGCAAGGTCTTTTTTTAATACAAAAAGATATTCATATTATTCATATATATAACAATGTACGGACAGGATGACTTGGAAACTTTGAATCTCATATTATCAATTCTCATGTATGGCATCCATGCACCACCACCAAAACGTGGTGTTACAGTAAAAAAGTGTTTATTCGGTAATTCGGTCTATAGTATTTTAGATTTGTTTTGCCCGAAAAATCAGGGATATATAAAAATATATATAATATATATACATATATTTTTAAGTATTATATTCATATATTTTTAAGTATATACAACCCAACTTTTCAGCATTTGGATCAAAATCCAAGGCCTATTATGTATTCTCTCTCATGACCTACCACTTACACAACAGTTTTTGGATTTTGATCCCAAGACCAAAAAGTTGGTTTGTATATACCTTACATTAAGGCTGCGTTTACTATTCAGTGATTAAATGAATCGGATTTAAGTTTCATTGGAAAGGAAATTGAGGGAATCATAATAAAATTATTAAATTTCATTCTTATGTTTACTAATTTTGAAGAATTAGAAATGGAATCAAATTTGTACAAAGTTAATTATAAAAATACCCTTATGTTACAAATATAACTTCATCGCAGTTCATTTTTATTATATATATATTTATTTATTTATTTATTTACAACATAATTTCATTTCATATGAAACATTAATGAAAAAATATATACATAATTGTTTTTTTTATTAATTTTATATAGGGATATTTTAGTAAAAATATATGAATTTCCTTTATAATTAGGAAAGGGAACACTATTCCTAGGGTGAATGGATATAATCAAGTTCTCTTTCTTTTAGGAACTTAATTCCTAATTTATATATGGGGTCCACGGAACTTAATTCCCTAAAACATTAGTAAACACTGGAATTTAAAATTAGGAATTTAATTCCCTTTCCCTAAACATTAGTAAATGTGCTTGAAAATTTTCAAATTTTATTTATGGGTAGATTTCATTAAATTTATCTTCCACGAAAAAATTTAGATCAAATTTCATAAAAATCGATGTGATTTCATCAAGGTCCTTACCAAAATTAAAATTAGGAATACCTTACTTGATAATTCTTATATATATATAGAGAGAGAGAGAGATAAATTTTCAAGTTAGTGTGTACTGATATAACTTTATGAGGATATTGAATGTGAGCCACTAGTTTTACATGCTTTGACTCAAGTGTGTATGCACTTGTCAAAGCTTCTCCATAATGAGTAGCTCACATTCAATATCCTCATGAAGTTATATTAATGAACATAGTCTGAAATTTTCCCATTTCCCTATAATGTTAGCGAATCCTAAATAACCCCAATTCTTTGATCTCGTAGGTGCTTAAAGGGTGCTATTTTTCAAAAACTTCTTTCCTTGAAGTAAAGAAAAATAAGGTTGGTTTCTTTCTCTGGAATAGCTTGGTTTGGGGTAGGGAATTGATTGTGTTAGGCTCGAGATGGAGGATTGGAAATGAGAGGTCAACTAAGGTGTATGAGGATCGATGGATCCCTCGTGTGTCTACTTTTAAAATTTCTTCTCCTTCTTCAAGGTGATCCGCACGTCGACTCCTTGGAGTTGTTGGATGGTTCTTGGAATGTTGAGTTGGTTCGACAGTCATTTTCGGAAGAGGAGGCTGATGCAATTCTGGGGCTCCCTATTAGCAGTTGTGTTTTGGACGATTGTATTCTATGGCACTACGATCAGTCGGGCAGTTACTCAGTTCATAGTGGGTACCAGGTGGCAAAAAATGTGGAATCAAAACCTAGTGGTTCTGGTTTGAGCTATTCTGTCTCTTTATGGAAATTCCTTTGACGTCTTCATATTCCTCCGAAGGTCAAAATTTTTATGTGGAAAGCTATCCATAATTTGATTCCTATACCGGTTAACTTGGCTTCGCATGGGATTAAGATCGACCCATTGTGCATAATTTGTTCGAAAAAAGTTGAATCCTTCGTTCACGCCTTGTGGTGCTGCTCGCGTATGAGGGATGTCAGGAATGGCTGTTCGATTGTGGAAAATATAAAAGACATGGAATCTTTGTCTTTCTTTGATTTCGTGTGTTTGTGTAAGTCTAAGGTTGATGTTCTTTATTTTGAGCTCCTCTGTGTTGTGTGGTAGAGGGTGTGGTTTAGGCGCAACCAGTTGGTTCATGGTAAGACTTGCATGGTTGGTTATGATATTCTTGAGTGGGCTTCGCTGTTTATTCAGGATTTTAGGGATGCTATTGAAGGGGGTAAAGACGGTAAGGTGAAGCTGCAGGTGATCCCGAAATGAGTGATGCCGCCTTTAGGTTCTTTCAAGATCAATACGAATTCGGCAGTGAATAGCCGCGACAAGATTGCAGGAATTAGTGTTGTTATTAGAAACAGCTTTGGCCATGTTATGGCCTCTCTTTGTCAATATGTGAAGGGGATTCTTCAGCCTCAAATTGTTGAGGCCGTTGCCATCTTAAGGGGTCTTAGACTGGCTATTGAAACAAACTTGTGTCTGGCTTTGCTAGAATCGGATGTTTTGTCAATGGTGAATTTGATTAATTCGAAGGTCTTGCCCAGTGTTGACATTGGTGTGGTTTTGCATGATATTTTTATTGTGCTCAGAAATTCCTTTTTTAGTTATATTTCTTTTGTTCCTAGATTAACTAGTTGTGTGGCTCATAATCTTGTTAAGATTGCTCTTGTTTGTTTGGTTGGAAGACTGCCCCATTACAGTGGAGAGTCTAGTGTTGGATGATTGCCCTCTTTCTCTGTAATGGTTTTGCCTTTAATGAATTCCTTTATAAAAATAAAAAAAATAATAAAAAAATGATCCTGTATACCCCAAGCCGTAAGGCCAAACTCAATAGTTTTGTTACATCAAGACTATTGGACTCAATTTGGTGTAGCCTACAACAAACATGTGATCGGACTAGGACTAGTCCAATAATACCAGCCACCAACGGGACCAATTAAACATCAAACCTTCCAAATTGATATTTTGATTTATCAACACAAATATAATTAGAAATTTTCTTTAAATGGACCGGCCTTAAAAAACTCATCAATTTGCCACATATAAGCCCACTAAGTTGTCCAATGGCCGTCTCTTTCTTGGTTTCTTTCCCCCTAAAAACACTTTTCACAAAGTTGAATTTCAGTTTCCATCATTTTCTGCAAAAATTCCACATGCATGCATGATGCACTCATGCACCACATATACATCTAGCATTTCAGGAACAACAGCTCTGTCTGCATCAAACCAATTATGTTAGAATTTGAGCATATAATATGTAATTTTCTGATTAAATTATGAAAGAGCTGGAGGGAGATCTGATTTCACATTCTTCTAGTCAAATCATGCATGGCGTGTTTGAATTTTGAACAGTCCAAACAAAAATTAAATAGGTGTTGTGGTTTTCAGTGTGTAAACGTGTTCTTGAATTTCCTTAAATTGCTATCAAGACAAGCAATTTGATATCACAATTCGGGTTCAGATATTAATTAATTTGTTTAAATTTGTTAAGAAAACAAATCTCTGAAATTAAGACAAAGAAGTGGCCGCCTCGTCTCGTGTATACATATGTGGAAAGTCTTCAATGTTACGTTTGTTGGTTACACACCATAATATTAATAATCTACTCTACCATCTGGATTTTTTTTTTCTTAATTAGCAATTAATTAAGATTTCTATCTTTGGTTTGCCAATAACACTGGTCTTGATTGTTACAACGTTAGTTTTACCTAAATGTTTTGTTTCAACTCTAAAATTTTGAGAGGAAAAAAAAAAAAAAAAAATCTGATTAGGTGATACTTTAATTTGGACTGAATTATATTTATTACCTTATTACCCTTTACATTTACATTAAAATTCCGGTGAATTGAGTCATTTAAAGCAACAT
Organism: Acer campestre; assembly: GCA_954870605.1. NCBI lineage: Eukaryota > Viridiplantae > Streptophyta > Magnoliopsida > Sapindales > Sapindaceae > Acer > Acer campestre. The sequence goes on along the minus strand of OX940806.1, from coordinate 25,973,521 downwards.
AATGATTTTTCATGATGTAATTATTATTATTATTATTATTTAATTGATTTAATATTGATGATTTTTTGTTTGTTTTGAAAATGATGCAATATTAATGTTTAAATGTCTTTGTTTTTGATGATATATATGGTTATTCTCATGATGTGACTATTTACTTGATGATTTACTAACTTTAGACTATCATGACAATTATTAACTACTCTTTCGGTCAAATATTTTATGATGAATCGAAGATATCATAATTTTCCAAAATTAAAACGATATAGGGCTGGTTTGGTGGTAAAACTCTCATACCCACTCCATAAGGTTACGAGTTCGAATCATCTTCCTTCCCAAAAAACCTGAATTATTATTATTATTCCAAAATTAAAATGTTATTTTTTAAAAATTAATAAAATTATTATAATAAATTATTACACTGAACGGTCGAATCATGGCTTTATAGGGATCTATCGAGATCAAAAAGTATATATGCTGTCTGCATATCTACTCCAACATCAAAAAGAAAACTTATCACTCGTACTTGTAAAATGAGTATGTTGGAACGTCCTGAACCTTCCATTACTTGTGTGGAAGGAGAGGTGCACTATCACATGTGTTAAGAGATAACGTTCAAATCAAAAGGTTATTTGAAAAAATATATATTATATTATAAAATCAATGGCTTCAATCATTTAGATTAGGGTAAATTACACTCACATCCTTAAGGTTCGAGGTAAAGACACTTAAATAGAAAAGTTTAGTTATTCTACACTAACACCCCTATTTGACCATAGTAAGGTCCAAAATACGCTTGTTTAATAATAAAAAAAAAAAAAAAAGTTTTTTACACTTACACCCAAGGGTATTTTGTACCTTACCATGGTCAAACAGGGGTCTTAGTGTAGAATAACTAACTTTTTCCATGTAAGTGTCTTTCCCTCAAACCTTAAGGGTGTGAGTGTAATTTACCCTATAGATTATAGCATTATCAAAAACATAAAAGTTAAGATAAATATCACATAGAAAAGACCTAGCATCATCTAATTATTGATTGCATTTTGCATAAAGCACTGTAAATAATCAAGTAAAAATAAATAAAATTTTTGGGTACCAAAATCATAACTTTAGCTTTAATCAATGAAACATGCTCTTGCTATCACATATTCAATCAATATAATTTGGTCAGTGAGATAAAGACACCTGAGAAAGTGCAAACTCCGAGATTTCCTACAGCTAGAAATCATGATAACTAATCTAAAACTTGGATGTCTTTTTATATATATTACAAATTTATAACAATGCAGGATTTTGTTAGAAGGAGACATGACCTGAACCCATAATCTCATTATTTAGGAGTGAGGGGTATACCGATTACAACGGAACTAGCCTCATGAATGTCTTTTAAGAAAAGGTAGTTGTTAACTTGTGCCCCAATGGCATAGGTTAACACTACTCTATTATAAATTATAGTTGGTAAAATGAAAAATGACAATTTGGAAAGGGAATTGTTTGTTTGAGTTGTAAATAATATGAGCAGACAAACTATTTATTTTGGTTCAAGTTTCATGTGAAAAAGTTAAGGATTGACATGTGTCAAAAAAAGAAGAGAGAGTGGATTGAGAGAGCGTCTTGAGAGAGTGTATTTAACATTCCTCTTTTAACAAATTCTTCCAAACTAATTAATATTTTTCTTTTTGGGTATTTTTTTTAGTTGTTAACCTATGCCCCGGTTAACACTACCCTTTATAATAAAATATTATTTTTATCCTTCATTTTAATTAAGTATTTATATTTATTTTAATCAATTTTATTCAAATAAGATAACATCATAGGTATCAATTTACTTTCATAAATTTTGTTAAAGTCAAACATTAGATTTGACTATGAGATAGGGACCATTTTGACTACTTCAAAAAAGTAAAGGACATGCGGTAATCGTGAAAAACATATGGACTAGGTTGGTTAAAATGGAAAAGTAGCAAACCATTTGAAATGAATAAAAAGGTTATAGAATTATTTGGTAATAGCTCTCTTATTTACTTTTTTATTTTATTTTTCCTCAACATGTGGCATTGTTCTTACAAATATTGTCTTTCAAGACAAACAAATGCCGTTTAAACCGTAACAAAATTACTAAAATAATTCATTTTTGAAAAGCCTAGGGACCACGCGATCCCAAAATTAAAAGATAGGTAAAAATAAAATAAAAATTGTTTTCAAAAAATTAGGACGCTTCTATAGACGTTTTTCATTTGCTATTTTTTGAAATGAAAAATGAAAACATTATTTTTGGTTTCAATTTCAAAATCTGAAAACGCGTCTGGTAGCATGTACTAAAAGTTGTATTCTTAAAATAAAAACGGCAAAAACACGTATTTTGGATTAAATAAAAATATAAACATTTGTAATATCAATTTTTATTTTTATTTTTGATTTTTACATTAATCTAGAATTATAGAACAACTTAATTAAAAAAAAATTACATGACTTCAAAGTCTAATTACGTGTTAAATGTATAAAATTCCAGGCTGCTTGGCCGTAGATAAAAATGTTGTACAAGTTTTTCAGGAAAAAAGTATCCAACTCATTTCAACAATCATCTGAACTCTAAATCAATCCGTCAATATCTATGATTGAAAAGGCATATGAAAACATGTACTCATCACTAAACTTCCCCAGTATTTCTTAAAAATCAATAGAGATAACAGCTCTTGAAAAAAATTAATTCCTGAATTTGTGACTTAGACCGACAGAGGATCATCTTCATCATCATCAAGTTCAAGAGTCCAAAAGTCCAAAATCTTTAAAAAAGGAAAACAAAATTAACAATAAAAATGGAAGCACTGTCGATCTACTCCTAAAGGATTTTCCTTCGGCAACATCGATCTGTAGAAGAAGAAGAGTTTCTCCTCCATTTTCAAAAGAAGAATAAGAAGATAAGGAGAAGACTTGCGACGAATGGATAAGAAAAAAAGAGTTGAAAAAAAATGAAAAATAAATAAAAAATAAATAAAATCTTAAACATGTTTTCCGTGTTTTTCAATTTTAACACTAGTTTTACTTTTTATTTTGTTTTTGTTTTTTGAAAGTAAAATGAAAAACGATTAACGAACGGGAATTTAAAATCGTTCAGAAAACAAAAACGAAAACGAAATGAAAAACAGCTACCAGACATACCCTTAATGACTACAATTTTCACATTTTATTTTCAATATATTAATACATAACTATCAAACTATTCTTATCTCTCGCAATAATAAATATACTTATTCTATTCAATTTTTACAACGCTTATAGTATATATATATATATATACTAAAATGAATTAGTTGTAATGAGTCTAATAACTAATGAGAGAAGCTAGAGTATAGAAGGGGAAATGAAATGATTGCAAAAAGAGTGAAAATGAAAAGATTATAGTAATTTTGAAGGGTTGGAATGTGAATGAAGTTTTTGTGGGGAGTGAGTGAGTGACTAGGGTCATCAATCACTATACATGGTTTTGGGACCCTTGACATCTAGTTAGCTAAATCTTCCACTGCTTTGAACTTCACACATTTTCCATGACAATGACCATTTATGATGTAATTTAGGGACCACTTTAACCTCTTAATCTTCACATATCAAAATATCTTTACTAAATTTGGATTTTGATCTGATCTTTTTCTTCGACTTAAATAGATTTGTTGATATGTGTAATCGATAAGTAGATTAATTTCACTTTTATTATCTTTAAATGCAGAGTATTATCATGAAATGTTTTAGATCAGAAAAAAAAATAGATCAATAGATGATTCAAATCTCTTATTAAATTACACTATATTACTTATTTGACAAGTAATCCCAACTTTTTGTTTTATTTTGTTTTGTTTTTTTGACTCACCTTATCTAGGTTTAGTTTTAGATTTGCTTTTTTTTTTTCTTTTTTTTTTTTCTTTTATATATATATATATAAAATTATTAAAGTTTTGTATACTTTTTTAAAAAATAAAATAAAATAAAAAGTGTTTCTAAAGATATACCTTACTGGTCGCATTAGCAACATTATATTTTAACATTTAAAAAAAAAAAATCATAAGAATCTTTTTTTTTTAATACCTTTTTTTTAATACTTATTATTCACCAATTATGAAATGAAACTAAACATTTGGATTGTGCTTTGATCTCGATAGACCCCAACAGTTCCCTAACTCATGCGGTGTAAGATTTTTTATTTTATTTTATTTTTTAAAAAAAGAAAAAAATATATAAGAAAGAAAGAGGTCCTCAAGCCTCTTCTGGGTTACGCTATTGACTTATAACGTCCAATTTAAAGTGAATTGTAATTTACGTGCATTTATTGGTTGGGATTAGTCCAATACTCCCCAAACACATATTTGTTGGCAACAAGGAATCGGAGAAATCAAATCTCATATCTCTTACCCAAATAATCTTCTTGTGTTGGACTGTCAAGTCCTAGGATTTTTTTTATTTTTTTATTTTTTTATTTTTTATTTTTTATAAGTCTTTAATTTTTACGTTCTTTCTTTTCTTTTTATTTTATTAAATTATTTATAAATGAATAAAAAATTTAATCAATTTAATTTAATATATTTTATTAAAACATTGTAAAAAATTAATTTGAAAAAGTTTATTTATTTATTTTTAAATAATTTAAATATTATATTTTATTCAAAAGTAATTTAAAATAATTTTAAACCAATTTTAGTTTTTTGAAATTAATTTAAAATGATTTTATTTTGTTCAAAAATTAAATTAATGCAATTCTATCATGATCAATGACATTTTATCAATCATGAGACCCAATTATTTTTTATCCAATCCCAAACTATACCAAACAGGAGACGATATGAGGTTAACTTAATGGTATGCCGTATGTCCCTCACATCTATATTATTTGTAGTCCGATCTTGTGTTTCACCAAACACATCACTCATACTAATTTAGTCTTATCTTTTTCAAGTACATGCAATCCAATATCGGGTACCAAACAAACCACCAAACGAGCCATAATGTTTTGATTCTAATTTGTATCGTAAATTCGTAACTTATATGATCTAGCAATTTCTTTCCATTGACATATGTGTACACATTAATTTCACTTACAGCAGCTTAGTTAAATGAAACTACCCCATCACAAGTTAAGTTTAAAGTTGTGATTCTTATCATTATTGTTTTACTTAATTTGAGCATATTTCATTACACTAATGTTAAGCATTCCGGCTTCCATCTCAATATACAGTAAAACCCCTCCAAATTAATATTTTTGGGACCCATCATTGAGTATTAATTTAGAAGGGTTATTAATTTGAAGGATTTTACATTATAAAGTGTTATTTTGTCTTAGAAAACATGTGGAAGTCGGCTTTCTTGTTTAGGGATGGTTCCTTTTCGAAATCACTTGTTTAATCAGTTTTCTTCTTCACGGAAAGCTCCTTTTTCAGGAATCCTTGTTTAAGATAGATTTGTTACACTCCAACCGAAGAGAATATCATCAATGATATCATAATACAGAATAATGATTGTGTGGTTGAGATAGATGATGACGACAACGATAGTCAAGAGGTACCTAAAATCTCTACAAGTAAGGCTGTTGAAATGCTAAATTTAGTTGAAACCTTTTGGCTACAACAAGAAGATGATCACAATAACTTCTTGAGGACAATTCAAAAGATGAAGGATGAAGTCAAAAATATCAAACATGGTGACCTTGTGCAAACTAACATCTTGAAGTATTTTTATAGTTCTTAAATATTTTGAAATATATTTTATACTTTTATGAAATTATTAATATATGTGACAGTCGGGACCGAAATTTTACACTAGGTTTCAAAAAAAAATTATTAACTATTAAGATAGAGAGGTTTATTAATTTTTTACACTGGCCCGAGTCGGGACCGAGATTTTTTATTAATTTAGAGAGGATATTAATTTATAAGAGATTAATTTACAGGGGTTCTATTGTATATATATATATACATATTTTCTATTATCAGTTCGTCCTATATCAGGACGAAGAATGTAAACCACTAGATTTACATATTTTGACTCAAAGTGTATGCACTTGTCAAAACTTCTCCATAATCTATGGTCCACATTCTTCATCTTGATATATTTATTGTCAGGATGAACTTACAATAAAAAGACACTATATATAAGGTGTTGTTTTAATTCATATATCAATACAAATCCATAATCTATGGTCCACATTTTTCGTCCTGATATATTTATTGTCAGGACGAACTTACAATATAAAGACACTATATATATATAAGGTGTTGTTTTAATTCATATATCAATACAAATCAATTCAACTATCACATATAAGATACAATTTGCATCATTTCAGTTGTCTAATATTTTTTATATACCATATACAGTCATATGACTTGAACTTGAAGCATTAGACGGTTGAATAAACGTCATTTACTATCAAATTACATTAGACGGTAATGTTAGTTGCCCAATGTTACTGTAATTAAATAGACAATATTCTTAATAATTTCAGACTATTTTTAACAAAATTAAAATCATATAATTAATTATAGGAGATGATGACACATGGGCCACATTTTTATCAAGCACTATATATAAGCCATTAATAATATATGTATGGGAAAGAAATATTCTGATAGTACCTGTTTAATATAATATTACTGTAATTAAATAGACAATATTCTTAATAATTTCAGACAAATTTTTAACAAAATTAAAATTATATAATTAATTATAGGAGATGATGACACATGGGCCACATTTTTATCAAGCACTATATATATATAAGCCATTAATAAATGGGAAAGAAATATTCTGATAGTGTCTGTTTAATATAATAAATGGAGACTGCATTCTTGTGCAAAGATGGTAATGTCTTTTCCAAAATTCATGTTAATGTTAATGTTAATGTTGAGGATGTGAGTCAGGGAATGGGCCTGTACCACATCCATGTGGGTTGTGTGAGGTCACCCTCTAAATTTACAACTTGATGCTGCCCTACACATACATGTACCCTACTCATCTATTCATAAACCTTCATTTAATATCCTTTATTTGATTGTTTGTGGTCCTTCCTTTCATGAGTTTCATCTATCATATATATTATTAAGTATTTTAATAGAGTCAATAAAATTGGATTTACTTAAGGGAAAAAAGCATCATACAGAAATAGTGCAACGAAGAATGAAAATAAAAGAGAATAAAGTTTCATTGGAAATAAATAACTTAATTTATGATTTTAGTAAATAGTGTAATCACAAATCACGAATTGAGTTCCATTAAACATTTTATTCATAATCAAGTTAACTTTCTTTCCCTCATGAGTGGATGTGTATAACCGATGGTATATATCATGTTCATGTATGTATGTACATATTACTTAAGTGACAATCAATACATTTTGTGGGTGTCGATATTGCCACCTATAAATCTGATTTATACACTCATTTTATAAGAACGCATGTCTAAAATTTAAAACTTAAACCATTACTATAAGCACTCATTCTAATGCCAATAGTATCCTTATTGAAATGAATATTTTTATTTTAATACATTTTATTTGTAAACCCTCCGAAATTATTAATACACTCAATTAAAAAAAAAAAAAAACATAAAAAAAGGGTGAAGAAATAAATAACTTTTGTATGATAGAGTACTCTGATTTTTGTTTTTCCTTTTTTTTTTTTCCCTTCAATTACTTTATTATATGACAATCATGTAATGATAAGAATTTTTGATATCCGAAATAGAATTAGGTTTTAATTCGGGTCTATTATAAGTTTTTTTTTATTTTTTATTTTTTTATTTTTAAGTAAAGAGATATAGTTAAAGATATGATGAGTGTAATTAATGGGTAAATATAGTATTTTTTTTAAAAAATAAATTATTAAAGTAATTAGTTCTTATTGTACATGATAAGAATTTTTTATATCCGAAATAGAATTAGGTTTTAATTCGGGTCTATTATAAGTTTTATTTTATTTTTTATTTTTTTTAAGTAAAGAGATATAGTTAAAGATATGATGAGTGTAATTAATGGGTATATATAGTATTTTTTTTTTAAAAAAAAAATTATTAAAGTAATTAGTTCTTATTGGTAAATTTGTATTAGGATATTTTTTATAATTAAAATTTTTAATAAAATATGGGTGTACAAATCATATTTATAGATGACAATATAGACACCCTTATTTAATATTATTTTCAATTTCCTTTTCTATAGCTTAAATTAAATAATCAAAGTAATTTGTATTTCAAGCTTTATCCTGTTCTGGAAATTCAATAAAGTTAGGATATAGCAAATGGTCAAAATCTGAAGCTATTAAGTATTAATCCAGTTTGCGTAGAGCCGTAGATTTGTTTCAATTGGATATGTATGTACGGTAAGTGGTAACATCTTTTAGTGATAGTGGGGAGATTAAATGCATACGAATCTTATTAGATTTTGTTAATACAGTTGGTAAGATATTAAAGTATGATATTGCCCCACCACATTCATGACTTCACTATATACCCATTGAATTTGGGTAAAATTAATTATATGAAATCAAAATTTTGATTTAATTTTATAACTTCGAACATCTATCCATCATTTCCTCTTAATTCAATTATTTAAATAACTGTTGAGTTGGTATCGATCCATTCATGGCAACTAATTTATTATATAAAAAATAAAAATAAAAATAAAAATGAACGGATAAATTTTGAAGTTACTAATATATATATATGAGAAGGGCTCAGAACTCTGGGCCCACAATAGGGGAGAGAGTACCCACACAAGGTGGGACAAATAATGTATATATATATATATATACCAAGGCTAAGGATTGAACCTTGGTGATGGAGCACCCTATGGGAGGCTCCAACCGTCAAGGCAATGGGCCATTGGTGAGCTAATTCTAATTTTATTTATTTATTTTTTAGCCAAAAATTGAATTTTCAATATTCCAATGGCCAATGAGTTGTATATATATATATATATATTTGACGGTATCTATCTATTTATGATCAGTAATTTTTTTAAAGTTTTTTCCTTTGATATGATTCGAATTGCTGACTTGTGAGTTAGAGCTACACCTTAGGGCAGTTGTATATTAATATGAGAGTGAAAACAAGAATTAATATTATACATATCTCTGGTCACACTATAAAGCAATATTGCCATATTTGCATATTCGTTAATGAAAACCACTGGCAATCTCTATTTTGAAGGGTGTGATTCCCTTTGCAGGCTCCCTTCCACCTAACCTAAATGTAAATAGTTGGGATATAAGATGGGATGTCTAGAATAATTTTCAAAGGGGTCGTTTGTTTTTTTTTTTTTTTGTTTTTTTTTTACTTAACACTTAATGGGTTTGAAGTGAATCTATTAAGTTTTTTTTATTTATTTTATTTATTTATTTATTTTTATTTTTTTTAGTGGTCAAACAACTTAAAAATACATCAAAACAACTTAAAACAAAATTTAGAAAATCTAGACTTTTCGCTTAATTCCAAATTATTGTTTGCATTTAAAATATTTTCTTCCAAGATTATTATTATAGAGATAATTATTTCCAACATTACTATGATTTTATATCATACAAATTTCTTTCACATATTATTAATGATAAATAACTATAAACAAAATAAAATAGTTTAAAAAAAAAAAGCCTTTAATCACTCTTGTCACTTTCAATTCCTTCGGTGAACCTTCAAATTTTTTTTTTTTTTTTTTTTTTTTGGTTATATAAAAACCAAAACCATTTCAATATCATTATTTATTATATCTTAACATTGAATAATATCTTATCAATATTTATTTGTAAAAATCAAAACCATTTCAATATCATTATTTATTATATCTGAACATTGAATAGTATCTTATCAATATTTACATAAAAATGGTTTAGTATTTGTTAAATTATTTTTTATTTAGTTGTTTGTATCATATCAAATTAAAATACATAACAATTAATAGTAATAACGGTATAAATGTCAAATCATTTGTTTTCAAACAATTTTATTTTTAAAGTTGATATTATATTTAGATGTGAGAAAAATAAAAAACAAACATGTCATTCAGTTTTAGTTTTCAGTCTCTATTCAGTCTTTATACAAATTCAGAACTATTCAGTCTTTAGATAAAAAAAAAAAAAAAAACGATTCCTAAGTCTTTACCCTTTGGTTATATCCCATAGCTAATGGTTTCTAACAATGATCATATAATTTAAAATTTCTTGTTATTATTTTGCATTTTTTATACTCAATGACACCTTTTATACATATTACATTTGGGATAGGAACCGAGTCCCACATTGCTCATCAAATTTGCAATGTGTGTAGACCTCCCATTATAATGAGAGTTGTATTTCATATTGTACTTGCAGTGGTTGAGTTCGTCATGTCCCAATAGACTCATGACCTCCATTAATATTGTAATTGCAATATTAACGTACCGGTAATTTAGCTAAAAATCTTAATATTATTGTCAATGGGTTTTGCATAAAAAAAAAAAAAAACAAAAAAAAAAAAAATGATTATGTTTATTATTAACAAATTTGACAAAACCGTGTCTTGTTTTGAATGTCTCTATGAGACAAAACAACAAAAGAAAAGTAAAAGAATCTGGTTTTAGATTTACCATGTTAAATTGTAGTTATTTAAAGTAATGTCGTGTTAAGGTTGGGAAAGCGTACTAATCAAAGTGTTTAAACATTCTAATTGACCACCTCGCCTCAACAGGCTACAGTAAGTACGAGTAAGATCTCTTTGTACAGTGAAAACACGCCACGTGTTCTTCTGTCTTATTAATTCTCTCTCAAATAGTACACCAGTACTATGATCTATAATAGTAAAACCATTTTTTTTTTTTTGGTGATAAATTAAGGACGCAGAGACAGAGAATCAGCCAATCAAAACCCAAAGAAGTATCAAAATCCCAATATCGTAAATAAACACAACTTATTATGTCATTTGTTCAAGAAACCTAATCCTTTACACAGTTTCCACTGGCCCCCACCCACTCTCTTGTCTGCTGTAATGTCTCTCTGTATATATATATATATTTATATTTATTATGGACAACACTTGAGAACTGACCGGTTAGTATCCATGGTGCTGCAAGGAGAAAATTGGAAATGCTTCTCTGTAATTTCACACTAATTAATTAATTAATTAATTAATTACCTCTTAATTCAGATTATGTAACAACTAAAACTACTAGATTGGTGGAATTATTTATTTATTATTATTATAATTATAATTTTTTGTTTGGGTTTTGTCAAGTCAAGTGTGTTGTTGCTGTAATACAGGTGAGTGTATACGAACAATTACTAATAAAATATTATTTTTTTAATGGATTAATAATATCTGGAAGGTGGAGAGAATCAAGAAATGCCCATTTCTTTTCATTTCCTAAAAAACCCAGCAAAAAATAAATAAATAAAATAAATAAATATAAAAAGAAAGGAAATGTTTAGGAGAGAGATAGAGAGAGAGAGTGAAAGAAAAAGCAGAGAATAAAAAGAGACCGGATGTTGACAAATTTCATGTCACTGTTCTTAGAAGGTCGTTTGTTTGTGTGAAGATTTCTTATCTGGGATCTCTCTCTTTCTCTCTCTAAAAAAATACAATAAAACTCACTTTCTCTCTCTTGAAAAATAAAAATTAAACTCTTATATTCTTTCATTTTTGTGCGTGTTGAGAGAGAGAGAGACGAGAGAGTGGCCCAGCAGATCGAAATCTCCTTCTAGATGACGATCTAGGCTTTTTTCAATGGTGCTGCCAAAATACCCACTTTGTTGTTTGTTGTATAATTTTGTATAATATTTAATTTTTAATTTTTATATTTTTATTTTTTGTGTTGATAGTGTGTGAGTTTCAAGTCTGAATTTTCCATGATGTGGAGTTTCCTTTCAAAAATGATTGAATCTATGGTGGATTCTTGAAGGAGAGGTGATAAGAGGATGTGGGTCTGAGGTAAAATTCACTATTTATTGTTTTACTTTATAGTTAATTCGATTTATAATTTTATTTTATCTGATGATTTGGCTAATTGGGTTACGATTTTTTTTTCTTTTTTTTTTCTTTGTTCCATTTATTTAGTTTCTGTCTTTCGAATTAAAAAAATTGCTGGGTTCTATGGCTTGGCTAATTGGGTTTATGCATTTGTTCAATCACTGCGGCTTTCACACTTCACTGTTGTTTGTTTTCATCTTATATAATTGAATTAATTATTTTTACTATTGCTTTCTGGATTGGGTTGACTGTAATTCGATTGATGGGTGATTGTAGTTTTTGGTATTATTATAGGTTCTGTTGTTAATATTTGCAAACATATCATTAGTTTAGATTGTAATTGTGCAGGATCTGTTCTATTAACTTTCTATTACCAATTTAGATTTTCTTCTCAATCTTGATTAAGTAGTGGATAATATAGAATTTATCATTTTCTTAATAGGGTTTCTTAATTTTCCAGGATGTCTGGAATTTTCCCCCAAAGTGTGGTGTCTGTGGGATTTCTAGATGGTGTAATGATTGTACTGATGTGTTCTTGCTTATGGTTTCATATTGATTCCCAAATGCCCATTCATGCTTTTGCTTCTAAATTCAACTGGTTAAGAATGTTCTTTTAAATGGTTTCTTCTTTGTAGCTCGAAGAAGTGAAGAGACTGGGTGAATGAATTCAGTTTCTTGTGCTATCTAAGGGTTTTTAAATTACATTTAACAGCTTAAAATTTGACATTTTGTTGTCCATGCCTTCTAAGTAAATGAGGTTCCTGTAATCATCTATGTCATCGGAGATTGGGGAGACATAGATTATGGTTCTTTTAACTCCATTAAATATGATCTAATCTATATTTGATTATCAGGCCATCGACCAACAACATAAGGTTGTGAAATTTTTGTATATTGCTGCTATGGGAAGGATTCTTGGTTGCTGGTGACTTTCCTTGTCAACAAGAAACGTGAATTCTAATTCTTTGACTCGCATTAATTTGCCAATAATGAAGTGATAATAAATGTGGCCGCATGATATAAAATTACTTCATGCCATTGTTAATGCATTTGTCAATTTACCCCACTTACCTTTTTACCTCTCTACAATACAATGAACTTGTTCGACTATGTGGAGTTTTATGTTGATCATTGGCCCTTGATGCTCAGATGATATATTAATCATCTTACTATACTGGGTGAATGATTTTCCTCTTACATGTTCTGTTGCTGTTTTATTTGCTTACATGTCCTGCTATTAGAGTGCACTTGTTTTTGGAGGTTAATATGTACCGCAGTTTGGAATGGAGGGTGACCTTTGGTTAATATAGAATTACAGACTGAAACAGGCATAAGGATAACTTATGGTGTATTCATTCATTTGTGGGAATTGGGATTCTGACATTCTGTGTCAGGTGGGTGTTAAGGTGTTGGAACTTGCTGTATGTATTATAAACATGGGTGTGCATGATCATGTAATTTTATTAGGTGATCAACTTTAATGACATGTAAATCATTACATTTAATAATGTATCACCAATGATTCCTCAGTTGCTTAGTGATAAGAAACTCTGGACCAAGCAATTTTTATCTGAAAATTAGTTTATGTTGTCAACTAGGCCCTAATGAAAGTGGGTGGATCTAGTTGGGTTTTAATACAAACTACAACTATTTGAAGTAAACTTTTCCATTCATGGCCTGGCTGGACTCTGAATTGAGAAGAATCTCAGATGTTTTGATTGAAATGTCAGTTGATAAAAATATATGAAATGATCATACAACAAACGAGGCATGTTATGCATATTTGCATGAGTACATGTGGAGAAATATTAAACGTAATAAAGGCAACATTTTCTTTATCATATTTTCTGATTATTGTCCATTTGAGAACTAAAATGAACATATTTATCAATTAAGATTGTCAGAGAATTAATTTATCTATTGCTTTGTATAGTTGAGCACTTTGATTTTTGTCTCATATTTCACATCTATAAGGTTTCTTAATTGATTGTCAGGAATGGGAACAAAAGTACAGTGTAAAAGCTACTTGCCAGGGTATTACTCGATGAGGGATCTTAATGAGGATTCTAACAGTTGTAGCTGGCCACTTTATTATGGAGATAAAAGCTTGACAAATGGGCAATATTATAATGGTTTCATTCAGAGGGCTGTTTCAGAGACATATTCAGGGTATGATAAAGATGCAGTGAAGCAGAAAATGCTTGAGCATGAAGCCATTTTTAAGAATCAGGTATGCCTATTCCAAGTTTCTTTCTCAATCTTATGATTTTTCTCACATGCATAAGAAGCTTATGATCTTATTTAAATGTATGTGCTCCTCCTTATATGTTTTGGTCAAAGTCAGTTTGATTGTTGTCTGATTCTGTATTTGATATGCTTCTAGGTATTTAAATTTACTGGATTTGTGCCTTTGTCCAGGTGTGTGAACTCCATCGCCTATACAGAATACAAAGGGACTTGATGGAGGAAGTAAAAAGGAAGGAACTACATAAAAATCTGATAGTTGCAGAGACATCACTGTCGTCGAGTCCCTTGAACTCTCAAATTACTTCTGAAGATGCTCGAAAATGGCATATCCCGAGCTTCCCTTTGCCAAACTCTGTTTGTGCTAAGCCATCAATTTCAGGTGCTGAAGATATTCATTCTCCTTTAAGTTCTATGAAAGGAAGCAGCACGCAAGCTGGTCCCTTGCCTTTCCAAAACGGTGGTGGTTCAAAAGATGTTGAGTTGCTCGAGTCCAGACCCACAAAGTTCAGGAGAAAAATGATCGATCTTCAACTTCCAGCTGATGAGTACATTGACACTGAAGATGGAGAACAGTTCAGGGATGAAACAATATCTGGCATGCCAAGTTATCTTTGTAACGGAAATCAGAAAATGGTAGCTGAGAGTGGTGCGAAGCTGTGTGTTGGTAGCAGTAAGAAGAGTGGCTGCCCGGGAGATGCTTCAAGATCTGATTCATTTTTAAGGAGCACAAATAGTGTGGCTGACTTGAATGAGCCTATGCCTGTTGAAGAAACAAATAATTCCAGATATCTTGACCTTCTAGGCCATGCCTCTCATGATGGGGAAAAACCGAAGTCACAACTTCAAGGTTTGCCCAAGGAAATTTCTCTGAACTCCAATTATGGAAGTAACAATGGAACTGCAGACAATAGACATTTGGAGAATAATGAAAATGGTAGAAGATGGTTTTCTCATGTGCTTGAAGCAGGTAATTGTTTTTTCATGAAGCTCCAATTAAATTCCCTGGTTTTGTCCATTCTGAATTTGCATTATACCAACTTCTTTTTGGGCTTTGGACATAAAATTATGCTGAATTTCTATTTGATATCTAGTTGGAGGACAATCATATTTCAATATGTGTGGTTTGCCAAGAAAATACATTGTGCTTTGTTCTTTTCTTTCTCACGCAGACTAGTTCATGAACTATCTTGCTGTATAACAAATTTCTTTGAAATTGTAGAGGCTTTTATTTTTTTAGAAAAACAAAACTATTAATCTGGAAAGTTGTCAGTATACGTGGCTGTTTCTGCATTTATCTCCTTTGGAATTTGTTCAATTTAGTTCTGATGTCTTCATGTGGACGCTATGTCTGTTCACAGGGTCCAGTAAAAGCAACCTGAAGTCTGCTTCTCAAGGTCTTCAACATGAAAAGTCACCTACATCTTCTCAGCCAATTCAAGTCCTTTTTAACAAAGCTCACGAAGCTCCTAACTTTTTGCTAACAAATCCAAGCAAGGTGGACATGTGGAGAGAGAGAAATCACGAGATCTCCAACAATATCCATCCTGAATCGGGTGTAGCTTCTAATATGTCCAGTTCATACCCCATTGCTTCTTCCTCTGATTTTTTCAACTCCTGGCCGCACTCAGTCTCATCTTTGGAAAAACCTTCTAGTAGCTTAAGCCAGAGGTCAATATCAATCCAGACACCCCCATTTTTGAACTCATCTGGCATCTTGAGTAGGACTGCTCAGACACCAGCGCAGACCTACGGGATTTTTGGAGACGGGTGGCATCTTAACAGTCATCCTAGATCTAACTCAAGTTTTGAAGGTGAATTGCCTAGCCGGAATGGATTTTACTATGGGTCCTCATCAGCATCCAAGGAACCTTTGGTTCAGGTCCCTTCAATCAGCTATAATTATCTGAACTGTAGTAATGAAAATAATGTTTCTTCTGAGCACACCGTCAATCGTGGTTCTGCAAAGCTTTACAAGGCTTCAAGTAGCATGGACATGAAATCTGCAAAAGATGTAAACTTGAATGTGGTATTTTCACCTGAGGCAGTAACCCGGCAAAGTCTTGAAATCAAAGATGGAGAAAGAAAGAATGAGGACCATGTTGCTATGCTACCTTGGCTAAGAGCCAAGTCTTCTTGTAAGAATGAGGTTACCAGTACTGTGAGGGATCTGAACGTTGGGGAGTTAAGTTTCTTACAATCTTCACTGAATCAGTCAGTCAATAAAAATGAAACTGGAAATAGCCAAATAGTTGCTGAGAATTTAAAGTCAGGTTCAGGTTCCAATAATATCGAGGCCAGCAGAGTTGAAAGAAGCGACTTCTCGAGTAACAAGAAAATTCTTGGGTTTCCCATTTTTGAGAATCCTCATTTATCTAAGAATGAGTCTTCATCTCTTACATCACCATCTGAAGTAGAAGTGGACAATAACAGGAAAAATAGAGTATTTGATATGAATTTGCCTTGTGATGCTGCAGTTCCTGATTTGAGCCAAAAGAGTGCAGAAGAGGCACTGGTCATAGAGAAGAAATCAGATGTGAAGGATACTGGTTTCAGGCATTACATTGATTTGAACTCATATGTTAGTGAGGATGAAACTTCATTGATGCCCACTGTTTTAAGCACCAATTTGAAGACTGTGGGGATAGATTTGGAAGCCCCCATCGTTCTTGAGACCGAGGAAGATGTCATTCATGAAGAAGAAAATCCACAGAAGGCACAGGAAGCACCTCTACAATCACCTGAAGGTCCTGAACACAAAACTGAGAGGCTGCAGGATGAACTTGTTAGAGTAGCAGCAGAGGCAATAGTTTCCATCTCATCTTCTAATCTCAACTATCATCGTGATGAGACAGAAGTTGCCATCTCATTGTCTAATCCCCACAACTCTTTGGATGATGCCGCTTGCAATTCATCTGAAGCTTCTGTAAAGGACCCGCTTAATTGGTTTGTGGAGATAGTTTCGTGTTGTGGAAATGAGCTTGAGAGCAGAATTGATGCTTTTTTGAGAGGCAAAGATGGTGAGGATAATGAGGAATCTATGTCAGAAGAGTTTGATTACTTTGAGTCCATGACATTGAAACTAACAGAGACCACCGAAGAAGAATACATGCCCACGCCTTTGGTTCCAGAAAACTTCAAAGTGGAAGAAGCAGGAACCACCGTATTACCAAATCGACAGCGAAAGGGCCAGGCAAGGAGAGGGAGGCAGCGGAGGGACTTCCAAAGGGACATCCTTCCAGGCCTTGCTTCTTTATCTAGGCATGAGGTAACAGAAGATCTTCAGACATTTGGAGGGCTGATGAGAGCAACAGGTCACTCATGGCATTCGGGATTGACAAGAAGGAACTCGACTAGAAATGGATGTGGAAGGGGGAGGCGGCGAGCCATAGTTAGTTCACCTCCTCCTCCTCCTCCCCCGCCTCCTCCTGTGGCAGTAACCGCAACTTGTACTCCACTGGTGCAGCAGCTTACTAACGTTGAAGTGGGACTGGAGGATAGAAGCCTAACAGGGTGGGGGAAAACAACTAGACGGCCTCGTCGGCAAAGATGTCCTGCAGGTAATGCTCCGGCCATCGCTATGACGTAAGGGAAGGAGGCTTTGATTAATTAGTTGAACATTCTATAGAGGGAAAGTAGAGAGTTGTTTCCTTGGCTTTGTGGGGGTTGAGGCTATTTGTGAGACATGGGGATTGTCCTTGTACATTTCTTATTCCATAATATGGGTTCCCTTAATTATCTGTCTTTGGGTGATTACGAAACTTTGTACTATTCATAAATAATGTTGCATGATTTCTTCCGGGATATATATATATATACCGCCTTTTCTTTCGGTGTTTCTGTCTGTCCGTCCGTCCATCCATCCTCAGGTTTGTTTATAGGAGTGTTATATATTCATAGTATTAGATACCATCACATGAACAGTTTTTGATACATCTTGTTCCAAGTGGACATTTTGCAGATTGAAAACATAATTGTTGACACTTTACAGAATTACAGTACCATGTAAATGCAACTATGCTTATTGTCCTGTAGAATGAACAAGAATCAAATGAAAGAGATGTTGACCACCATTTTTCTTTTCATTCTTATTTGATCTTTTAATTAAAAAAAAAAAAAAAAAGTGTTAATGATGAAAATTGTTTGTTTTCTTGCTTAGTTGCTTGTTCTAGTTGTTGCTTGAACAACTTCAAACAATTATTTATCAAATATAGTAGGTAAGAATAGGATAATGATTAATGGCATGTCCTCTTCAATGAGAATAGATAAATTGTATATTTTTTTTTAAAAGAAGAAAAAAGAGAAAGTGTGTCCTAGCCAACATGGGCGTAGCTCAGGTGGTAGATGAATGAGCATGGGGCTTGAGTAAATAACTTCTAAATTAGCGGTTCAAATCCTATCAATGACGATAGCTTTTATAAAAATATCTGGTCTTGAATTACGTAATAGATATTGTCAAAAAACAAAGAAAGTGTGTCCTACACTCCTACTCCTACATGAAGAAGCATCAAAATGACATGAAGCATGAAGGAATCTCACCTAAATGTCATGAAATTGTAAGGTCACAAAACATTGATGAAACACCAAGAACCTTGTCCTGCAGAAATGCAGTAAGTGTTTCCTTCCTCGGTGTAAAGTCATGAAGATAAATACTAATAAATTCTTGTTTGAATTTCTTTTTTAATCTTTCAGGTGTCCCAATCAACATGGATGATCAATTAATGGAATTGGTTGATTTTTGTGATTGGGTGGGTCCAATTGTCCAAATCTAAGCGTGTGTAGGTACACCGGTAACACAGGGCACATGTAAGTATGTAACACAAAGTGCATTGATTGTAATAAATCGGTTTCAATTCATTGTCTGTCCTTTTGCTCAGAAATCATGGTATTGTTTGGCTGAACTTGTCCCACATCTATGTTTTTTAATTTTTATTAAATAAATATTTTATTTTAATTTGACCAACAAAACTTATTATATCACAGTTCCACATTCATATGATAAACTATATTAACTAAAAATAAAAATAAATAAAAATAAATAAAGAGTCACCTTCGCTCTCAAAAAAAAAGTATTACTTTGAAAATTCAAAGTAAACTCATGGTTATCGTTTATTAATAAGAAATACAAGTTCATATTTACATATATAATTATTCGGATCAGTCATATGATACGTTTGATAGGATAATTATTTATTAATTTTTTAACACGTATCATTCACTTACGATTTTAATTATAAAATTTTCATTTTATATATTTAAATAATTAATTAATTAATCTTATATCACTTTGTGAATAATTGATTCTTAGAATTTCCCTTGATAGATTACTAATATTCTGGCATCATCTTTTAATCAAATAATGCTTAAAATTTGGAATCTTCAAATTTAGATCATAGAATGCAATCTTTAAAAAGTAGAAAAGCATTCTTTTTAACCAAAAAAGAAAAGAAGAAAAAGTAGAAGGAAGAGTGAAGACACGCGAAGGAAAGGCGCGTGGGGAAGTGGGGGATAGTGGAAAGAGAAGATCTAACTTTTAGAAGGCAAAGCGGGTGCATAAGTGTCCGTGTCGGTGTCTGAGTTGATTCGTTTGTACAATCTCTCTGGTCATAGTCATAGTCATAGTCATGACTCATCACTTCTTTTAGATACTCCATCAACCAATCACTTTTCACTAAACTCCTCTCTCTCTCTCTCTCTCTCTCTTTTATCTTACAAAATGGCATACCCACTTCTACTTTTCTGTCCTTTTCTATTATTTATTTATTTGGATTTTTTTTTCTTTTTTCCAGTTTTGACCCTCTATTCTCCTCTTATCTTAGGGCGAATTGCAATGACATCCCCTGAAATTTGGTATGAGTGCAACCATATACCAACAAATCGTTATTCTACACTCGGACTCCCTAGAGTTAACGATTGTTACTCAAATTCTAACAATTGAAGGCCAAAATTGTCATTTGCTTAACTGTTAAAAAAAATAATAAATCGAATCAACTAAATGAATGAACCAAGGGTATCGGCCCTAATATGTCTTATCAATTTTTTACTGTCAATTGCTTTCAACGACAAAAAATAGAGTGACAAATCTATAAAAGGTGATGGGAAGCTTGCTTATACGTAATCTCAATGTAACCCTAGAAGCCTGTTAGGTACTTTAGGTTTGGTTGACTTGATTTGGTAACAAAACACTATTTACTTGTATTGGTTTTTAGTTGTTTACGAGGTTCGTTACGTTCATATCTCTATATCTAACAACTCGTTTAACAAGTTGATGTCTCTAATAAATACATGTGCTAGTACAATGCAACACACTTAAATCGTGTAAAATCAACTTATGAACTTTAGTGTAAGTTAATTTTATGTAATATGCAGAAGATTATGTTGTATGCTATTTTGTCTTGAAATTATTTGTTTATTTTATATTTTTATGCTTCTAATTTAATTTTGCTATTTTATGCAAAATGATATAATGATTTATTTTATGATTATGTAAAATGATTTGCTATAATTTATTTTTTATGATTATGTAAAATGATTTATTTTATTTTATTTTTGTACTTAACGAAGAGCAAAAATGTCTTATTAATTTGATACTCCCATCTACACTTTTGAGTCATTTAAATTGTCACCACTTCATATTTTTGGGTTAATTGCGCTAACTTACTTACCCTTAATCTATTAAATCTAATAAGATTTCAAAAAGATGTTATTAACACAAATACTTCTTGCCATCAAGTCAATCCATTATCTTTAACGGTTGACTAACTTTGACCATTGGAAAACCAAATATACTCTTGCTACATCATCTCAAATATAAAATATTTTTTTAATTAAAATTGATAAACAATTTTTTATTTTATTTTTTTATTTTATAAAAAAAACAAGATAATCTATTGGCAGTGGAGCTCTACGGCTAATGGATCTTTGACGATCTCCTACTTACTGGAAGAGATCTTCGTCGATCATGGAGATTGACTTCCTATAGTTCGTAGAGAAGGCTTCTTCACGAATTAAGGATGTTTCTACAAACGGTCGATATAATAATTTTTTTTTTCAATTTTTAATTAAAAATATTTTATGTTTGAGATGATATGGTAGATGTATATTTGGTTTTCTATAGGTCAAGGTTAGTTAACCGTTAAAGTTAACGGATTGACTTGATGACAATGGGTATTTGTGTTAATTTATGGTATCTTTTTGAAATCTTGCTGGACCCAACAAAATAAGGGTAAGTTAGTGCAATTAACACTAATTTTTTTAGCGAGAGCCAAAACTGGATTGCAATTTGATTAAGAACTGTTAAGGGCATGTAGGACATTTCCAAAGTCAAAATGGAACAGATTAACAATTTGACCAATCACTAGCTGTCTAGCTCCACCGTTAACTTTTCGGGTCTGAATGTAGAAAAAAGATATTTCCTCAGCTGCCTACAATTATGCTAAACCTAAGATGTGAGTGCAATTCTCCCCTTATCTTAATTTACATTGGTTTTTTATATCCTTTGTGTACTTCGATTGTTTTTCCACTTGTGATCTTGCAACTTAAATATTATTTAGCCACCTTTATTATGTATTTATTTATTTAATTTTTTAAATAATATTTTGTCTTTATTTTCGTGACAACGACTAACAATGAAATGTAAAAATGGATGTTGACACCATCCAACAACAAATTGGATAATCTTTTTTTTTATTTTTTATTTTATTATTATTATTATTTTTATATAAGCTTAAGCCTACCTAATTTTTAATGATTTTATTATTTAGGGGGAATTGCCTTTTAGTCCCTGTAGTTTGACTTAATCCACGTTTAGTCCACGTTTTTTTTTATTGTAGCTTTTAGTCCTTCTGTGACAGAATCCGTCAAAAGAAAGATTTTGCCATGTCAGTCAGACTAAAAGACTTTAATGCCCCTCTGACTATCTGATAACCATTGAATGACCATTTTACCCTTGTCTTTTGTGTGACCATTAAATTAATAAATTTAATTTAATTAAATAATAAAAACAACTAAAAAAACAAATAATAAAAATAAATATACAGCCATCTGGGAACCAGCATCATCTTCATCAATTTATTTATTTTTTAATAAATAAAAAATGGTGGGGATTTGTTTATTTAAAAAATAAAAAATAATTATATAAAAAATGAGAAAAAAATTTCTATAAAACTAAAAATTAAAAAAAATATTTTAAATCTCCACCATCCAAATCTTAGATGGATGGTGGGGATTTATTTATTTAAAAAATAAAAAATAATTATATAAAAAAAATGAGAAAACAAATTCCAACCACAAACCCATACCAGAAAATTCAACCAAGCAACCCAGACAATTTAAAAGAAACCTAGAAACCCAAATCATTATCATCCCTCTCCTCCACCACCACTGCCAAAATCAATCATCCCTCTCGTCCACCACCACTGCCATCACCATCCATAATCATCATCATCATCTCTCTCACCAGTATACAACATAAAATCCCAGTATACAAATCGTATTTCCCTAACCAAAATGAAACACCCATTTTTTTTTAATTAAAACTAAAAATCCTTAAAAAATTCAACCCTAGCCACATCTCACATCATCATCTTCATCTCACAGAACCAATCTTCAACCTAGATTTTGTTTTGTTTTCTTCAACCTTCTCCCTCTCTCTCTCTGAAACCAAACCCATTCAAGTTTATAAAAAAAAAAACAAAAAATATCACCAAATTAATAAAAAAATTAAACAAAAAATCCATAAAAAATTCAACCCAGATTTCGTTCATCTTCTTCAACTGTCTCCCTCTCTCTCTGAAACCAAACCCATTCAAGTTTCAACTCCAAACTCAAATCAATCATCGATCCAGATCCAAACCCATTTCGATGATCATGGGGTGGAGATCCAGATCCAATATGTATCTATACCGATCCAAGCACAAAAAAAAAAAAAAAAAAAACCCACAAAACAGAGGGACAAGTTCAAAAGCTTGAGCTTTAAGCCTTTAATGGAGTTCAAAAGCCTATCTGGGTTTGGTTTCAGAGAGAGAGATAGAGAGAAAGGAAAGGTTAAAGAAGATGAAAGGTTGAGAGAGATACAAAGAAAGGAACCACACCAACGATGATCTCAACGGAGGAGATCGGTGCTCAAATCAGAGAGCAAGAAGAGAGAGGGGCGACGGGGATGAGAATCTAGAGAGACAGAGATTCTATTTTTTTAATGTGATTTTTTTAATATCAGTTTTTTTATTAAATCAATTTTAAATTTTTTTTTAATTGAAATTATTAATTTTGAGATGGCCCAATAGAGCCACATCTTTCTCAAAATGACAATTATACCCTTAATAAACTAAACCTTCTAGAAACTGGTTCGTGAGTTTACCTATTTACCCTCGTTGACTTGACGGAACCCTAACAGAATTGGACGGTAGGGACTGGAATTCATATTGTCAGAAAATAGATGGACTGAAAGTTACAATACCAAAAAACCGTGGACTAAACCCAGATTAAGGCAAACTATAGGGACTAAAATACGATTTTCCCTATGATTTATGAACGGTTGTTATATATCTGTATTTTATCTTAATTTTCTTTTTTAAAATATTACATCAATTCAGGGTAATTTTGGGAGAGAGGAGGACTCGACCCACAATCTCGTGGTGCATGTGTGAAAAGTTTATCATCAAACCAATCTCATCTCGTCATATATTATCTTAATGTTAGTCCTAAAAAAGAAGTTTATCTTAATTTACCTAAGTTGGGGTTGTTGTCAAAGTTTGCTTTTAATTATTGTTTAAATTTTCAGAAAATGTAAGAGAATATTAATAATCTAATGGATTAAAGTAAAGAGAAATATAAAAGGTTAGAGATTCCATATTATTTATTAATAGTTGACCCACTATATTTTTTTTTTTAGGGATCTAATCAGGAGAACACTTTTGCTCACATCTCCCCTTAAAGGGAGGTAACTATTACCCTTCTCCTAAATGGGTGACATGTGTTCATGGAGGGGTAAATTTATCCAAACAGACAAACACAGTTATCTTTTTGGACAAATTTACCCCTCTTTAGACATGTCATTTTTTTGGGAGGGAGGTAATGCTTGCCCCCCTTATAGGGGGGTGAGCAAAAATAGACTCTCTAATCAGACACTCGAGTTCATAAATCTATGTAATCAAAGATAGAAGATTATTCTTAAAAAAAAAAAAAAAAAAAAAAAAAAAAAAAAAAGATTATTAATTCACTTTGGAAGATGGAAATAATGCTCACATGTAGTTTCCAATTATCTATAATACGAAACTGAATTTGTGATTTAAACATCAACTTATTAATTTGAAAAAGAAAAAAAATTCTTCTTCATTTACTTTATTTAAGTGAGAAGTGAAAAAAAAATTCGATAATGTAAGACCTTTTTTATTTTTGAAAGATATATATGTTTTTAATTCAATGATTTTTTCTTAAAAGCTAACTTCATTGTGAGTCATGATTTGTTAGGATTTGACGAGATTAGACTGTATAATTATAGTCTAAAAAAAACAACTTCCATCACAAATTTTATAAAAGAATTTTTTTTTCTTAAAATAAAAGAAAAAAAGCTTTGTAAAATCGGTTCATTTCCTTTTAAAAAAATCCGGTTTCATTAATTAATTATTTTTTGAAATACGGTTTTATTAATTTCAAAAAATAAAAAAATAAAAATAAAAAACCGGTTTCTTTGGGTTCATTGGCGGGAGTTGAAGCGAGATATGTAAATGCAAAGTAACAGAAGTTTTCTTCTCCACATGAAACTGGAATGAAAATCCAAAAAAACATGTTGAAACGCATGTCTGTGTTTCACCGACAAGTATTTCTTACCAAAAGAGCTTACTTTCAACTAAAATCTTCTTCTTACACAACCCAGCAACTATCTGTGGAACCACATGAACTCGATCCAACCGTTGCTTCGATTCAATCCATCCGTTCAAACCCATGTTTTTCTCTTCTGGGTTTTTGCAGTAACATCCATTCTCTCAAAAGAATCCATACTTTACTCATCGTAGGGGGTCTAACTAATGATCTTTTGTGTAATACCAAACTGATTAGTTTATATGGTTCTTTCGGTCAAGTAAAATATGCCCGTTTGGTGTTTAATCAAATGCGTAACCCAGATTTTTATGCTTTTAAAGTGATGATAAGGTGGTACTTTTTGAATGATTTGTACGAGGAGGTTATAGCGTTCTATAAATGTATGAGAAAATGCGTGAGAGAGCATGATAATTTTTTGTTTTCGATAATTTTAAAGGCGTGTAGTGAATTGAGATTTGTTGATGAAGGGAGGAAGTTACATTGCGAAATCATTAAGGCCGGGAGTCCAGATAGTTTTGTTTTTACAGGTCTAGTTGATATGTATGCAAAGTGCGGAGAAATCAAATGTTCTCGTCAAGTGTTCGATGAAAGTCCTGATAGAAATGTGGTTTCGTGGACTTCAATGATTGTGGGTTATGTACAGAATGATTGTGCTCAAGAAGGTTTGATTTTATTTAACCGGATGAGAGAAGGATTAGTTGAAGGCAACCAATTTACATTAGGGAACTTAGTTACTGCCTGTACGAAGCTAGGAGCCTTACATCAGGGGAAGTGGGTTCATGGGTGTGTGATTAAAATGGGCATTGAGCTTAACTCTCACTTGGTGACTGACCTTCTGGACATGTATGTCAAGTGTGGAGATATTAGAGATGCTAGGTTGGTATTTGATGAGCTTAGTACTATTGATCTTGTATCATGGAGTGCAATGATTTCTGGGTATGTTCAAAGTGGCCATCCTGATAAGGCTTTGAAACTTTTTACGGATAAGAAATGGGTTGGAGTTGTACCAAATCGGATTACTGTTTCAAGTGTGCTTTCAGCATGTGCACAGTTAAGCAATTTGAATCTAGGAAAGACGATACATAGTCTTGGAATTAAGCTTGGGTTAGAGGATCCTACAGTAATAAATGCTCTGGTGGACATGTATGCCAAAAGCAATATGATAAAAGATGCTCGTTACATATTTGAGTCATTTTCAGACAAGGATGTAATCTCATGGAATTCTATTATATCTGGGTATTCCCAGAATGGGTATGCATATGGAGCACTTGAACTGTTTAATCAAATGAGATCACATTCTATCTCCCCAGATGCAGTCACTGTAGTGAGTGTTTACTCAGCTTATGCTTCACTTGGCGCTATCCAACCTGGTTCTTCTCTTCATGCTTACACTATAAAAGAGGGCCTACTGTCGTCTAATATCTTTGTTGGCACTGCACTTTTGAATTTTTATGCCAAATGTGGGGATGCTCAATCTGCTCGTATGGTTTTTGATGGCATGCGAGAGAAAAGCACTGTTACATGGAGTGCAATGATAAGTGGCTACGGAATGCAAGGGGATGGTAGTGAGTCCCTTGCACTTTTTAGTGATATGTTGAAGGAAGAAGTGCCACCCAACGAAGTAATCTTCACATCCATTTTATCTGCCTGTAGCCATACCGGGATGGTTGGGGAAGGTTGGAGATGTTTCTATGCAATGAGCAAGGAGTATAACTTTGTGCCTTCCATGAAGCATTATGCATGTATGGTGGATCTATTGTCCCGTGCTGGCAGGCTTGAAGAAGCATTAGACTTTATGGAGAATATGCCTGTTCAACCTGATGTCAGTTTGTTTGGAGCTTTCCTCCATGGATGTGGACTGTATTCCAGGTTTGATCTTGGAGAGTCGGTGATTAGGAGAATGCTAGAGTTAGATCCTGATAAAGCTTGTTACTATGTGCTCATGTCTAACCTTTATGCTTTGGATGGAAGATGGAGTCAGGTTAAACAGATTAGAGAGTTGATGAAGCAGAGAGGTTTGAGCAAGGCCCCTGGCTGTAGTGCAGTGGACTTGGATGCTGCTAACGATTCCTCATTCTCTAGCGTGGCATCTCTTGCATAGTTAATTAGCTGTTGCAGTTAAAGCTGTAACGCTTCCTGTCCCAGTGGTAGATCACTGAAGGGATATTTTTAAGGTATCTTTGGATTAGGAGATTAGTTCGGCTATAAATTTGCATTGGACGTATTGAATGTATCGGAGTAATGATTCAAGACGAGACCAAGTTGTCTGGGACATTTTGTGATGTATACAGATGATACAAACAAGTGAAGGATTCATGCAGAAACACTCGTGTTTCAGGAACATTATAGAAAGGAATTGCAATTGAAAAGAATCTTGCTTGACAGTGGCTTACTCACGAAATCGTTTCTGCAGTATCAATCTATGAGCTTGAAGGATGTCTGATGTGGGGTGCTCGCTGCAGCAGTCCAACATGAGTTTGTGAATTGGATCTCCTGAAAAGGGAGAGGCTTATAAAATGCATTGGGAGATTTGCAAATATGTGCAGATGTAGATATTCTCATGGGGTTGGCATCTATCATTTTGGTGTGACTGCAGATTCCATCTTAAAGTTGAGGTGGTTTTGGGAGGAGGGAGGGACTTTGCCTGGGAAAAGTCATGTATTGTAAACCTTTTTTCACATTATAGAGACAAAGATTGTTTATTCATTTATTTTTTATGTCTATTTTACATGTAATATAAGCTAATGAATATTGAAAATCCGTTAGCTCCACTTAATGACTTTTTCATTTTTATTTTTCATTATTATTACAACAAGGAGAAGAAGAAGTTCTGGGTTGTATTCATCTTTCCAGAAGCACCTCGTGGTGTAGGTGTGAGTGGTTTACTACCAAAACAACCTCATCTCGTCGAAACTAAACTTTTCATTCCTGAAAAAGTACACTACTATTAGTCATCAAATTCATCTTGTTTGAGTGGAACAATTCAAAGATTCAAAAAATTTATGCATTTGCTCTGACTGCAAATGAGAAGTGTCACCAGCTGTATATCAACAATCTCTGTTATCAAGCTCAATTGTACTGTATCCAGGGACCTTCCATAGACCTGCATCTTCCATTTCATATCTTACCTCCCTAAATTTATCCCAGTTTCCTACTTGGGCATATATATTAGATAATAAAGAATAATATCCAGTATCCTCTGTACTGATATCTAAAAGGTCTTTTTCAATGATTTTCATCATATCAAATCTTTTGTGGATTCGACAGCCATTAAGCAGAGCACTATATATGCTAGCATCCGCAGGGAATGGCATTGAGTGGATCATTTTATATGCTCTATTGATATCACCAGCGCGACTCAGAAGATCAACCATACAAGCATAGTGATCGGAGCTGGGTTCGACTCCAAAGTGCCTCATTTCGTTAAAATAAAACTCCCCTTCTTCCACGGACCCTGAATGGCTGCAAGCTGATAAAATGTTCATGAAGGTAACTTCATTGGGTTTTATTCCTGATTCTAACATTTGCTTGAAGACTGAGATGGCAGCATTTAACTGACCATGCATTCCATGTCCAGCAATCATGGCACTCCAGGACACCACGCTCCTTCTTGACATGTTATTGAAGACTCTTTGGGCTGTTTGAAGGTCTCCGCACTTGGCATACATGTCAGCTAGAGCTGTATCGATATACATATCCTTGCTCACACCATACGTGATGAGCTTGTGATGAACCCATTTTCCCTTTCTAAGATTACCCAAATTGGAGCAAGCTTGAATTACAATCAAGAAGGTTACTTCATTTACCTCATGACAGTTCAAGTACATTTGATAAAAAAGATTGAAGGGCTCATCCAATTTACCATTATGGGAGAATCCACAAATCATTGCATTCCATGTTACAACGCTTTTCTGTTGGATCCTCTCAAAAATCTGGTAAGCTAAACTCAGAAAACCACATTTGGAGTACATATCAACTAGCGAATTGAGGACAAACTCATTTGAAAAATCTCTTTTAATAACATGACCATGTATCTGAAGTCCTAGCTGTAATAAATCCAAATTTCCACAAGCTGAGACAGAACTTGCCAGACTATACGAGTCTGGCATGTGACCCTTTGCCTGCATCTGTGCAAAAACTACTAATGCCTCCTCCAACATTCCTTTACAAGCATATTTGTTTATGAGCATATTCCATGATACAATATTCCTCTCTCCAATTGAATGAAGAACCTTCTTGCTTTCACTTAGTTTACCGCATTCAGCATATAATTCTATTAATGCAGGTCCCAGAAACTCACCCTCCGCTTCTGTAAGTTTTCTAATAATATGACAGTGAACCGACTTCCCTTCTCTAAGCAATGCTAAACCAGCACATGAACCTAGAATACTCATCAAGGTTGTTGAATTAGGTTCCACTTTGAACTCTAGCATCTTGATGAAAGCGTCTAAAGCTTTTCGGAAACATCCACTTCTGTTATAACAAGAAATCATTGCTGTCCAGGAAGCAGTACAACTTTTCTTAATCTTAACAAAAATCCTCTCTGCACTTAACAAGTCACCACATTTGCTATACATTGTAATAAGAGAATTACCCAAAGGCCCGGAAATCTTAATCTCCCTCCGCAATATATGACCATGAACCAACCTCCCTAGTCTCCGAAAACTTAATTCACCGCAAGCCTCAGCCAGGCTGAGCATCGTAACGAAATCTGGATTAACACCTCCAGTAACCATCAAACGGAACATCTTCAACCCTTCAAGAACCTCCCCATTATCAAAACAACTTGCAATAATTGAACTCCACGAAACCACATCTCTCACAGTCATTGTATCAAACACTTTCCAGGCATCGCTTAAGCAGCCTATTTCACCATACATAGAAAGAAGCGTAGTCTGAATAACATCATCATCATCAAACCCACTTTTGATAATCCTTGAATGGACATTTCGACCTATACCCAGATCACCAAAAGCAGAGCAGGCTCTCAAAACAGATGGATAAATAAATTCAGTGAGCTGGGCTTGCTGGTTTATCATGTTATAGTAGAGTGAAATGGCATCTTCAAAGAAGTTGTTCCAGACATGACACTTGATGAGCACAGCCCACATGAAAGAATCAGGTTTTTGGAAGGTTTGAAAGACAAGTCTTGAAGAATGAAGAGTAGCGAATTCGGCGTAGGACTCGATGAGCCTGGTGGAGGCTGGTGGGGTTTTGTGGAGACCAGTAACCAAAAGGTGGGCATGGAGTTGGATTAGAGTCCTTAAGGTGGTGCATGATCTGAACAATGGCATGTAAAGAGTCATTGCTTTTGTTTTCTTAGTCGACAAACAGCACAACTGGTTGCATCCTTGATCCTTGCACTTGTTATTTATACTCGTTAGCCATTTTCAAAATTCTGTTAACGAACCCGCTCGAAAAAAAATATATGATCGTTGGTATAATGGTGCAGTTTTATTGGATCGGGTCATCAATAAATTAGGTTATTAAAATTTGAAAAATAATAGTTCGGGTTTGAATTTATCCTGTAAAATTTATTTAATCCCGTTATAATCCATTCATTTTTTTTAAAAAAAAATTTTATTTTGGACATTTTTTACATAATTTCTTTTTGACAAGCATAATTTTTTTAAAATATAGTTTTGACATACATTTATTTTTAATTTAATATAATTTTAGACATAAATTATAATGCATTATAATATATTTGCTGATATTATTTGAGTATTTATATATTTTTATTTTAAAAATATTTTTCTTAACACCATAATATACTTGTTGTGTTGTAATTTTATGGCTTTTCCACCAAGCCTCTATTGTAACTTTATCACTAAGCTACTGATTGCCTATATATATATATATATGACTTCTATTGTAATTGTTAGA
Organism: Acer campestre; assembly: GCA_954870605.1. Classification (NCBI taxonomy): domain Eukaryota; kingdom Viridiplantae; phylum Streptophyta; class Magnoliopsida; order Sapindales; family Sapindaceae; genus Acer; species Acer campestre. The sequence continues at coordinate 25,942,594 of OX940806.1, read as the reverse complement.
GAGTTGATAAGCTAATGCTCTCACTTGATAACAATACAAATCAAAGCTCTCTCTCTCTCTCTCTCTCTCTCTCTCTCTCATCTCTCTTCTCTGATGTCTCTCATGTTTCTTAATCATATTTCTTCATCTATTTCTTCAATTATTTTATAACACGTTATCAGCACGATCGTATGTAAATAAAAAGTATCTCCAGGTGAGTGATTTACTTACGGCTCGATATTCATGTGTATAAGTAAAAAAAGATCCCCTGATAGGTGATTTACGTACATCTCTATATTCTAGATCTATTTATAGTTTCGTATACAAGATGGCTTATGCCGTCAACAGATCCTCTATATATAGTTCTGGATTTATTTATATTGTTTAAATATTTGCATCCATTTTTATGCACATAACAGGTGAGCTCAGCCTCCTGAAATTATTTAAATATCTGTATTTAATTATTTGCAATATATGAGACTGGCTTATACTGTGTCTCGGGACTGGCCTATGCTTTATCTCTAGATAAACTGTTTAAATATTCAGTATTTATTTTTATGCAATATATGAGATTGGTTTATGCTATGTCTCGGGACTGGCTTATGCTGTGTCTCCAGATAAACTGCTTAAATATTCAGTATTTATTTTTATACAATATATGAGACTGGCTTATACTGTGTCTTAGGACTGGCTTATGCTGTGTCTCTAGATAAATTGTTTAAATATTCAGCATTTATTTTTACGCAATCTATGAGCTAGCTAGACCGACTAACCAGAACTTAAAGTTTATGGAATTATGATATTTAAGTCGGCACGGTTTTGAAAGCCGATGAGAATCTGGAGTTCTGGATCTATTGTTATATACATGAATTCCATAATTTATTATTTGGAACTTGGGGTTTCAAATCCATTCAGAATCTGAAGTTTTCTGAATTTTATATATGAACTTACAGTTCATGGTCGAACCGAGTTCGAAAAATTAATATGATTCATGACTAAATCCATTTAATGGAAAGAAATCTCAACAGAGATACAACTATATTGAAATTAATATATTGAAATTAAGAAAATTTCTATAAAGTCCGTAAAGTGACTAAATCCATTGAAATGGAAGAAATCTCAACAGAGATTCAAGTATATTGAAATTGAGAAAATTTATATAAATCATATGAGAGAAATGTGGAATCATAAATAAACAATCATTGATGATGTATTTTTATACACAGTAGCGCTACTGAAATCATAAATGATAATTATTCATAATATCAATGATTGTATACAAAAGATATGATTGACTTAAATGAAAAGAAGCAATTCAAGAAGAATTGACTTCATATGCCAAACATAAAGTATTTAGACCAATAGTACTTTAGACACCTGGAGATGTCAAACTAGTTGGATACTAATGGGTCTTTATACGGAAAACGTAATGAGAAAAACGAGATCGTGAGATATGAGGCACGACTCGTAGTACAAAGTTTCTCACAGAAACTTGGTATTCAATAGTGACGAATACAATTACGTTTCAAATTTTTAATAAATTTGGTACCTTTACAAGGCTTGAAATACGTCATCTAGACGTAGTAATCATTTATCTATATGATTCACTCAATACAGATATTTATAATCCCTGAAGGATTTAAAATGCTAAAAGCATGTAAATTGAGATATCGTAATCTGTATTTGATGAACATACAAAAATCCTTATATAGATTAAGAACAATCTGGACGGATGTGATATAATCGTCTCAGTGAATATCTGCTAAAATAAGGGTATAATAATTATATTATATACCCAAGTGTCTTCGCAAATAAATCAGAATCCGAATTTATTATATTCACAAAATATGTTGATTGGAGCTCCTGGAGAGCTTTTGAAAACTCTTGAAATTTTGGTAAATGAGTTTAAAAATGAAAGACATGGAAAAAGAAATATTGTCTCGACATAAAGGTCGAGCATGGATCAAATTGAATGTTTGTCTATCAATTAGAATATATTTAAAAGATTCTGAAAAGATTCTATATGGATATCACTCCATAAAACAAGTCTTTGCTTATACTCCCCTCCAATCATTATTGACGTTATTTCATTTCATGAAATAAACATCTGTATACCCCAGTTTAGCAATTTAGAAGATTGCTTTAAAAGAACTTTTATCAGGGGGAGCATATTAAATGAAGTATATTAATTATATTGAGCATATGTGCATTGTATTCTTTTCCCTTCCAATCAGGTTTTTATCCCATTGGGTTTTCTTGATAAGATTTTAATGAGGCAATTCTCTAAGCACATCCAAAAATCTTTTGATTCATAAAGATCATCATAAATATTACATTAATCCAGTTGATCATCGTATATATGTAGTCTTGATAAAAAGGATCGTTGTAAATATTACTTTGATCTTGCAAATCATCATATATATATTACCTTGATCCAAAAGATCATCATAAATATTACTTTGATCTGACAGATCAATGGATATATTTGCTCAGGTTTTTATCCTACTGGGTTTTTCCTAGCAAAGTATAAATATGAGAAATGTTTTGAAGAAAACATTAACTATTAACATATTTGCATTATACTCTTTTTCTCTTCGATCAGGTTTTGTCCCACTGGGTTTTCCTAACAAGGTTTTTAACGAGATAGTTTTGAGAACGGCCAACCCAACAAGATCCAGAATATCATTATATGTATTTTACTAAGATTTTGTCTCACTGAGTTTTCCTTAGCAAATTAAAATACAAATGGTGGAATCCAATGAGGAGTGTTATAAAAATAGTGGCTTACACCATTCACTTGAAGATCCCACTTGGTGGACAAATGTCACTATTGTATGAATTTCCAATTTCCACCACATAAATCTCTCACATTTGAATGTGTGTCATCAACTCATCACACACGTTGTGAAGAAGCAATCACTCATTCTAGCTTAATGTCTAAGTCATTGGTGTGAAATTACAACAAGCCCCAGGGCTTATTGTGTGTCATCAACTCATCACACACGTGGTGAAGAAACAATCACTCATTCTAGCTTCCTAACTCATTGGGAAGCTAGAATTTCCTAACTCATTGGGAAGCTAGAATGAGTGATTGCTTCTTCACCACGTGTGTGATGAGTTGATGACACACTTTCAAGTGTGAGAGATTTATGCGGTGGAAATTGGAAATTCATACAATAGTGACATTTATCCACCAAGTGGGATCTTCAAGTGAATGGTGGAAGCCACTATTTTTATAACATGTTGATATTATTTGAGTATTCATGTAATTTTTTTGAATACCAATGGTTATGAGTGCCGGGTACAGGTAGTCAATAGATATATAACAATAAGTCAAAAATTTTGTTTTTCTATTTAGAAAAAAAAAAAAAAAGTAAATAATATTTTTAGAAAGTGTTTTCAATTATCATTATAAGAAAGAGCTTTGGATTTAGATACAGTTTATAAAACGTTCTAAAATATTTTTATATCTAAAAAATATTCTTGCATCTACACATTTAAAAAAAAAATATGTAATTATATATATATAATGTGCAAAATCAAGTGTCTCACTTCTGTGAAAGAATCATGTTAATAAACAGAAATATTTCCAGACAAGTAATAAATCATTCCTATTAAACTTTATTTAGGGTTGATGGTAAAAGTGCATACCAAAAAATGTAGGAATCGATGCCTTGTGTAAAAGCAATGGGGAATGGGGATCGGTCCACTTTGTCAAATGAATTCACAGTCCAAACAGTAAACAATTAATGGAACTTGCTCAAATACTTATAATTAATGCATAACATCCAAACAGTATACAATCTTTCCACAGGGAGGAGAAAGATAGATATAAAAAGACTGTGTTAGTAAAAGATGCAAAGAGCATGTACATATTTCCATTTGAGCAGACTATCATCTGATATCATATTTCTTTTCCTATGCAAGAAAGGTGGAGTATATACACAAAAAGGAATAAACAGCATTTACGTTCTATAATTACCTGCCAGTTGTCAGCATATCCTCTTGCTAGAAAACTTCATTTCTTAAAACATAGGTAGCAAAAGAATCTTCCAACTCATTTCCAAACCAGCTAACCTGAGGATCTCCGGCTCCACTTACCAGTGCGTGATTTTTGCCTCCCCCACTTCCTCTTATTGTTACGCACATTGGACCTGGAAGAGGAAGGTTGACCATCAGGCACAGACATGTTTACAGGCAAGTCAGCTTCTGGAGCCATAACTGGAGGAAGGGCTTCCAGATTACTCATTGGTACATGAGGCTTCTCTGTGAACTGACTTATAACTCTTTCAAAATTATGCAACTCTTCCTCAGATGTCTGATTACCCATCAGGATTGCTTCCTCAATCTGTAGGGACGAAGAATGAGCAACTTGGTTCATTATACATAAATAAATTGATAATGCAACTTAGTTCATTAAGCCATTAGAAAATCCATAATGCCCTGAACTCTCTAACTTGACATCATTTACATCAAAATCAAAAGGTGGGTACATCAGGGTAAGTCTACATTTATCACCAGAAACATGAAAAAAAAAGGCGGCAAAATACTACTACTTTATCAGCAGCAGAAATGAAAATGTTTCTTAAGATCGGTTCATGTCAACTAATTGACTATGAGAAAAAGATTTTCTTCTGTTATACTCAATAGTGTATAGAAAAGGTTTCCATTTAAATAAGACTTGAGTTGAAGACTGTTGAGACTTCTTAAATGCCAGGGAAATGAAACTTATATTTTCACATGAGACACCAACCTGAGGTAGGCCAATGCTTGCAATCATATCAGGAAAAGGATTCACATCTCTATGACTTGAAACTGCACTTTCAGGCATAAAAAGATCTCTCATGTTACACTCGGATATATGCTGAGATGAAATATACTGAGAACTATCTGGGATTCCATTTACATTTTTGGGAGAAGTAGCTCGATCAGAACCGGTCAATGCATCACATGGAACAAGCAAGCTCAATCTGTTAACAGAAGTGAACTTTCTAGGATTTTCACTCACCACCTTGTCGATTCGAGTTTTCAATTTATGAACTTCTGATTGTGCCACTTCAATCTTCCAAAGTATTTGCTCCAAGGATTTATCACCCTCTCTTGACTCAAGAGATGTCCATCTATCCTCAAACTCAAAATTATCATTGCGATTGATATCTGCAGAAATCATCAGAAGACAAGTTGAGATAATAATATACCGCAGGGAAATTCAATATGACATAATATCCAAAGTTTAGATGATGTCTCTTGAACAAGATAACCGGATAACCTTGCGGGTATCTAAAAGGCAAAATCTTTGTCAGACACAGAAAGAAAACGAAATCTTAAATAAATGATGAAAATAACATATGCAACACATGAAACTATAGTTTTGGATGAAATATTAATGTCAAACATCTGCCAGAATAATATATAAATCCAAAAAAAATTCATTATACAAAATTGTCACAACTAAATGCAGTTTCAAAGCTTTCCACCAAAAACTGATAATTTGTGAAAAACTCATCATTCTCTTTGTTGAAATATATTTTTCAATATCTTGGAAAATAAATTTTAAGGCAATGAGAATTTGTTATAATTTGATATAACAGACATAAATAAATTCTAATATCAATTTATTGAACAAACTTTCTTTGGAATGCAGACATACCACGTGATTTTTTTTTTCTAGCTTGGAAAATAATGCTCATGCACTCAAGTCCACTTTCTATAATATAGAAGTAATTTAGGAAATCCATTGCCCAGGTTAATAACACATTAAATTACAGAATGTAGGAAATCAAATTAACTTCATACTAGCAGCTAAGATTAATATTTCAGGTTCAAAACACAAAGATGTCACTGATCAAACAGAACTAAATAGTTGGTTTCATACAGCTATAGTATCATAACATCCAATAGGCAATAGCAGGTGCTTACTACTTATATTATAAATAGTTTCCTGATACTTACTCCACAACCCATACAATCACTAAAATTGAGGCTTCTTACCTAAATTACCAGCATCATTATCCACAGAAGCACCATAAACAACAGACCTCTTGTATTCTGGGAGAAGAAACGGAAAGACCAATCAGAATTGTAATAGATATAAACAGGGCATGAAACAAAGAACTATGAAATAAATACCATAATAAGAAAAGAGGTTATGGTGTGACATATATGATGCTAGATCAGTTGTCTCTTCGACTCGTTTCCTCTTTTTCCTCTTCATGACTTTATTTCTTCCATTTTGACAAGAAAATGGTAGTGACGTAACATCATAACCTTCTGATGTTGACTTTTCAAATTCAAACTGCTTTTTCTGATCATATTTTGCAAGTTCTCTGTCATACTTAAGTGCCTGAGACTGAAATTCCTTGATTTGGAGTTCTGCCCATTTACACCGCCACATAATAGGATGTACAAACCTTCGCCAATGATTTGACAACTTTTTGTTCCTGAAATATTTTGCTGACTGTGTTTAAGTGCATTTCTTAAACATAAAATAAAAAAATAAATAAAAAATCACGCAAAATTGAGGTATTATATATGTAGTTTGGTAGACTGGACATCAATTTAGCTGACAATGGAAATATATGCAAGAAGAAAAGCATCAAAACTAAAGATAATCAAACTTAACCAGTGGCACATCTATTTGCACAGATAAATATAACAATTTACAAAATCCTCAAATTGACAGCATATCACACATTACTCCAGTAATTCAGAAAATCCTAAATTCAACATAAAAAAATTCAAACAAAATTTTCCACATTTCTGTGAGAACTAGAACACATAATTTCTTACCCTACCCTACCCTACCCTAACATTTATGGGTTGGTTAGGGTTTGGACCCAAAGTAATGGCGAGTGCATGGAGAGGTTTTGTGTTGCGAACCCTACCCTAACATTTATTCTAACATTTATTCAACCAGTTATGCAACCTAAACTCCAATCTAACAAGAACATTTATTCAACCAGTTATGCAACCTAAACTCCAATATAACTAGAAAGCAATCAGTTCCAAGTCACGTTAAATTAAAATGGCAAAAACTTTTCCAGCACAGACTAAGTAACTTGATTATATGACCAAATTCCAATGCAATGTACATACTCAAGGGTTTCTGGAAGGTCATGATCTTGAAATTCGTAAATTTACAAAGCTACATAGAAAAATCAGAGGTAGGTGATACATGCATGAACTAATCTAAATTAGAAAATACCTCATAGGCAATACTCCATCAAATACTGATGCCAATCCATTACCACCGTAAAATGGTGAATCAACTTCAACATCACCAATAGTTGAGCCATCCTCAGTCCCAGATATAGTGTCACCAAAAGAGCTACAATTCTCAGTTGCGTCATTGCATTCGGCTTCAACCAGCACATGGTCAATAGATTTTATACAGTTAGTTATATTAACTTCTACGTCCTCACTTCTGTTCTGTACCTTAGTTTCCCCATCAAATAAAGCTCCCATGTGAAAGGTGTTATCCTCAATATTACTTGCACATGGCATAAGCGTGTCTTCATGATGCTGGAAGACACTTCCGTCATTCTGCTTAGTAGCAGAAATTTCCATCATGATATCTGACTTCCCTTCCATCTCTAAGGCAGGGCCCATGCCGGTATAATGCAAATCAGTTCATTCTTTCAAGCAATTATTCCATGATTCCTATACAAATATAAAATAACCAGTTCAACCAAAGTCTAAATTGTGATGATGTAATTAGAAATGAAGCATCAAAAATAACAAATGGGTCCAATCAAAATGCTACATGCTATGAACAAGCAAGAAAAATTTGTAACTACAAGTAGAAGGCATAAAAAACACATCTTTAACAACCAAAAAGGATTTTGTGTAGGGAGAAGTTTGATTGATAATTCAAAAATATTTTTTCAAAACTCAGGATACAATCCAAAAGTTTGTGTAGTATTCTTGGTGTTTTTTATATCAAAATTTGTGTTTGATGTAGTATCAATATACTGTTTCCAAATTTACGAAATTATAGAAATAACCAGCAAAGATAAAGCCAGAAGAGACTCTAAGCTAAAAGTTTCTTTCATCAATCAAAACGTAAAAACAGAACCTATGTATTTAAAGAGGGAGAAAATCTACAGGCCGTTTCAGTAACCTTTTCTGTTTTGTCTTCTCAAATATTTCACCACCAACAACAGCTATTTTTCTACACTCATCGAGACGCCTCTACAAGTCGTAAAGGCCATTTTTTGAAAGTCTAGAAAACAACCCAACTCCCACTAGAATGTTTTGTTCATCTCAAAAACACAAAAAACTACCATGCGTGTAAACTCCAAACCCTCACAAACTCACATATTCCCACTGACCGAAAACTGTAAACAAATCCTTATCTTACACATAAAAGTCAAATATTGATATTGCCAACGAATATAATATAACATAATTTAGAGAGTGAAAAATAATTTAAATATATCGCAGTATGTAAGGAGGAATCTCACTCAGTTTCAAAACCCATCGAAACAATAAACGTAAATCGTTACATCAAGTTTCTATGAAGGGAAGTAAAGAGCAAATCGTTTGTTTACCTGGTGCGAATCGTGAGATGCAGCGAACAATGGGTGAGGGAGAGGCGCGACGGCGGCCAGAGGAGCAGTGGCGGCGATAAGAGGAGTTGAGTAACGGCGGGTGTGAGACTCTCACGGCTCACCGTCAGAGAGTGTGTGAGCGGCTGCTGGTGAAACATTAGGGTTTGGTTTTTCTATTTATGTGATACGTAAATTTACACAAATACCATTCATAGTGAAATTACATATGTGTCCCTACTAATCGTATCAATCAAGTGACATGATTAGTTAAACACGAATACAATACATTTATTAAATGAGTTAAATAGGTTGACACAACCTGTTTAATAGTATCAATCAAGAGACTCAATTAGTTAACATGTTAATGAGTTAAACAGGTTGACACAACCTGTTTAATCGTATCAATCAAGTGACTCGATTAATTAATATGTTAATTAAATGAGTTAAAGCAATCCGTTCAGTGTCATCTCTCTCTCTCTCTAAGCCTAGCAACAGCTAGACCGTTGCAATCATCATTTAAGACGTTGTGAATCTGCAGAGGGGGGTCTTTAAAGGTATGGTTCCCAGCTCTAAAGAGTGACCAAGCTTGGCCAGACCATCAGCGGCCCTGTTACATTCTTTGTAAACATGTTGAACACAACAACACCAATTGTTGTTCAATAAGGCTTTGCAGGAGAGAATAATACTATCAAGAGGATGGTTGCTAGGAGTTTCAGAAATCAGCAGATTAATAGAAGTCTGAGAATCTGATTCAACAACCACATTTTTAAAACCAGCTTTCCATAGCACTTGAAGACCTTCAAAAATGCCCCCCAAAGCTCAGCTTCAACAATATTCCCAATTCCTTTATTCAAAGCAAACCCACCAATCCATTTCTTCAAATGGTTTCTGAAAACACCTCCTGCAGATATAGTTCCCAATTCCGGATTAAGACTGCCATCAACATTGAGCTTGATGTATCCAAACTCAGGAGGAGTCCAAGCAACAAGGATCGACTTCTCCTTGGTCTTCTTGTGTACTTACCCTTTCACTTCTACAGTGGAAGTCATTATCAGTGTCATGCTTATTGTAGCGGATGATCTTGCTTTGTTATAGTGTATATATATATATATATATTAGCTTATGCTATTGGGCTGTTCATTGTAGGAGCGTAAGATTATGGATATCGGCCCTGCCAATTGGCACAAAGCTTGTTTCGTGCCGACGAAATTGGATGCGTTTGTGGTCTGTTTCTGAAGGTGGTTGAACAAGTATTTTAATGGTCAGATCAATTGGGGTGGAAAGTTTATAATAAGTGGAACTCTTCCGCCAACACCTCCAAGAGAACTGTTGATGTATAGGTAATATTAGTACAGATAAAACTGAGATTTCAAGCTTCGATATATAATTTATTTAATTATATTGGTTTCTTAGGATGCAAGAAACATATTTTTGTAGGTACTAGTCAATTTATTTAATTATATTGGTTTCTTAGGATCCAAGAAACATATTTTTGTAGGTACTAGTCACATGTTGTGAACTGCAGGAGTTGTAGTTGTGCATATAAGAGCCAGAAAGCACTTGAGGTTATTTTGCAAGTCATCTCCTTTCTTTCAATTGGAATTGTTTCTGCATCCAAGCAGAATGTAGTGTCAGTCACCGCAAGAACCGCAGTGGTCTCAATGGCCGTAGTTTGCTTTATAGCTTCAAGATGGTTGGCTCATTTCATCTACAAAAACTTCCATTTTCATGACTACAATCACACCCTTCATTGAGAGATACAAGTAGTGTTTATCTTCAATGATTTGGGAATGTAAACATCAACTAGAGTCATATGTTCCGTCAATTATTAGCCCACGAATTCGAATAAATCTGCCTGATGCCTCTCCCTGATATTTAAAGTATCTTTTGTTGTGGCATCAACCACTACTAGTGTAGGAGTTTGTAATATAATATACAAGTGGTAAAATAAAAACCAGATGCAGGTTGCAGGTAACGTTTTCTCTGCTTTCTGCAAATGCTCTACCCATCTCATCTCTAGTTTACTACCACTTAGAAGAGACTATACATGGATCAGAATTATATACAGGGCATCAACCCAACAAGCATGTCATCACTGTGGCTCCTCATCTTGTGGATCTATTGGTATTTCATGCCGAGGCTTATTGTACTTCTCACGCAGCTGCTTGATTGGGATGAAATCTCCAGCTGCATCCGTCCCATAAAACAAAAAGGATAGATAGGGATGATCAAATCTTCCCTGCATCATAACACAGCACACATATTATCAAGAAAAGAGGCTGGGGAGCTTGTTTCATGATTTTCAACATCGATTCTACTTGCTTACCTTGTCTGGTTGGTCAGGGACTAACAAATTATCCTCAGGAACTGCAACGCAGGAAAACAATTTTACAAGTTCATCAGAGCATTACCAAGGGCCTATGACAATAAATTACAAAACAAACAAATCCAACACTGAACATTGCAAATGTCAAAATAATATAATTAATCAAGCTATTTACAAGGATACAACTCTGAAACAGAGAGGTAGTAGTAATACACTAATAATTTGTGTGTAGTTATAAGTCTATAACTGAGGCAAGGCAACTATATGGTTTATAAGAGATGAGTGTTGTTTGAATAGAAGACTTTTTATTTACTTTTAACTTGACTTTTAAGACTTAGGGTTGTTTATTTTTTTAGTCTGATCTTTGAATAAGACTTGATGTGCTCTGTCCAGTGGCTTTGTTTGATTTTTAAGTGATAAATAAAATCTGTAATAGTATCTGAAATCACTTAATTACAAAATTGAAAATTTTCCACTTCTCACCAAACAAATGAGTCTTTATTTCCAAAACTTTTATCATAAAATTAATCTATAACTGACAATAGCAAGAGGCCTACATTTACTTTTTGACTCCATAATTCTACCTGGGTGTAAAGAAAAACTGGCGGTAAAAAGAGTCATGTGGTAGGTAAAACCTGTGGAGTAAAAATTGTAATAACTGTAGGACACATGCTAGTATTAGTTACCACATATTGTTAGTCAAGTTGAAAGGAAATAAAAAGCCTCCTATTCAAAGCAACATTCTCCTCTTATAAACAGCACAAAAACCACTTTCACTCAATCAAAAGCCCAACATCTCTGCTGCACCGACAAGAAGTCCTCAATTCAAGTATTATGCAGTTTCAACTGTGTAAAGATTATATATTGTTATATAATGATGACAATGCAAACAATGTGCTTTCTGTACTTGAAAGTTTAACTTATTTGTAATTGTAAAGCAATGAAAGTATTAGATAAAAAAGCGGTAATTACCATATGCCACTAAGAGATTGGGGTCTGCATGTACATCAACCAAGGCCTGAGAAGAAAAAAATAATAATCATCATTGATATGCTCTTTTCATGGCACATGTGCAAGAGCTGCCCAATGTCCTAATTGACAAAATAGAGTAATGAACAAAATATTTGACACAATAAGGAGGCAGTGATTAGACTATAGCACTATAACATATTCTATAATTGTTGCTTGACTAATAGAATCTCGTGTTCCTATGCCTTATGATTACTTGGATGTGTGTTTTCCATTATTCTGTATTCTATAATTCAATGATTCTCTAAACAACAAAGTGAACAATGCTGCTCATGCTTTATGATAGTCAGAACTCAGAAAGGTGTGAGTGAATGTGATGAACTAGAGCAAAGAGCCAAAGAGTCTTTCTCTTTTCCCCCATTTTAATTCCTTTTAATGAATGCTTTCGCCTTTCACCCAAATACTGTTATCACCAATTGATTGTCAATGCTAGGATGACCAACAAATGATCAATATGCATGCAATTGCAATCATCTAATGCTAGGATGACCAAACAATGATGATTATGGTCCCAAAATAAGGACCATATAATTTCCAGAGGTATCGAAGACAATTTCCTTATACATCTTTAACCATAAGAAGGAAAAAAAACTCACTTTAACTGCTGTCCAAAAAAATATTCAATCTAATGGCTGTGTAAAATCCAGGAGGATATTTTTCATTATATCGCATCCAAATGTCTCTTAAGGAATCTCATGACCAAATTAATGCCCCATTTTGACCCCATAAAATAGGCTATGCAAGTCTTGTGTTAAAAGTTACAGATTACTAGTGTCAGGTCAATCATATCAGGAAGAACCAATTAGAGGTGAGGACTGTGGAGTAAACATGATACAAAACCTGGCTTATCTCATTAATTTTTTTTATATATAATTAATATTGACAAAGGTGTCCATCTTCTCTCCCAATTCAAAAAATAAAACCAGAGATAAGGTAATTAAACCTGATAAAATGGCTGATTAGAACCTCGAGTCAACTTTTCAACCTGTGCTACCTCCATCCATGAACTAGTTTCACAGCAAACTGGATCCATTCCACATATAACAGCTTGATAGCCTAAAACCATAGCATGGATTTTCAACAAAAAAAAGCAGGGAAAATTGAAAAGAAAAGGGAAAGCGAATAAATGCAGTGAAAGGCGTATATAATAAGTACCAAAAATTTTGTGCTTCACTTTCTGCCCTATACGAAATGCATATTTGGCATTTTCTAATGCCAGAGCTTTTGCCGATGCAGCCAGAGACTCAGCCTCCAGTTTGGAAATTTGATCTCGTAATCCAGCTGCGAAAGCATAATTTTCATTCTCAATTGCACTCTGCAGGTCTGCACTGCAAGGAAATAAACATAAACAGCCCAATAAGAATTTAAATCAACATGGCACAGCATTAAAAAGGATAAATTACAAGATGATGTGAGACTCACCGCAGACGTATGATACTTATTGCCTTATCCTGAGCTTCACTCTTAGAGGATGATCCCCTTTTCACTTCTTTCTGCCTACTTATTTCAGCCTCAACCTTTCAAGACAGACACTTAATAAGCATGCTGCAGACTCTATATACTAGGAGGTTAATTCACATGCACATGAATGTGTGTTAATGCAAGAATCATTCACATTTTTAAGATGTTAGACATAAACATTTGTAAAGGTTTCATGCCAACGGTCCTTGGCAATTGATGCATTATTAAAAAGGAAATAAATGTGTAGTAAACAAAGAAACAAACAGACTCCGTCTGAAGGAACATTGGATGTCACAACAAGTGAACGACATGCTCCTCAACAAATGTTTAGGTCAGGTAATCCATGGAAATGTTCTCCTAATGAGTGTTGTTTTATAAGAACAAGATGAAAGATCTAACCTCAGCAAGTTTGTTTCTCAATTGTTGCGCAATTTCATATTGCTCCATGTTTAAAGCACACTGCAATTTTTTTACACCAAAAACGATGGCTTGTAAGCACAACCTCAAACTGGGACAGTAAACAACTTCATGACATATAAACATGAAAACCTGAAGAGACAGCCTCTCAAACCTGAACTCTGGTTGCCAAGTCTAGCTGGAAAAAGAAAATCAGTACATCCTCATTAGCACTCTCACTACGCTCTGAGCTTGCATCCAAGCTCTGGTCACCACCTCCTTTAAACAGCCATCCAGCTTCAACTCTCAAATTCCTTTGTCTTAATATATTGGGATTACCTTTAAAATGTAAACTCTGAACAAATTGATGCCAAAAGCATTGCCTATCAATCCCTATATGGGTTTTATTGACTAGCTTGAAATGCCTTCCCCATAAAGAGGTTGACCCATAAAACCCACCATTTCCAGAGGTTGTAAGCGTGCTTAAAGACAGACCTTGCACCATTTTTTTTTTGTTTTGTCCGGGGCAATGAAACTTTATCTTACAGTATAAACTACACGAACAACAGCCTTTGTACCTGAGTCACACAATATCTATTGTGAATACATGTAGAGTGGTGAATATCAACATGAACAAAAACGCCAGATCAGTAAGTAATATGACATAAAACACAGTGATATTTACTCAATTTTTGTCCACTTTCATGTATATTAAGAGTGAATATTTTCGTAGTGTTAACTTGTTTTAAAATTTAGTCAAAAAGACAGAACAAATTTACATAGATAACATGTTTGAGGTTCAATTTACCGCAGTAACCAGTACCTTTTAGCAATTCATTATCAACTGGAAACATAAACGTCAATAAATGTACTACAACCAGGTGATTTTGAGTGGAGTAGTAGTTTAATCAGTAATATATATATATATATATGTCTCCACTCAAAATATCTCAGTACCATTTTCAGCAATTTAACGTTCAATTGAAGCATTAGAAAGAAAACGAGTTACAGATTTGCAGGAAAGTAGAAGCGCAGAGAGAGAGAGAGAGAGAGAGAGAGAGAGTTTACCGGAGAAGGGAGCGAAACAAAGAGTGACCCAGAAGAGGAAACCAGGTTTGGTCCTCACAAAAATAAATAAAATCTTGTGTTGTTAAAAAGTAGAATCATGAATCATCCATGGGTGGAGATTTTTCTGTCACATTCACTGCTCTCCTTCACTCTCTAAATTGACTTCAATAATTCAATTTTTACTTTTTCATTTTCGTCACAGCTTGCCTCTACAATTTACAAAATTCATATTTCAAAATTATCCCAACTTATATTGATTTCATTTCCTTTACCCATTCACATATTATATTATCACTTTGGGAGTTTGGGTACGGAAATTGACGCCAATAAATATGATAAGTATATCCATATTTATGAATACACCAAAATATAAAATTTTAAATTAAAATATTACCATAAACACCCATATTAATGTCAATAGTATCTTTATTTAAATTCCTCACATCTTATTAATGCCATTAGTTTCAGTGAGGAATAAGGACTTTTTATAAGATAGATCAAGATCCTCTCCTTGACTTTCCATAATCCAATGACACCTAAGCAAAATACAAAATATATGGTCAAGATTGATTTACTTTTTTCTCTCTCATACAATTTGATATTTGAACACTTTAAGAATGCTAAGGAAAAACAAGGACTAAAGAGAGGATCCCAATTCCCAACTCTTATGAGATACATATGCAATTTTTAATTTTTTTTTTTTTTTTTTGGTGAAAAGGGGGCAATCAGCCCAAAACAAACAAAAAAACTAGAGACTAGGGATAAAATTTAGAACTAATTGCACACACATCCCCGATTTGTGATAAAATTACACAAATATGACAGTTTTAACCATATTAAAACGAACCAACTTAGAACTTTGAAAAATTTGTTCCACCGGCATCCCTTGCTGGTAGTTGTGATCCGTTAACTTATAAGGGTCAAAGGTGCAAAAGGTCTAAAATACTCCTTATTTTAATTCTAATACATTAAATAAAAAATAAAAAAACAAGCAATTAAAAAAACATTTACAAAATAGAAGCATTTCTATCAAACTCCGTTGTCGGTGGAGATTGAAAGAGAACTGCCATCATCTCCTCCCAACTGTTGGAGATCTCAACAACCTTCTATAGCTTGGGGAGATTGTCATGCGGCGATTTCCCAAAGCCGGAGGAGAAGGTTGGGCGGTGATCTCCTTCGACAACATGAGATTATTGCGCGACAATCTCCCTAAGTTGGAGGATATAGTGGCAGATCTCTTCTAATATATGTAATATATGTCCTCCACCAACGGTGGAAATGGTTAATTCTTTTTGCAGGGGATACCATTGTAACTGTTAGTTGTCGACATCCAGTCAAAACTCCAGGATGTTTGTGCAGTTAATCCTGATAATTAATGAAATTTTATACTAAAAATTATTCCAGTACAAAAAACAACTTTTCAACCTTCTGAGAATAAAATGTTAAAACAAAATGTTGAAATATTATAAAAATTCCTATTCAAATCACCTAGTTCTTCTACATTAATGTCTATGCAAATGCAACCAGTCAGCCGAAAGAAACAACGAGGTACAAAATATGCACTTCATATCTGGAAACAAAAGCTGTTAGAGAGTCAACTAACAAACTATTAACAAATCTCAAATCACCTTATAATTATTACTGAGAATCATCCCAACATGATACAAATTGAACAAACTTATTTCCATCATCAGACAACAAGATCATTGGTAAAAAAAAAAATACAAAAAAAAAAACATATTTAAAATTGAGACACTATTTGTACACCATTAACAATCAAATGCAACTCCCTGATCCTACCAGAAGACAAATTTAAATGAAACAAATAAAAAATAACAAAATGAAAAGCACTGCTTTGTGGCCTGCTGGTGCGATGTTTACGGTCGATGATAAACATACTTTGTTCTAGGGTCCACAATAAGACCCTTTCCTCCGTTCACTTCTAAATCATGCCTGCATCAACCACATAATAGAACATTAGAATCATTTTTCCTTTATTCTATTTCCAGCTTCTTCGTTGAAGACTAGGAATATTAGCATGCAAGAGGCAACATGTGGAGCCAAGTCAATTTGGAAAGCGGTGATCCTTAGAAACCAGTTTGAATCCCACTCAAGTTAAAACAGTTGATCACCCCTAAACTAGGATAAGAATTTAGCATTCTAGTACAGGTAGTACCACCATTCAGGAGGCTAGGAGCCCATAAGGGATCCAAATTCAAGCTGCAATCACAACAACAGTAGTACTATGCAACGGTAAATAATTATTTCTCCCTAAACATGATCACTGTAGAATATACCCTTAAAGCATTCAGATAGACATTCAATTGGATTTTTCATCCATCAAACTGCAGAAAAACTTCCAATTCTTCATTAAGAATAAACAGAAGTAATCTTGTGAAAAGAAAAGAACCAGAAAACTTAACTGGAACACGAAGTCCGGGATGGTCAACTGCTCACGAGGAACGTATCTGAACAGCTGCAGAAGACGATCCACATATACCACTTTCTTCCAGACCTAGTGAAGAAATTAGTTCCCAAACAAATTCCAAAACAGTACAACTTTCAAAGTAGGTTCAAATTCCAACTACAGCTCAACAAGAAAAAAATTCAGACATACCACACTGTCTACAAACAACTGCAATGCAAAAATGGAAGCCTTCAAGTGGAAAGTAGGGTGGAGAACATAAATTGCCTACATAGCACAAATCAAGCAATCAGAACTAATGTTGACTATGTGCTTCTAATTAAATGGAATTTTGAATACCACATACATGCAAGTTACGCTGGTGTTTCCGACCAAGTATTTGTTGTACTCTTCTCATCCATCCCAAGTCCGGTTGCCTGTTTATACCAGAAACACACTGAGTGAACTATATAGGACATATTCTAAGAAGGAATGTCAAATGCAATATATAACACAGATCCTGTCAGCAGTCTGTCTATAATAGTACGACGAGGTTTCATTATCCTCACAGAAAGTTCCAAAAAATTTATGTTGCAAATTAAACAAATATAAAAATTCACAATGTTGTCAAGGAATGAGGTTTATTGGGAAGTTTGGAAACTCTGTCAATTAACAACAATTTTTCTGCCAATTGACAACAAATTTTCATTAAAATATTTTTCCCATTGTTAAATAAAATCTCCATTCCTATTCACGTAACTTCAAACAGTTCTAAACCGTTATTGGTCATAAGTTCTTATGTCTCCAAAGGGATGGCTTCAAAGGATTAAATCCGCCTCATGACAACCTAAGAAGAGGGATAGTTTAATCTGAGTTTGTGTTAGGGGTGGGGTGTAATGAGGTGTGGTATATGGTTAAAAACGAAAAAGGGAGAAAAACATGAAAAACAAACAGCCACTATCCCCTTGATTGTACAAAAAGAAAATGGAATTTGGAACTTTGTTGCACAAACTAACTGAATATGGAATTTTGATTGTCAGAAAAAAGACAAGCTTAAAATATTTGAGTCCAAGACAACAACAGAATTGGCTTACCAATATGATTCAACTCCTACCCTTATCAATGATACAAGTAGGATCCTAGATGCAGAATATAGAATATAGCTGTTGAAATATAAGCAAGCATCTCCCTTTTTGTTTGAGCAAAAGAAATGCATTTTACTCAAAATGCAACCCAATACCACCTCCCCCCCACACACACACACCTCTCAAATTCACCAGAAGTCATATGTGTTCCATCATTAATTGGCTGGAATTCAGAAACAAGAGAATTCCATGGGAAATTAACCATTGAGAATAGGTAACCCTTGAATTTTTTTTTAGAAAAAAAAATAAAATAAAAACTAAATTCTCAAGAAATCCCAATCAACAGGAACCATTATCAGTAAATGAGTGAGTTGTTCATTGGCAATGGCACAAATTATTGCAAGCCAAAGTTGATATTTGCAACTTCACTATACAATACTTACATCTGTAAAGATGCTGCAGAGTGAAGGTATACAATAGTGTAAGGCTTCTGTATCAAGGGCTCAAATTCCTGATATATAATCATCAACAAAAGGGTCTTAGTTCCAACAACCAGTAATCAATAAAGATATAAGAGTTCATTAAATAAAGGACAATCAGAAAGAGTAAGTGTTTTCTAACACCAAGTATTAAATGTTTTATAGATTCTAACAAATGTCATATGGAAGCAAGTTGTTACTTGAATACCTTCACTACATGAAGCACGAAACGCTCAAGATCAAGACATCTAAGCAAAAAATGAGCTCCCACAACAACCATTACTGGGCGTCCTTCACTGTCCACCCCTCCACGGTAACTAATATAGAAGTAGAAGGCTAAATCAATGTCATACACGATAGATGATTATCAACCCAAAATGCATATGAAAAATTCATGAACCTTGCACTGGAAAAGAATTACAAGGCACGCAAATAGTTTACCATGCCATTGATATGAGTGGATTACAACCTGAAGAGTTCACAACCACCACCAATTAATCTACCCTAGCATGCTTAACTGTAGAGAACTAGATCATGCAGCGATTAAGCAAAATTAAATTGCAAAAGAATTAAAATATGAAGCTGGTATGTAAAAACAAAATAAGATTTACATATGCTTACACAATTTTCATCTCTGCAATTTCTGAAAGATTTAGAGAATTTGCTTTAGATAGGTATCTTGAATGAAGTGAGTATTCTTCAGCAGAAGACAATGGTGGTCCACCAAGGTCACCAAATCCAAGCAATTTAGCACAATTCCACCCACTTTGTGCTTGAGCAGTTTTTTCCCATTGTTCCTTGCGTCTCTCATCTGGATCCTTGATTAGGGACATGAAGGCAGGATCCAAATATGAATCCAAATATGCTGAGTTCCTGCGATAAAAATACTTGCCCACTCAGTCAATTGATTATTTACTTCAACACAGTTACTAATAATCTCCCAGTGTCATTCAAGCCAAAATAAGATGACTAAGAACACGAATATGCAAATCGAAATCATCATTACTTTTTTTTTTTCCCAGATTAACAAAAGAAATTTTATTAATATCAAAAGTTCATAAATTGGGGGCCAGAATATGTAATACCATTAATATCAAAAGGATGAAGAAAAATGACGCATATAAACAATTGAACTCAGGGACAGAGTATCATATATACATCATACATAAAGATATGTTTAAGGCAAAGTGCAGATGGGCTTGTACAGTTTAGATTACTTTGGCAGATGTCACATCTGAGTTTCATGCTTGCTAGAGACCCATCAAAGAAGACAGAACAATATATATATATATATATCCCACACGTAATTAGTGATGCACAAATATTTAGATTTTGAACGAGAAACAAACTAACTTAATACATCACAAAATTGAATGCAATTTGTGGTAAAAGACACAAAATTGGAATGAACTTCTGACAGATACAAAACAAACCTAAATGCAGTGCACAGCTTCATGAACACATGCACGCATACAGAAACAAAATTGCCCAAGGAATAACTCTAGTTGTGACATTTTACTCATGACACCTACATGCTCTTTAAAAAAAATTATCTATTAGCTTAACAACTATTTCTTGTTTGTATGCTAGACAGTATCTGTTGGTTGTCCTTGAAATCTTTATTAAATGACAAAAAATACTTGTTAAAACACCAAATAAAAAAAATATGAACATATTGTAGCAGATTAAAATGAACAAATTACTACAATAACACACATATCTCTAAACTGATCCAATTATTGAACAGTCTATAACAAAAGTTTGAAATTAGAATACACATCCAAAGCTGTTCAAAAGATTTATTAAGTTCAACTACCTCCTTGTCAAGCCAACATCACTGACAGGAAGATCAACTGGAGCTTGGGGAGGCTTTGGCACAAACTTTTTGGGCAACGGCTTTATTCTGATCTTACGTTCATCTATAATTGTCTCACCATTTTCATCCCCTACATCAGCAGGAAGCTTTGAAATGGCGACCTCCTCCTCAAGTTTATCTCGAGGAAAGTAAAGAGGAAGCAATCTACATTGAAAATGCAATACTAAGTGAAAAATGCCTAAAGCCCACTGAATAATAAAGTAATCATAACACTTCAATTAAAAAAAAAAAAAGTACACATTTTGCACCGCAAGGTAATAAAAAAAAAATTGGTAATGTGATTATACCTTTTATATATCTCTGTATCAGTAGCTGATGTAGTACAAAAAACAACAGCATTAATTTTGTCTTTCTGCTTCTCGAGAAACCGTCGTACAGTCCCTTAATATAAAGCAAACAAAAGACAAATAAGAGCACAAACAATGGCATCAAGAAGGGCTAGTCTACTTTGTCAGACCTCTTCTAGTAAATCAAGAGGTATAGAAATCAATCCCCATCACACCACAACGCTATTTGGGCAACTAAGGGGAAGAGTTATTTAGGATGATTTCTAGCAATGGGAGTACCGATTAGACATTAAACCTTACATTCAGAGAAGGATGGGTTTGAGATTAATGCCTAAACCTTGTGCATTCACTCCATAAGAGTTCTAACTAGGTTAACCTATTGGCGACACTATATCTATTTGCTCGACAAGAAAATCATTATAAACTTTTGGTTAGCAACTATAATCACAATATAAGTATTGATGATGATAAATTTACATTACATTTCACAGAAATCCAATTTCTGCGATGCCCAAAAATCCCCAACATTTCATAAACCTTAACAAAATCAAGTGAAGAAAGGTAAGACCATGTAGGAATGTTTCTCACTTATAGCCACATGTGCAGCTGGTTCACGTGGATAGTTTTTGGCCTCTGTGTATATACAACCCATTGCAATGCTGCATTCATATAAATAGAGCAGGAGTAAGTTCCACAAAAAAAAAAAAAAAAAAAAAAGAAGCACAATTGATCAACAAATTTCAAGAATAAAATTGATGTAACATGCACAACCAACAACCTCTTAAGCCCATTCTCAATTAGAAGTTCAAGACAAGATCGGTAGCAGTGACTCAGAGCATTCTCTGCCGCAGTATGATATTTTATTGCATATTTGGGGCCTACAGTATGGATAACCCTCCTGAAAATATCATTAAAAAGAAAAAATTGAGCAGTTTCAAGTTAATAAAGAAAGTTAAAGAATAAAAAAAATATGCATATTGAAAATTCCATGTCACCGTGAATATATATTGGGGGAGGGAGTGCATAGGATGACACACTTAATTAAAAGAAAGAAGAAAAAAAAAGGATCATAACAAATGGCTAAAACATGAGATACAATACATGCCATGGGCAGAATGAACACAATTTTTTATTGATCACTGATGAGCATATTTATTCCCTTAAAAATATATTTATTAGTCCAATTTTATATTAATTTAATTTTAAGTAGATCTATTTTCGGTTAAACAGAAACAAAGAGCACTTGAGTTTGGAATGGGAGTTAATTGAAATATTTTTCGATTCAAATTCATTTGTAGCAAGAATCAAATTTTGAAGACCCAAAATAAAATCCCAAGTCCTAATGCTAAAGCAAACAAAAATGAAAAGAAAAGAATAGGCAGTATACATGGACTGGGAAGACCATAAGTTGACTTGTTCAAGAAAATACAAAAGGCTATGCATGAAGAATTGGAAAAAGGAGAAAACAAAATTATTATGTGCAAAAAATGGAAACAAGGAAAAAATTGGAGTTGTGTGTCTGAAATGAGAAAGAAAAGAAGAAAGTAGCAGACTTGACATGGAGATTGAATGCTGTTGCAACTCAGATTTGGAACAAGTTGTGGCTGCGAAATTCAGAGAAAATTAGCGTCACTATGCCGGGTTCTAATCTGAGTTGCAATAGCCTCTGATCTCCACGCCAAGTCTGCTGTTTTTTTCTTTTCTTTTCTTTCTCATTCTAGATGCACAGCCTCAGTTTTCTTCCTTGTTTCCAATTTTCACACAACACTTTTGTTTTCTCTTTTTCCAATTCTTCATGTACAACCTTTTGTGGAGGCAGTCGAGATATTTTCTTGACCAAGTGAACTCGTGGCCTTCCCCAATCCACGAATACCACTATATATATATATATATATATAAATATACTGCTTTAGCTTTAGGACTTGGGCTTTTATTTTGGGACTTGATTTGGGTCTTCAAAATTTAATTCTTGATCCAATTGAATTTGATTTGAAAAATATTTCAATTAACTCTCATTCCTTCAATTAACTCTCATTCCAAACTAAGTGCTCTTTGTTCCTGTTTCACCAAAAATGGATCTAATTAAAATAAAACTAATATAAATTGGACTAATAAATCTATTTTTAAGGGTAATAAATATGTATAAAATACGCTCATCATATACCCCCAAACCTAGATTTTGCTAGTCCTCATCCATATAAAAACAAAAACTAAAGCAAACTACAAACAAATAAAATTAAAATCCTAACCAAACCATTTTCGCAGGTTGTCGCGATTGCTTTTAGTATATGAAATAACCCTTTAAACCCCTAGTTGACGAGTTGTAGTCTCATGAGGGCTTACATCGATGATACCCACAAACACAGTAATGCAAGACTCAAATATGAAACCAAAATCACATAAAACAAAAAGGAAACATGAAAATGTGAAAATTACAAGATCTGAATTTATAGGTATCTTAGCGAAAAGCCATGAAAACACTGACTTCCCCAACAGTTAAAGCTCATGAACACCTTAAGTGATTCGGTGAATAATGGAAGATAATTAGATAAATAAGCAATTCCAACGTGAATAATTAGTAAGGAATGAACCAAGAAGAACGATATGCAGAGTAATTGTGACAAAGATTCTTTAATTTTTTCCATAAGCAAAAATAATTAATTAAAATTTATCTTCTTTCAGTCATATAACAATGCACTGTCAATGCTCTAATCTCTTATGCACATAAGTGGATGGCAATAGGATACAATAATGAGCTTCTAAATACTTGTATAGTCTTCTGCTCATTTTATTCTCTGCATACATGAAAAAATAGCAATATACTCACCTAGCAGGAAGATCATACGCGTTAGTTACTTTTGCCATCCCTGTTCTGCACCCACCCTGTCAAGAAAGAAAAGTACATCAACTTAATCCCAATCCTTACTTTCTATCTTCCAACAATATGCCATTACGATTTGACAGAATATAAAGTTTCAACAAAACTTGCTTACTCTCTATATATTACATGCACATTTAATCCTATATTCTTAGATCTTAAAAATACACATAGATTTTGAGTAAGAGATTACCAAGGACACCCATGACTTATGCCTCCTGAATATGTCCTAATGAACGTGTATATAAAGTGCATTTTTTTGGATGCAGATGATAGAAAAACAAACAATTATAGTTGACATACCAGCGTTGCACATTCCTCAGCAAGACCGGGCCCAGCTGCTGCATGTAAACCAGGGCTACTGTGTGCTTCATCCAAGTTCTGTTTAAAATTCATGAAAAATTCAAATAAAAAAAATATTAATAGCCCATTGGAATGAAACTTAAATCAGCTTCCACAAAGTTGGATTTCTCAGTTAGGCAAAACATTTTAAGGTACAAGGACTTGAACAATGTAATCGGTCATCGAGCTTCTTGGCACAAATTTGCAATCCTTACAAATGAAATGTGCCAGGGATAGTATTCTCACATTCATTATATAACCATGAAAATTCCTCACTCAAGCCAGCAGGGGGATGCACTCCATTACATTGCCTAATCGACACCATTCTTCGTATTGTAGTGATTCAAAGGAACACAGTGCACAAACTTGAAGTGTTTTCATGATAGACCCAACTCACACAAGCAATTATAAAATAGTGAAGCTTGTAAATATCATTGTACTTATGTTTTTAATCCTCTGTAATAGTTTATCATCTCGACCCTCCTATTACACTCCAGCACAAAACCATGAGTAGTACCCATCTTTTGGAAAAATAAAAAAATAGATATGAAAAAGCGTTGCCACGCATTACACGGACACTTAAGTAAGAAAGTAACACTTTTCTGATGAACCATCATGATTATCAATGTATATCAAACAACACTGAATAAGTTAAGCATTCAGTGCTCACCTCATTGGTAGAATTGACAACAGCATCCACCTCAAGATTCCAGGGGTTTCCCCTCCATAAATATATCTTTGCATTGATGTCATGATCCACCGGAAACCTTGAAACCATACCATTGCTACTACCTTCACCCCCAGGGGAAGATGTCAAAGGATCAGGAAAATATGAATTCGAATATGAAGGGTCATTCTCATACTGCAGTGAGGACCTATGCTCTGCATCACTCCACCTTGGAACTTGATCCAAAGTCACAACAGAGTCCCCACTATTACTCGGGGACTCACCCCGGATCGTGGGTGTAGCCACAGTCCTGTACATATTTTGAAACTCCCAATAAGAAAGTCACTTCCCTGACTTTCGAGTTCTCTCTCAAAGTATCAAACTTCGACCACCAACATGAATTTTTAGAATTTGAAGCCAAAATAATTACCTGTACAAAAGCATCACATACGAATAAGATCACAACTTCATCGAAAACCCACAAAATTCAACTAAATTGAGAGGCTCTTGATTAAGATCATAAACTAACAACTCCATACAACCACAACCAAATACAAACTCACGTCAATTCTAGATAATACAACTAATTAATTTCATTATTCAAATTTCAAACCCTAAATCGAAAAGAATCGTAAAAAATTGAACAATTGAACATCGAAATAAAATTCAAATAAAACCAAAACAAAAATAAGAAAATTAAACGACAGAAAGAGAGACATACCAGTGATTAACAATCTGGAAATCAACGACGGCTTGTTTTTATTTTTTATTTTAATGGTTTTTTAAGTTAATTTTCTAATATTGCTGGGTCGATATCAAGCTCGCCAGACACAAGCTCAAATTTAGCCAGAAATCATTTTTCTCCCTAAAATTGGAATTTGTCTTTTCTGTAATTTGACCCGGATTATCAAAACCACCCTCAATTCTCTGTAAATTGTGTTAAGACCCCTACTCGTTCCTTTTTTCTTTTTCTTATTTTTTTTAGAAATAAAAAAAGTTGCCACCAAATAAGTAGGCTAATTTGTTCAAAAATAATAAATAAATAAAATAAATAAACTGACTAATATTCTGTCAATGAATGAATAAATAAATAAGTAGACTAATCATAGAGATGAAGAAGGGATAAAAATGCAAATTCAGAGGATGGTTTGATTCATAATTTAAAAATAATTTCCAAAAAAAAATAATTTTACTGGTTTGATCACACAAAATTAAAATACAATTAAAAGTTGTAGGTGATAAAGTTATGTTATGTGAGTATATTTGTGTTACATACGCAAGTACAAGAATAAAAGATAAACTTTAGTTTTTAGAATTGTATGAATAATTATTGATATTGTAATTGTTAGAGTTAAATAAGATTAGATTGTATTTATCCAATCTATTAAGATGTTTTTTTAGTTATTTATGTTAATCAATTTTTAGAGAATGAAGTATGACTTGTGGTGATGGAATAATATTCACTCAAATTATTTGTTAGATTATTCCTTGAAATTTATAAACTAATGTTCCTTCTTATTCACAATAAGGAGGAAAATAATTATTAAGGTAAAAAGAGACCCAACATATGACCTTCGTCCAATTATTCAATCACTTACTATTACATCTAAGAAATTGGTATTCATGGGTTCATGCATTTCATTCATGGTGTCTTGGAGAGATTTTGGTATTAAATATTTTCAAATGATATTTGAATCTACATAAACTTGAAATGCATCTTGTATGCATTGTTTTTAATTATACGTTTCTCAAAAGTTTTATTTACTATGTTTTCGAAAAACGTTGTTGTTTTCGAATCTGTTCTTTGAGCATACAAATGACCATTCAAATTGTCTTTGGTAAATTTGAGAAGAAAGTAAATTTCCATATCTAGAACGACTAAGAAATGGGTGAACCAACATACAATCCATAAAAATATATAAGTGACGGTGTGATAGAGCACACGTCAAATGCGTAAAGCGAAAGAAATTGGTGATAGATGGGAGGGGGATCAACGACAAAGAAATGTGATTTGATTTGTTGGATTTCAGAAACTAAAATGATCTGAAAACACTGTTACTAGGCTTAAACATCATCATGAAAGAAATGTTTTTCAAATGGAAAAGCCAGTATATTTTTCATTGAAAAGAGAATTAGAAAGGCCGGTCTTAAAAAGAAAGAATAGAACAAACATAGATAATGAGTTGAGTGGAAAATGATGAATATATCTCGAACGACTAAAAGCTGTGAATAAAATGGGTTCTATCTGCATTGGTACTCAATAGTAATACAAACATCCATAAAACCAACATCCAATCATATAGGTATCTAAGAGAGGTGTGTGACAAGAATTAATTTGGGAAAAAGGAGAAAGAGGAGAATAAGGGAGATAACTTGGTTAATCATTTCATAATCTTTTTATTAATCAATTCAAACCCATAAATAGGCTCTTCAACAATACAAGAGCAATTACATAACTAATACTCCTAACTAAGATAAACATTAGTTGCATAACAATCTAATCCAATGTTATCAAAAGTCCTAACTAATTTATTCTTCTACTAACTAATTCAAATTCAAACTAAAGATCACTTGATCAACTTAGACCAAACCCTCCCTTGCATGGCTTACATACACATGCATGTGTACCCACATAAATTGGCACATATCAGTGTGACAGAGCACACGTGATCACTAACTTATTAACCATCAAATCAAAACACTTATAACAAGTAACATAGAAATATACTTAATAAGTCTATAATATATAATATATATATAGCTTTGCATGGAAAGTATATGATATTATCACTGGAGATTAAGATCTTAAACTATAACTCTTTAAACTAACAAATATATTTCCATTGTAATCTACCCATCAAAAATCCATTTTCAAAAATATATCTTATAAGATATATAAAGCTTCTGCTTCGCTTCATCAATGTATTGTATTGGAGCGCATTCATTTACAAAAGTTGCCTAAATTTCTAACTTGTTGTCTTTGTCTTCATCTTTAGGTGTAATCACAAACACAAATTCATTAGGTGCTAGCTCAAATTCAACTACCACACTAATATCTCTTTGTTTTATAGTGCAGCCAGAATCTTATAATTCAGCCAAAAATGGTATTATGTTATCCGCCGCATAGTGTAACAACATAAACTCTGAAATATATTCAACCTCAAAAAATACCACCAACTCCTCCACATCTTTAGATATGAGTCTTTGATCTCCTTCAAGCTTCAAGTGCTTGATTCTTCTTTTAACCTTTAATTGTTTGACAAAAACTTTTACAGGGTATTTCATGTAAATCACTCCGGCCATCAATGGCGAAGGAAACATAGATAAGTTCAATGGAAAAATAATTAATGTATTTCGAACGACTAAGAGCTGTGAATGGAATAGGTTTTGTATGTATTGGAGCTTGAACAGCAATCCAAAAATTCATAGAACCAACATCCAATCCATAAATGTATTTAAGAGACAGTGTGACAAATCATATGTCAAATGCATAAAGCGGAAGAAATGAGTGATAGATGGGAGAGGAAATCAATGACGTAAGAATGAAAATAGATTTTTTGGATTACGAAAACTTAAATGATCTAAAAACACTGTTACTAGCTTAAAGTTTATAATGATATAAATGTTTTCCAAATGGAAATGACAGTATTTTTTTGTTGAAAAACGTATATGGAAAGACCGGTCTCGATTAAGAGTCATGAATGAAACAGGTTCTGTCTACATTAGTGCTTGAACAGCAATCTGAACATCTATGGAAGCAACATATAATTCATAAAGGTATATAAGTGATGGTGTGACAGAGCACACGTCAAATGTATAAAGCAAAATAAATGGGTGATATATTAGATGGAGAATCAATGGCAAAGGAATGAGATTTGATTTTTTAGATTTTAGAAACTAAAACAGGCTGAAAACATTGTTACTAGACTTAAACATCATCGTGAAAGAGGTGTTTTTCAAATGGAAATGCCGATCTATTTTTCATTGAAAAGATAATTAGAAAGGCCGGTCTAGAAAAGAAAGAATATAACAAACATAGATAATGAGTTGAGTGGAAAATTATGAATATATCTCGAACAATTAAGAACTGTGAATTGCATTGGTACTTGAACAACAATACTAATATTCATAGAACCAACATCCAATCCATACAAGTATTTAAAAGAGATGTGACAGAGCACACGTGATCACTAACTTGTTAACTATCAAATTAAAACACTTATAACAAGTAACATAGAAATATAATTAATTAGTCCATGATATATAATATATATAGCTTTGCATGGAAAGTATATGATATTATCACTGGAGAATAAGATCTTAAACTATAATTCTTTAAACTAACAAATATATTTACATTGTAATCTACCTACAAAAAATCTATTTTCAAAAATCTATTTTATAATTTATATAAAGCTTCTGCTTCGTTTCATCAATGTATTGTATTGGGGTACATTCATTCAAAAAAGTTGCCTAAATTTCTAGCTTGTTATCTTTATCTTTGTCTTTATCTTTAGATGTAATCACAAACACAAATTCATTAAGTGTTAGCTCAAATTCAACTACCACACTAATATCTCTTTGTTTTATAGTGCAGCCAGAATCTTATAATTCAGCCAAAACGGTATTATGTTATCTGCCACATAGTGTAACAACATAAACTCTGAAATATATTCAACCTCAAAAAATACCATTAACTCCTTCGCATCTTTAGATGTGAGTCTTTGATCTCCTTCAAGCTTCAAGTGTTGGATTCTTCTTTTCACCTTTGATTGTTTGACAAAAACATTGACAGAGTATTCGTGTAAATCACTTCGGCCATCAATGGCGAAGGAAACATAGATAATAAGTTTAGTGGAAAAATGATTAATGTATCTCGAACGACTAAAAACCATGAATGGAACAGGTTTTGTATGTATTGGAGCTTAAACAACAATTCAGAAATCCATATAACCAACATCCAATCCATAAATGCATTTAAGAGACGATGTGTCAAATCATATGTCAAATGCATAAAGCGGAAAAAATGGGTGATAAATGGGTGATAGATGGGAGGGGAAATCAATGGCCTAAGAATGAAAATATATTTTTTGAATTACAGAAACTTAAATAATCTGAAAAAATTGTTACTATGGTTAAAGTTTATAATGAAATAAATGTTTTCCAAATAGAAATGACAGTATTTTTTTATTGAAAAAGGTATATAGAAATACCGGTCTCGATTAAAAGTCGTGAATGGAATAGGTTATGTCTGCGTTAGTGTTTGAACAGAAATTCGAACATCTATACAAGCAACATACAATCCATAAAGGCATATAAGTGGCGGTGTGATAGAGAACATATCAAATGCATAAAATGAAAGAAATGAGTGATAGATGGGATAGAGAATCAATGGTAAAGGAATGAGATTTGATTTTTTGGATTTCAGAAACTAAAACGGGTTGAAAATACTGTTACTAGACTTAAACATCATTGTGAAAGAGGTGTTTTTCAAATGGAAAAGCTGATCGATTTTTCCATAAAAAGATAATTAGAAAGGCCATTCTTGAAAAGAAAGAATATAACAAACATAGATAATGAGTTGAGTGGAAAATTATGAATATATTTCAAGCAATTAAGAGCTGTGAATTGCAATTGTACTTGAACAACAATATAGACATTCATAGAATCAACATCCAATCCATACAGGTATTTAAAAGAGATGTGACAGAGCACATGTGATCACTAACTTATTAACCATCAAATTAAAACACTTATAACAAGTAACATAGAAATATACTTAATAAGTCCATGATATATAATATATATAGCTTTACGTGGAAAGTATATGATATTATCACTGAAGAATAAGATCTTAAACTATAACTCTTTAAACTAACAAACATATTTCCATTGTAATTTACCTACAAAAAATCCATTTTCAAAAATATATTTTATAATATATATAAAACTTTTGCTTCACTTCATCAATGTATTATATTGGGGTACATTCATTCACAAAAGTTGCCTAAATTTCTAGTTTGTTATCTTTGTCTTTATCTTCAGGTGTAATCACAAACACAAATTCATTAAGTGATAGCTCAAATTCAACTACCACAACAATATCTCTTTGTTTTATAGTGCAGTCAGAATCTTATAATTCAGCAAAAAACGGTATTATGTTATCTGCCGCATAGTGTAACAACATAAACTTTGAAATATATTCAACCTCAAAAAATATCATCAACTCCTTCACATCTTTAGATATGAGTCTTTGATCTCTTTCAAGCTTCAAGTGCTGGATTCTTCTTTTCACTTTTGATTATTTGACAAAAACATTGACAGGGTATGTCGTGTAAATCACTTCGGCCATCAGGGTAACATAGATAATAAGTTTAGTGTAAAAATGATTAATGTATCTCGAACAACTAAGAGTCGTGAATGGAACAGGTTCTGTATGTATTGGAGTTTGAATAGCAATCCAGAAATCCATGTAACCAACATCCAATCCATAAATGCATTGAAGAGACGGTGTGTCAAATCATATGTCAAATGCATAAAGCGTAAGAAATGGGTGATAGATGGGAAGGGAAATCAATGGCGTAAGAATGAAAATATGTTTTTTGGATTACGGATACTTAAATGATCTGAAAAAAATTGTTACTATGGTTAAAGTTTATAATGAAAGAAATGTTTTCCAAATAGAAATGACAATATTTTTTTGTTGGAAAAGGTATATAGAAAGACTGGTCTCGATTAAGAGTCGTGAATGGAACATGTTATGTCTGCATTAGTGCTTGAATAGAAATTCGAACATCTATACAAGCAACAAACAATCCATAAAGGCATATAAGTGATGGTGTATAGAGCACACGTCAAATGCATAAAACGAAAGAAATGGATAATATATGGGATATAGAATCAATGGCAAAGGAGTGAGATTTGATTTTTTGGATTTCAGAAACTAAAACGGGCTGAAAACACTGTTACTAGACTTAAACATCATTGTGAAAGAGGTGTTTTTCAAATGGAAAAGCCAATCTATTTTTCGTTAAAAAGATAATTAGAAAGACCGGTCTCGAAAAGAAAGATTATAACAAACATAGATAATGAGTTGAGTGGAAAATTATGAATATATCTCGAACAATTAAGAGCTGTGAATTGCAATTGTACTTGAATAACAATACAGACATCCATAGAACCAACATCCAATCCATACAGGTATTTAAAAAAGATGTGACAGAGCACACGTGATCACTAACTTGTTAACCATCAAATCAAAACACTTATAACAAGTAATACAGAAATATACTTAGGGGGGTGTATTCAACCCAGATTTCATTGGAGTCTGATGGATTTGTTTTAAGTGATGGATTTCAATGGAATTCATAAATCCCACAGATTTCATTAGATTTTGTAGGATTTGTGTAAAGAGTTTGTTGGATTTCGTTGGAATTCGTTATGTAGAATTAGATGGATTTAGATGGATTTGTCTTTTAAAATAAAAATAAAAAATTGAGTTTAAAATGGATGGATTTGTCTTAAAATGGATTTGGATTTCCCATTTAGCCCAAGTTTGCTGATGACCCATTTGGCCTAAGTCCAAAAAATACCCAAAATTTTCAAATCAAATCTCTAACTTCTTCTTCTTCTTCGACAACTAGACACCACACTCCATGCTCCGTCGTCCCTAGAAGTCATCGGAAGTCGTCGTTGCAGCCACCACCATTCCATGCTCCCCCGTCCCCATCCTCGATTTGTATCGCCACTCATACAATGGCTGTGGATTCGATGCCGCCATGCCAAAAACCTTCCTCCGCAATTGTCGATTCACCTGTAAATCAGCACACCCTTGGCACTGTTGTTGTTCTTGTCCAGGACTGTCAATTTGATGATGAACGAGGTTCATTGTCAAATTGGGTGGTGTTCTTGAGCAGAAAAAATTAGAAGATATAAATCACACAATTGAGCACAGAGGTGGTGGTGAGAGAACGGTGGGAGAGTGAGAGAGAGAAATATGATTTTGTGATTTTTTTTCCAATGGACTTTAGTAACACAAAAAATCTGGAAACAAGAGATTATGTGAACTCTTGAAAAAAAATCTAGAAATAGAGAGAGAGAGAGAGAGGTATGAAATCTTCACAAATCTTTGGGTTGAGGCCAAGATTTGGAAAATAGCTCTCTATTTATATTATTCCTTTCCAAATCCATCAAAATCCAACCAAATCCATCACTTAAACAAATTCATCCAAATCCATTAGATTTCCAATACACCCAGATTTCATTGGATTTGTTTGAAATCCCTCAAAGTCTAAGTTGAATACACCTAGATTTCGTTGGATTTGTTTGGAATTCAACGAAATCTGAGTTGAATACACTTGGATTTCTAAAATCCAATAGAATCCAATGAAATCCAACCAACTCTGAGTTGAATACACCCCCCTTAATAAGTCTATAATATTTAATATATATAGCTTCGCATGGAAAATATATGATAATATCACCGGAGAATAAGATCTTAAACTATAACTCTTTGAATTAACAAATATATTTCCATTGTAATCTATCTACCAAAAATCCATTTTCAAAAATATATTGTATAATATATATAAAGCTTCTGCTTCGCTTCATCAATGTATTGTATTGAGGTACATTCATTCACAAAAGTTGCCTAAATTTCTAGCTTGTTATCTTTGTCTTCATCTTCAGGTATAATCACAAACACAAATTCATTAGGTGCTAGCTCAAATTCAACTACCACAATAATATCTCTTCGTTTTATAGTGCAGTCAGAATCTTATAATTCAACCAAAAACGGTATTATGTTATCTGCCGCATAGTGTAACAACATAAACTCTGAAATATATTCAACCTCAAAAAATACCATCAACTCCTTCACATCTTTAGATATGAGTCTTTGATCTCCTTCAAGCTTCAAGTGCTGGATTCTTCTTTCACCTTTGATTGTTTGACAAAAACTTTGACAGGGTATTTCGTGTAAATCACTCCGGCCATCAATGGCGAAGGAAACATAGATAATAAGTTCAGTGGAAAAATGATTAATGTATCTCGAACGATTAAGAGCCGTGAATGGAACAGGTTCTGTATGTATTCGAGCTTGAACAGAAATCTAGAAATCCATATAACCAACATCCAATCCATAAATGTATTTAAGAGACGGTGTGTCAAATCATATGTCAAATGCATAAAGCGGAAGAAATGAGTGATAGATGGGAGGGGAAATCAATGGCAAATACCATTAATCTGAATTGTTGTTCAAGCTACAGTACAAATAGAACTCATTTCATTCACAGCTCTTAGTCGTCTGAGGGATATATTCATCATTTTTCAACAAAAAAAAGAACGGACATTCTATACTCTTTTCAACAACGAAAAGATCGGTCTTTCCATTTAGAAAATACTTCTTTAACAATGAAGTTTAAGACTAGTAACAATGTTTTCAGATTGTTTAGGTTTCTGAAATCCTAAAAATACAATATCATCCATTCGTCATTAATTTCCCCTCCCATCTATCACCAATTTATTCCCCTTTATGCATTTGACATGTGCTCAATTCTTTATACATATGTACATTGCTTGATGAATCGCTATATGGTATATGAGATGAATGGTTTTGGAATATGAGGATTTAGACGTTGCTTGGGCATGAGCTGATGGGGAGGATTCAGGATCGGGGGATGGTGATAAAGAATTGAGATACTGAGTCACAAAGCTGTTGGTGGGTTAGTGAGTCATGGTTGGGGTGAAGAGGTGGTGGGGATCAAAGCTGAGGAGATCAGAGAGAGGATCCGATTAAAGAACTGGTGGGGAACCATCTGTTGAGACTGCAAGCTGCTCAGATTAGTGAAGAGGCAATGAAAGCTGTTGGAGGTTGTGGAAGTTTTGAATTAAACCATGAAAGGGCTCATCCAGAACTGGAAGATCAAAAGTACTTCTATACTACCTTTCATGAAATAATATCTAAAGACTTGTATTGAAAATGTTGTGATTTACTAATTCGATCTTAAACAATAATAAATTAACATAATGTTATCAAACTGTTATCTTGGAAAATTTCAGGCTGCGGCAAGAAATTTAAGACGAACAGTACTGCTGGAAAGAGGCAGCATAGCCAGATATAATAAGGTTGCAGCACCAGTTTCAATGGAAAGTTGAGAACCATGAAGCTTATAATTTCAAGACAGTGTTATTGACATGTCTATGTGGTCCATGGACAAACTAAGAGAATCACGAACAACTGGAAAAATCAAAAGAAAAACTTGTTTACTGTGGATCACTCTATCATCTCATTCCTATTACACAAATGATTACTACTATTCTTCCAAGGTAAATGAAAATCTAATACAACATTATCTAAAACGCTTCATTCATTTTTATCAACCTTTTGCTTCAGCATTGCAATGAAGTAATCTCTGTCCTGTGGCGACATCCACTCGGCTGAGCAATCTCCCACTCCCCAACATCTGACCTTCGTCCAATTACTCAATTGCTTACTATTGCATCTAAGAAATTGGTATTAGAGACAGATATATATGTACGATAAAACGTTAGATCGTTTGGAAACTTACTCAAGACACAATGCGAAAGGAGATACATACAATAAATGTTTACGGTCATGAACGCACATCTCGATTAACTTTCAAATTCTCAAATTAATATGAGCAAGCTAGTGGGAGTCAAGTAAGAAAATATAGGAACCACTCAAGATAAGTACTCTACTCATTCCCATCTCCCTAGAATGATGAAACTCGATGTTGATCGAATTATTATACGTTTTAGTGTTAGCTTGATTCTGTTTAACAAAACACTCTTTGTTTGCATTTTCATTAGTTGCTTAAGTTTGAATTATCATAATCACACTCGTATTCAAGCAATTCTACAAATAAGAAAATGATTTCAAGAGTTCGGTGCGTATGGATAGTGCGATCGTACAAGTTTTTTTTAACTCTTGAAAGGATCTAGGAAAAACACACACACTCACAAGTTCATGCATTTCATTCATGGCATCTCGGAGAGATTTTGGTATATTTTCAAATGATATTTGAATCTACATAAACTTGAAATGCATCTTGTATGCATTGTTTTTAATTAAACGTCCTCAAAAGTTTTGGCTACTATGTTTTCGAAAAACTTTGTTGTTTTCGAATCTGTCCTTTGAGCATTCAAATGACCATTACTTTTCCTACTGTGCTTCGAATTGTCTTTGGTAAATTTGAGAAGAAAGTAAATTTCCATACTTTCAAACGGTATATTATATAAAGGAAACGAAGATTATTATTTTCACATTTCCAAAAAACGTTGAAGTTATTAATTAGTTATCATGTTATATAGTCGGTCAATTATGTGATGAAAAATAACCTTACTGGACAAAAAATATATACAGCTACTAAAATAAAAAGTCAGACAAGTTTTTGACTTCAAAAATTTATATATCCGTACAGTTAAAGATTATTGAACGACACGATTGTGAAAAGGTATCCTAAAATTATGGATCATGAGCTGTAAAAATACTAGGCAAGGATATAATTACAAGGGTTAATAGCACCAGTGCCCCCTGAACATATAGCAAAATCGCATAGTGCCCCCTGAATTAAAAATCCTGGTATTAAACCCCTCAAACTCCCATAAATTGGCAAAAATGGACGGAATGCTAACTTCCGTCTATTTTTTTGTCACATGCTTCTCACATGGGTCCGTACGAAGGGCAGGGTTGTCATTTCGTCATAATTTAAAGAAAAAAAAAATTCCTTAAAAATTAATCCCCTCACATCATCATCTTCTCCAAAATCCCAATCCTCCTTCTCCAAAAACAAACGACCCCCTTCTCTTTGTGCTTCCATCTTGCTCTCTCTCTTTCGTTCCCTCTTCTCTCTTCAGGATACTCCTAAAAACCTGAGCACTTTCACCCTCAATTTGACCGTCATTGGTATCGTCATATTATTGTAGCTTTCTCTCCCTTGCCCAGAGCACGATCAGTGGCTGGGTTCGGTTACCTGATGAGTCTCCTACTCTATATGGCTGGCTTGCTTGCCTGCTGTCGCTTTGCTTCGCCCATCGACGACTTCTCTCTCTCACCGCATCTTCTCTCTCTTTCGTTCCCTTTTCTCTCATCTATCCATCGACGAGATCGAGCACCGATCTCCTCTGTTTAGAGGCAATTGACGCCGGCAATGGTGATTTCTGGTGGGATGGCGGTGGTCGCATGAGTGAGGATGATGATGGGTTGTGATGAGCTGGTCTGATTTGGTGGTGTGGGTTTGATTTAGGATTGATTCGGCTGTTGGTGGTGGATTGATTTGGGTTTGATGAGCTGGTCTGATTTGGTGGTGTGGGTTTGATTTGGGATTGATTCGGCTGTTGGTGGTGGATTGATTTGGGTTTAATTCGACCACCGGTTGTGGTTTGCGTGGGTTTGATTTGGGTTTGTGTATGGATTTTTGTTGGGTGTAGTTGATGGTGGGGTTTGGTGATTGATGTTGAATGTGGTTATTGACTGATGAATCTGAAGAGGTTGGAGATAGGGTTGGGATGATACTTAACATGATCTGAAGAGGTTGGAGATGGGGTTGGGATGATACTGAACATGATCTGGTGATGAATTCCAAATAGTGTTCTTGAATTTGTGGTTTGTGATGATACTGAACATGATCTGAAGAGGTTGGAGATGGGGTTGGGATGATACTTAACACAATCTGGTGATGATTCCAAATAGTATTCTTGAATTTTGGTTTGTAATGATACTGAACATGATCTGGTGATGAATTCCAGAATCCAGATAGTGTTCTTGAATTTTAATTTTAATTTATTTAATTATATTGATATATTATTTGTATATATTTAGTACAAAAAAATTTAATTTTTCAAAAATCCAACTTTACCCCTAACTGTAGCTGCACGAGAATGTCACGTGACAAAAAAATGGACGAAAGTTAGCATTCCGTCTATTTTTTGCCAATTTATGGGAGTTTGAGGGGTTTAATGCCAGGATTTTTAATTCAGGGGGCACTATGCGATTTCGCTCTATGTTCAGGGGGCACTAGTGCTATTAACCCTAATTACAATTACGAATAATAAATGCAGACATCAATGACTATTGGATTTTGGCGTGACCGGAGGTGTATCCTTAATAAATAACATGAGTTTTTTTGTTGTTGGAAATATTACATAAATTCAGGTTTTTTTTAGTAAGGGGGAGGTCCTGAGAGGACTTAAACCTGTAAACTCGTGGTGTAGTCGTGGTGTTGGTGTGAGGGGTTTATCACTGAACCAACTTTTTCTCGTCTAATAAATAACGAGATTAATGGTATATTATTTGATCATATATATACATATATACATTGCTTGATGAATCGCTATATGGTATATGAGATGAATGGTTTTGGAACATGCTTGGGCATGAGCTGATGGGGAGGATTCAGGATCAGGTGATGGTGATAAAGAATTGGGTGGATCAAGATGAGATACCGAGTCACAAAGCTGTTGGTGGGTTTGTGAGTGCATGGTTGGGGCGAAGAGGTGGTGGCGGTCAAAGCTGAGGAGATCGGAGAGAGGATCCGATTAAAGAACTGATGGGGAACCATCTGTTGATACTGCAAGCTGCTCGGATTAGAGAAGAGGCAATGAAAGCTGTTGGAGGTTGTGGAAGTTCTGAGTCTACCATGAAAGGGCTCATCCAGGACTGGAAGATCAAAAGTACTTCTATATATACTACCTTTACATGAAATAATATCTAAAGACTTATATTGAAAATGTTAACATAATGTTATCAAACTTTCATCTTGGAAAATTTCAGGCCGCGGCAAGAAATTTAAGACGAACAGTACTGCTGGAAAGAGGCAGCATAGCAGCAGATATAGTAATTAAGATTTTCCAAATATGATCTTCCAGGGTAAATGAAAATCTAAAACAACATTACCTAGCAACAATGCTTCATTCATTTTTATCAACCTTTCGCTTCAGCATTGCAATGAAGTCATCTCTGTCCTGTGGCGACATTCCCTCGACTGAGCAATCTCCCACTCCCCACTCCGCTCCTCGCAAGCAGTACTTGTCTTGAATTTCTTGCTGATTCCTGAAATTTTCAATCATGTAGCAACAAATTACATTTACTATCTTCTTATCATATCTATACATTAGTAACACAATTAGCCTCACTATGTGACTGTTTTATTCAACAATTGATCCAACACTGATAGAAAATGATCAAGAATTTACTTTTCTTTATTCAATTTGGATTTCTCTAGTAGTTTCTTCAGCAGGGGAGATTCCTTAAATCTTGCATCAAACTCTGCGTACTTCTTCTGGTTTTCTTCTGCAAAAGGACAGTGCTTGAATCAAGCACCATTATATATGTATAGAACAATTAAGAAAGCAACAAAAGTGGGATATCAAACCATTGAAGCGCTCAAGAAACTCAATTTGAGGTAAATCGGGACCAGGAACTGATTCAATCCCGGAGAATCCAGACAAAAATCCAGCTTTAGCTGAAAAAAAAAAAAAAACCCAGAACCTCAACTAGTCAGTTTTTCACAAAGCCCCATTTTTGGTTTGCCAACAACTTTCAAAAATATGAGCATATAGAAGTCAAAAACCTAACATTTGATTAATGCCCACTATTTAATTGAACTTATAGAATGAAAAGAAACGAAAAATCATGGAGTGGTTTATTTATGGTCGCCTGGTCGGTACTCATTCACAGTCTTCATTGTTTTTGAGTTTGCACGACAATTAAATTAAGAAAAAGAATAGAAAAAATAACCAATAAAATAAAAATAATTAATTACCGGGATTCGACGAGAGAATAACTGTAGCTGAAACAGCGAAAGGAACAATGGACTTGAAAATGAGACGGTGAAATGGTAGAGATGAGGAAGAACAAGTAGTGGGTTTTTTGGAAGACCCAGTTAGGATCTTCTGTTTGTGAAGATTAATGGGTTTTTGACAGACTGTGAAATTGGTATGGAAGAGAGACGATAATGTGGATGAAACCATCATGATTGATGATTGATGATTGATGATTGATGATCGGCGTCTCTCTCTGTTTTGGGTAAGGAGAGACTAGAGAGAGATATTAAGGAGGGAAAAACAAACGGTTGATATTAATCGGTCAGTCGTGACTCGTGGTAACGTATTATTCCGCGCGCTTATTTTACACAAGATAAGAAGGGAGCAGCGTAGGCTCGGTTCAAAAAGTTAATAAAATGAAAATAAATAAGGGCAAATTGAACTAAAATACCTTAACATTTGCTAATATGGCACCTAGATTGCACTTTTATTAAAAATGACAAATTAGTACCCTTGACCAAATGGTTGACTGTTAACATTAACAGTTGACTGGTCAAATTTACAAAATGTCCCAATTACCCCTAATAAAATCATAAAGTAGTAAAAAAAATCAAAAAGTAAAATAATAAAAAAAAAAGAAATAAAAAATAAAGAAAATAATAAAACATTTAGAAAAAATGACACAGAACTTCATCATCATCAAACAATCACCTGCAAAGTGATCTGCATGTTCTTCTTCATCATTCGCAATTTATTTTATATGTTGCACATTTATTATAAGCACCCAATTCTTCTTGCCTCTCTTTCACTTCACTCACACAAATCATCAAACACCTTATAGCCTTATAGGCACCCACACAAAATATCTCAAAACACAAAGTCTCTCTACAAACCCACATTCTTGACTCAAATTTAGAGACATCACTACTAATAGATCCTACTGATAAAAACAGTTCAACACCCCTACTAATTCAACATCATCAAACACTTCGTTGATAAAAAAAAGGGAAGAAAAAGGATTGAGCTGATCCATCTAGTCTATGTGTGTTTCCTCTCTGCCATTGTTGTTTCTTTTCTTCCGACGAAAACAAATCCCCTTAAAACCCAACAATCATCGGGTCTTAACCCCTCTTTGAGTCTTCAAATTCGTTGTCTTCTTCTCACAACAGCGACGATTTGTGAGGCTTATCGGTTTCTCTTGTGGGGTAGCCATGGTAGAGAGAGAGAGAGAGAGAGAGAGAGAGAGCAAGGAAATGGAGAAGAATTTTGTGATTGTCGCTGAAAACAAATTGGAGAAGATGATGGAGAGAGATTATTGGAGATATGGTTCTAATTAAATATCTGGGAACCCAATCTCCATTTTTTTTTTAACTTTTCACACTTTTTTTAAAAAATTATTTAAAGATTTTATTCCTTAGTTTTAAGGATAAAATTACCTTATTACCCTTTTGACATCAAAAATCCAGTTAACTAAAACGGTCTATGTTAGGTCAAGGGTACTTCTTTGTAATTTAGGCAAAAATACAATCTAGCTGCA
This sequence comes from Acer campestre, assembly GCA_954870605.1. Classification (NCBI taxonomy): domain Eukaryota; kingdom Viridiplantae; phylum Streptophyta; class Magnoliopsida; order Sapindales; family Sapindaceae; genus Acer; species Acer campestre. Next base: position 25,901,447 of record OX940806.1, on the reverse strand, counting down.
ATTTGAACAAATGTCAGGGTACTTCATTGCAATTTGCCCAATAAATAAATAAAAAGTTAATAAAATGAAAAGGAAACAGTGACATAGAAATGTTACACAACCTTAAAAATCAGTAGAGCCACATTGGAAATCTTCAATAAATAAATATATATATATTTTTTTTTTGGAGATTTGAATTTAAAGTTACAAATTTTCTATTATCAGTTCGTCCTGACAATAAATATATCAGGATGAAGAATGTGGACCACTAAATTTACATATTTTGACTCAAAGTGTATGCACTTGTCAAAACTTCTCCATAATCTGTGGGTCACATTCTTCGTCATGATATATTTATTGTCAGGACGAACTGACAATAGAAAGACTGTTTAAAGTTAATCGGAAATATTAATATGGTTAGTTTGTAGTGTAAAAAAAATATGGTTAAGTTTATGCGAGAAGACAAGATAGGAAATAAGTTAGATTTGTAAGGATAGTTTTGGAACTAGTTAATTGATATAAAATCAAGTGGTATTTTATTAAGTGAAAAGTGAAAAATTTTAATTTTTATAAACAAGAGATTTTTGGAGCTGTTTAAGTAATTTTCTCACTTACAAAATCAAACAAATGAACTTAATGGAACACATTAAGTGTTATTAAGTATTAAGTGGAAAAATCAAATAGACATTTAATCACATTAAGTACAACTTATCTCACAATGACGGGGCTAATTAGTCCCACCACAAAGGTTGTACTAATTAGTCTCACCACTTTATACCTTTTTATCTTTTTAATTTATTTTATTTGTATATAATTAAAATATAAATATATTTAAATAATTAATAAAATATTTTATATTAAACATTTTAAAAATAATATTTTTAAATATTAACAAATAAAAATGAATATTATTTTGTTTAACATTGGTTTTAAATATTTCAATTATTTTTAAATAAAAAAATTTAATTTTTTAATTTTTTTTCCAAATTTAATTTAAATAATTATTTTAACCGGTCCAAATATATGTAATCATTTTATGTGAGGTGTGGCTATTTAGTTATATATCTTTTAAAAAAAAAAATCTTCTTTTGTTTTTTATTTAATTATAAAAATTTATATTTACTTAATATATCTTATTATAATATTTAAAAATATTAAATTTTTATTAAATTTTCTTTAATATTAATTTTAAATATTTATATTTATTTCAAAATCAATACTTTAATTTAATTTTATATTAATCAATTTTACATTGTATTAAATATGATAAAATTATTTTTTTATCTAATCTCATACCACACCAAACAAGAGATAAGACTATTTTAATCTAATCTTATTTGACACCAAACACAATTTTTTTTTTTTTAGATTGAATCATGGCATATTCTGTTCCTTGTCAGAATTACATGTTAGGGTATAACAGGAAATTAATTTATTGGAAGATGTATTAATAGTCATCCATGGTATTGTCAGATGGGGGTGGAAGATTTATTAAAGTTATACTAGAGAGTAGAGAATATGATTTCCAAACAGTTTTGATAATTGAATGAAGAAGAATTTTTCCCATGCTGCGGCGGATGATGAAGAAGACGATGGGTTTCTATTATTTGGATATAAAGGTAATTTTTGTAGTATTTTATTTTAATAATAAATTATTTAAAGAAAAAATGGGCGTGAGGACTGAGTAGATATTTTATAGGTGGCCATAGAGCCACCCTTTTTGTTATAGTATGTAACTTTACATAACTCTTTTTTGTATCTAGAGCGTAACTCAATTGATAGATGGACGAGAATAGATAAATACCTACGTAGCTCTGTTTTTAATATGCCCAAGTAAAAAGAAACCTACTAGTAGTGGAAAAATGATTGAGTAACAAGTACCTCACTGTGAGTCACACTCGTACAAATATACAATGACATTATAGGTTCAAGTAATTCCACTTTTCCCCATTTTCAAATTGTAATAATTCAATTCTTTCAAAAAAAAAAAAAATATATTGTAATAATTTTTTTTTTTTTAAAAAGAAGTAATATCTACTTTTACCTATTAACTACATAAAAAGAGAGAGTTGTCGGTTTAATTATAGCATCCTTCGTTTTTTTTTTCTTTTAATTTCTTTGAATGTAAAATTACAATTTCAACCCTTAAAGTTTATATAACTACTTAATAGACATGGTTTAATAATATTTCAATTATAATGTCCCTTAGATTTGCGTTGAACATCAAATGACAAATACAACCCTTCAAGTTTGTAGGATTACTTAATAGACAGGTCTAAGTAATAGTAACATAATAGGGACTGTATAGTAATTTTTAAAATTTATTTTAATTTAAAATTCTAACACGATAGATTTTTAATTATAACCCCCAAAAGTTTCTAAATGATATTTAATAAATAGACGTGAGATAAACAAAATCAGGATAAATTTGTCTTTTTTAATTGCCATAATAGGGACTGTTTGTAAATTTGATACTTACTTTACAATTAACATATAACAAAAAATTCTATTGGTAAAACCTCTTATTACTGTGTAAGAAGTGGCCTATACTAAATATCATGAATTTGTTTAATTAAAAAAAGTAATAGTTAAGCTTAATCAAATAATATCAAGGTGCATGATTGTGATATCCTGAAAAATTGGTCAAATCATTGTTAAATAATTTACTCCAATTATTACGAATTTGGATAGAATTTATTTGCTAAAAAGCTAGAGACCCGAAATGATAGTGTTTGTGAGACTTAAAATTATAACAAGTGAAGTAATGATTTGGACCGGACCCAAATCAATAGGCATTTTGATTGAAAATTATTTTAAATTGTAAAAATGAGATAGAGGATGAAAATATAATTTTCTATGTATTTATGAGTTGAAAAGGAATAAGAAATAATATAAGGGTAGAAATTTAATTTGTCATGCAACTTGATGACTTGAAGGGGGAAGTTCGTAAAGTGGAAGAAAGAAAAAATATTTTTAAAAAAATGATTAGAGTCCAAGCGGTAGACTAATTTTATAAGAATTTATTATTTTCTTGTTTTGCAAATATATGACTCAAGTTTGTATATTTCTCTTCTTACGTTTATGCTCCGTATTTATCCTGATTGATTTGTTTATGCTGATCAAGTATTGATATGTTTGCAAAAGGTTTTGTGAGGATGCTTATTTTAATAGAAAACATATTTGTATTTATGTCCTCTGCAATTTGGTATAAGATTTTTTTTTTCTTAAAAAAAATAAAATATTGTAAATAATATTATTGCCTCCATAAGTTGATGCATAATGGAAGTTATTTTTGTATGATTGAATTATGTTTATTTATTTATTATAATTTGTGATCTCATAATTAGTTGTATATAAAATTTTAATTTTTTTTTATATTATATCAAAATTAATTTATAATCAAATATTATAATATGAATATTATAATTATGTATATAAATTAAAACACATGTAACCAAACCTACTTTTTATAATATATTAACCCGAGGGTAGATTAGGATTTGAAAGCTTGAGATAGATATCATAGAGTTGATAGCCTTGAGTGTGTATGTCATTTTCATATAGTGGATTTACTTTGTCGGTGGCTATGGATTCAACCCGTGGATGTTTCCTCTTCGGAGGTTTACCACGTAAAAATCTTGTGCCCATTATCTCTTTCTCTATCTCTTTTATTTTGTTTATGTGTATGTGTTAGTTTGTTGAATATCATTCACTTGTGTTGTATATTTGAACAAGTACTTGTAAAGAGTGATTTGTAGAACAATCATCTTTAGATCAATTTTGTATTTGTAATCTTTCATTTTTTGTTATCTTTGTGTATAGATATATTTGTTCACTCTTGTAATACATTGAACAATATTGATATACAAAGTATTATTTGATATTGTATTTTAGTGATATTATACCTCATACAACAACTTGTTATATGTAGACAATGCCTAAATGATGATATGCATACCTTGTCTATGTATGAATGTTCCGTTTATATGTTGTATGTAAAGCTACCTTGAGGGACAAACGTAAGTTTGTTCAAGGGATAGAAAATAGGCAAAAAACCTATTCACCCCCCTCTAGGTACGCTTTAAGCAATTTAACCTTATTTATAAACTTTCAATATATATAATTGGTTAATACAATACAATGCAGACCATCAAACATGGCCTTAAGGTGATGAGAAGATCCAGATCAAATTAAAATATGACATGATAAATCAGTTATTGTGTTTTACTAAAATTATGGCGTATTTAATGAAAGTCCAAGTGCATTTTAGTTTATTTGATTGCTTAAAAACAAATAAAATTAAATAATAATAAAAAAAAAAAAAATCAAAACCACACATAAGAGTATCTCTAATATAAGGGTGACTGGTGAAAAAAAAAAGATGCCACATAAGATAAATAGACGGTCTATTAAATATGATATGATTCTTTTCCTTATTGTAATCTATTATATTATAAAAATATAATATGAAAAAAAGAAGTTAATAATTCATCTTAAATATTCTTACCATAAATAAATCGATAAATATTTTTATATAAAAAATCAATAAATATTTATTTTCATTGATAATTTTTTTTATAAATAATATTTTTATAAATAAAATAAATATTCCCAATATAATTTTGAAACTATATAAAAAAAATAAAAAAATTAAGAGCATAACAAATAGTTTAATCAATATTCCATATTTGTTGATAAGAAAGAGAAAAGAAAAGTGTTTTATTTTGAATACAATACAACCAAATACCACAAAATATTATGTATTAGCAAATACGGTGTTTGCTGTATTAGGCAATTAAAATGTATTAAAATAATACAATACGATGTTTGACCAAACACTATATTGTATTATGTTAGTATATTTAATTGGTTAATATAATACAATACAGACTACCAAACATACCTTGAGGTGATGAGAGAATCCAAATCAAATTAAAATATGACATGGTAAATCAATTATTGTGTTTTACTAAAATTATGGCGTATTTAATGGAAGTCCAAGTGCATGTTAGTTTATTTGATTGATTAAAAACAAATAAAAATTAAAAAAAAAAAATTCAAAACCATACATAAGAGCATCTTCAATACAATGGTTGCTTGTGAAAAAAAGAGATTCCATATAGGATAAATAGACGATCTTTTAAAATTGATATTAATTTTTCATCTATTTTTGGTAAAGAAATAAAATAAAAAAAGGAAAAGGGAAAAAATTGGACACATCATTAAAAATAAATTTGTTTTACATAGAAGCATTTTAGACCAAATTTTGAGTTGATTTTCTATCAAGTCTATCTTTATGCCACATTGGAAGCGAATATCTTGACATTGTTGTCATATCAACGATTTTTGGTATATAAGTCACTTTTACGTTGAAGATGCTCTAATATTGAAAAGAAGCACTCATTGATCATATGATTATGTTTGTTTCATCAATTGCATGACCTTTCTACTAACGTATCACACCACAACATGATATCTTTGTGTAGAGTGTTAATTATAACATGTAAAATGCAAATATCGTTATCTTATCCAAATTTTTCTCCCATAGACATATATTATAGGTATATCTATAGTATACTAATACACATTACCATATTTTTGCTATATAAGCAACATAACTTCAATCATAATAATACACATGGTAAAAGTGTGATGATGTGTATTAGTATGCTGTAGATATACCTATAACTATAACGTGTGTATGAGAGAAAAATTGACCCAAATCAACTCTAAATATTTTTATTAACATTTCTGTTTAATATCTCTTCCTCGGGTACTCAATAGCAACCTTTATATTTTCTCTATATTTCTCTTTGAAAAATCTAGCATTACTCTTTTATATATATATATATATATTCTCCGTATTTCTTTGTTCAAAATAAACTTGCTAGCTTTTGTCTTTAAATATATTTCTTGGTACAATGCATTGATTTCTATCTCTATATTGTGAAGTGAACCACTAAGAAATGCATTTATGTGTGATATTGGAGCGATGTGAGATATTGGAGTAAACCACCAAGAAATGCATTTAGCAATATGAGATATTGAAGTAAACAATTAAGAAATGCATTTATGTGAGATATTAGGATAGACGGCTAAAAAGTTACAACACCAAATTATTAGGTATGTAATGAATATTAAAAAGGAGATGACGACAAGTCATAATGCACATTGTTACATATATTCGGGTTATGATTTTACCTTTTCAATTGTAATAAATACACAATTACACCAAATCATTTCTATAAATATTGTTTAAGGATGTATGAGTCAATTTTATTATATTTGATTATTGTTAAATTTAAAGTCAATATGGATTGAGAATTAAATGAAACATGGAGAAATGGAGAAATTGATGGAGGGTGGGGATACCTCCCCAAACTCCCCGAAGGAAAACCCATATCCATCTCAATTTCCCAAATTAGCACTCAATTTGTTTAAAAGGTTTTAGCAAACTTCTTAGTAATTGGGTTATTTCTGGCATTAAATAACATTGTAAGATTCAAATTGGGGAAATATATTCCAAATAAAGGTATATGAATGGGCAACATGATTACATGAAATAGCAAATCAACTCTGAATCTAATTTGGTATAAGAAATAGTGGACAGATTTGACAAGAGACATCTCTGGTTAAAACTTTTACTCATGATATACAACAATCCCCTACAATTTAGACAACTCGGATTTGATTACCAGGAAAAAACAACATATATCCAAAACATGCAATCTAAGGCAACAACACTATACATATTGATTACAAAAATCATATTTCTGTTCACTGTACAGCACAAATAGCTCTCATATCAAATAGTATTCTATGCTAATAGCTGAAGCTGGTTAAGAAGAATCTAACTTGGCACCATTCTAACCTTGGCTTGCATCAAATGAGGGTATTTTCAATACAAAACTTGGAAAGGGTTTCATATTTTCAATCTTCTACCTTAGTGTTGAAAACAAAACTTGGAAATATTGTGGTGAGATATCCCTGGAGATGAAATTAATCCAAAAAAAAAAAAAAAAAAGGGCTCAGTTATTATTTGCTTGGAGACTTTTGCGCGTTTACCAAACACCAAACAATAGGGTGCTTGGGAGAAAACAAGGGTGATAAAGCAAGCTGGCATGACAGTTAAGGAAAAACAAAAGCAAATAGAAACAAAGAAAAAGTCACATACTTCAAATAAGGAAGAGTCATGTTCTTCAATAGCGATGGATGTCGAACAGTAAAGTCTTTCCATTCTTCTTTGTTGATTCTACCATCCTTGTCAGCATCAGCATCAGCAAATGTCTGCAGAAGAATTAGATAAAGGATGTTATGAGTATCAAAATGATTTAGAAAACGACCCAAGTAAATGCAAGGGGACTTCAAATGAATTACTTTGTCTATAATAGCTTCGAGAAGGTCATCCGGCAATTTTATATCAGATTCCATCAAAATGGCAATTACCATTTGCTTAACCTGAAACCATCCCGAGGTCAATTAGCTAAAAACTCCAACAAATGTCTTAGAGGCCTCAATTATCAGTATTTTCACAATACTGTAGACGGTATACTCACTTCCTCTCGCTCAATAAACCCAGTTTGTCTCAGATCATACAATCTGAAGGCAACTGCAAGGAAATATTAAAAGGAAAAGATTAAACAATTCCATTGTGTGAATTTCATTGTATGTGATTCAAAATTATTCTCCTGAACTCTTACAATCAACTTTCTCCTCGACTGGGGCAGATGGATGGAAGACACTGAGTGCATGAATAAATTCCTCAAATTCAATGACACCATTTTTCTTTTCATCAAAAAGATCAAAAATCTGCAAAAACAAAAGCAATGGTCAAATACATGCAATGTGTAAACAGAAAAGTGAAATTCCGTGAGCAACAATCAAACTGTTGTTAATTTTAGTACGTGTATCAATAGTATAAAAAATATTAGTATATCAAACTTTCCAAACTTCCATTTCTACTTTGGACACCAAACAAATTCAGCAGATGGAATTACATCATCCACACCCTCGAAAAATCCTCAAAATGCAAGTATCATTTTTTCTCTTAATTTTCCACCGATGAATAATTAAGCAATCTAGTTGAAGAAATGTAAAAGTCATGATAAAACTTATTGATAAATCCAATGTGTTTACCCGTTCCAGAAAAAGATTCTCGCCATATGGAGTTTGGAACAGTGCTAATTGAAGTTCTTCCTACAAGATACAATAATCATGTCAATATGCAAGAACAATTACCGTTGGCATAAATGATTAATCAATAACACACCATTTCATCCTCAAAATCAAACAGTGACTCTAAATACAACAAATTAGACTGGTTTTGAGTTGCCAATTCAATTATGGATACTTTTTTATGCCTTTTAATTTTCAACAATTCTTATATATTATCGAATTCTACTACTTAGGGATAAGTTCTGATGTATGCCGGTAATATAATATTGCACCATTAGCCTAAGAATCAAGAGAGACGTATAATCATGCATTTAGCATATTGTTCATTACCCAAAGTTGAATAATTGCTTTCTCCATTTGATGAACACATGTGAATGAAGAGAGAACCTACTACAGGAATTTCACATTTGTGTAGAATATAACAGAGAGTAGGAAAGATATAACAAGAACACACACAAGAAAGAAAAATATAAATGATGGATCCACAAGAAAGTAAAACAAATATACTAATAATTAGATATTATATATGATTAAAGAGAAGTTGATTACTATGCTTCATTAAAAATTCCTAATATAGAAACAAAAGGTCCTATTGTGATGTCCAGATTCATTCAGATTAGCTTTCAAAAACAATCATTCAGATCTTATAGAAACAAAAGGTCATATTGTGATGGCCAGAATTAAGCAATTTCAATCCAAAGCCAAACATTTTGTTGATTCAATTTCAGATTAATCATTAATCAATGTCCGGCACTCCGTGGGAAACTTATGTTAGAATTTCCAAGTTGTAAGATCCAAAAAAAAAAAAAAGCAAATGCTTTCAATTTACCTTGTGAATCAACCCATCCTTGATAATTGAACAACTCAAATTCTTGTAAAGCTCATATAATGCCTCCACTTCGTTAACAGTAACTGCATTGTAAGTTGTAGCCAACAAACAATTATTCAAAATAGCACAGCAAAAGAACTAACAGCTAGCACATACAAATTTCTACTAAAATGTCATTCTCTGCTTCATTTCATTCTTCTTTTTCTTGATAAAAGCTTCAAAAGAAAAAACAAGTTCAAAACTTATGATTCCTAAATTTTCATATATGCAGCACCAGAAACACACAACTGCCTCCAATTTTTCTTCTTAACACAAATATATATACTCAGCCAAAGATTATACAACCTATTTACATAATATTTATAGTTGCTTTCATTTTTTATCAAAAAATTGGTATTCAAATTTGTAATTTCAATCGTTTTCTTTAGTTTTTTAAACTACCAAGCACATGAAAAATCAATTTTATAATCAGAACCGAAGTTAGATATACAAATATATATAGAGAGAGAGTTACATAGAGATTCATCAGCTAGACGAGTCAGATCTCTAAAGTCACAGCTGCATTTGGTGGGTCGGCGAGAAATTTGAAAACAACGACCCACAACGAATATCAGAGGCTCTATTACCGCTACCAACGGTAAACACGCCGCACAGATCCACTCTCCTATCGTTAAAGAGCCCGATCTCTGTTCAAACACAAACCCTTCAATTAATTAACAAATTCAACATAAAATAACTTTATCAAATACAGTATCTATATCTAACTTATTAGTGAAAAGGCTTTACAAAAAGATTGTTGGTGGAATCCATGGAAGCTGGCAGCAAAAAATCATGAGAGCTTGTTGAGCTTTGATCAGCATAATTATCAAAAAGAATGCGTGTACGTCACTATGTCTTATATACAGACGGACAGAATCATCATGTGAATTTTTATCCTCGTTATTGACCCTCTTTCTCTGCTGTTGCCTGTACTCGTGGGTCGTGTAAGCATATATTTCCACAGTCCACTGTATTCATCGTCTTCTTTTAGGCTAAAACTTGGGTGCATCGTGATGTATGGTGCATCATGATGTATGGTACATCGCCTACTCTGATGCTGCTATACAGCCAAGATTTTCTCCTTCCTTTGAATCAAAGAGATTTTTTATGTGAAGATTGAAGAATATATATTTATTCATACAAACACTTGACATTATCACTGAAAAGTAGAGTAGAGGACATCAAACATGGGACCCTCTTAGATTAGTGAAAAGATTTTTCCTGCTGTCTGCTGACCACCTTTCTTTTAAGAACACTAGGATTGGAGGTACATGCAAGACATATGCTTCCTAAATACATATTTTATAATAATATGTTAAATAAATAGATTTTAAATCGGACACAAGTGACTGCTGAATATAAAATTTGTTTCAATTTATATTTGATCTTTTATATATACATGAAAACTCGCTGGAAACCTCAACAATAACTTAACAACACAAACCACACCAAATGAATACAAACTCAAAAGACAATTGCTGACATCTATTTCTCTTCTTAAAAATAAATAATCATTACTAAACTTTAATACACTTTTGAAATACTCACAACCTGTAACCTTACGACGATCTATGTTAGAAATATAAATGAACAATCTGTAGCACAACTTCATTTGTTATATGTAGAAATATAGTTGTACATTATGTAAAGTAAACAAAATTGTAAAACCCAATGACTAAAAGCTTATGGTTGTGCAAAACCATAAACTTGCAACAAATATGTACATCAATTTTAGTTTGGGTTTTAGATAAACACAAACAACAAAATGTACAATTTAAAACCAACCATTTTCAGCTTTTTTGTAGTTGGCTTGAAGCCTTTTTCTAGTTAAAGCTAGCCTTTCTGAATCACTTTCCTTATGTTCTCTTTCCCTCTGTTGTTCTCTTAGTCTCTACCAAATTCAAAAACATTAGTGTATGTATGGGGATGCATTTAAGAGACTCTTTTTGTGAGCAAGATGCACCATTGAATCATCAAACCAATCTCATTTCGTCGACAATTTTTTATCTATTTAATTTATCAATTTTACTTTTAATAATTGATGAAAGCACAATTAATTACAATTTCCAATTCTACATAATAATTTGAAACCAAATTAAAGTTAATATATATTTACATTCTCGATCAAATAAATCAGATATATAGGTTTGGTTAAATCGATTCTTCTAGAAATCATATACATAAAAAATTAAAAAAAAATTAAAAATAAATAAAAAGACATTTTAAAAAAATTATAAAAGAAATAAATAGGTGTTCAACTTAAACCTATTTGAGGAGTATATAAATACAACTATATACAACTATAACCAAACGCAGCCTCTCACAATCTCATCCAAATCTCTTTTGTTTCTTCAAACACCAATTCAATTCCTCCGATCTCTCTCTCCCTTCTAATCAAAACAACATTCAAATCCATGACGAAATCCCTCTAAAAATGTACGATAATGGCAAAAGGAAATTTTTTAAATTGCAGATTCAAAACAAACAATTATTTTTTAAAATTTTATGAAAGTTTTTTGAATTCTTTTAAATCTGAATCAAACACGTGTTAAGAAAAAAATTAAAGTAGCTGTTTAATGCAACACGTTTATTGAGTATTTAATTAAAAAAAAAAAAAAGGCATTTAACCTAAACCTAACTATATATATACAGCTATACAGCACAAAGCAAACACTCAGACTCAGACACTAAATCTCTCTCAGTTCTCAACCAAGCAAACTCTAAACTCTTCCTTCTAAACCAATCTCTTCTTCTGTTCTTCAGATTTCATCTCAGGTTTTTATTTTTAGATATCACATTTACAGATTTATATTTCATTCTTCTTCTCTTCTTTGGTTATTCGTTACTAGTAGTTTTTTTTTTTTTTTTCTTTTTTTTTTTCTTCGCATTTGAGGTTTTTGATTTTAAAGATCGGTTATGTGTTTTATTTCTTTTTGAGGTTATTTTGTGTTGCTTGCATATGGGTTTTGAATTAACAATTTGAATTTTGCTGTTTAACTTTTTTTAGAAACGTTATTGTTTTTCTCCTGGGTTGTTGTTTTCTGGTTTCCTAGGTTTTTTGCCCTTAATATAGTCCAATTGTTCAAAAAAAAAAAAAAATTGATCTCGTACCCTTTTTTTCTCTACAGATTCTTTGCTCGTTCTTGAGTAAAAGTTCTACCTAGCTAAAACATCCATACCCATCAATTATGTGTTCAATTATGTGTCTTTTTTTTTTGGTGTAGATCCAAGATTCAAATTTGGGGCTCTATATTTTTAGCTTTTCTTTTGTTTCTCTGTTATCTATTATTTTGTCTCATAAAGACAATTTTTTTTTTCGGAATTATGTCTATATTTTAACAAAATAATGCACATCAGAAAATAAAAATACCTTGATTTCAAGCAGAGACTTCAAACTGAAGCTTTCCCTGGTTATAACATGGAGCCGGCCCCTGACCCTTCCTCTTCAGCCAACCTGGATTCGGTAAAATATCAAATGCTGGAGACCAGCATCAAAAGTGGAGAATTGCACCACCTGTACTTTGTGTGTGTTTATATTTGTTCTGTTGGGGTAGCACCCCTTATTAATAAAGTCTGCAGGTGATGATCTTATATTTGATTGTTCTATTATTTTAAAGTTTAATTTTTATTTTCTCTACATCTCTTATCATGAAGTTTTGGGTTTCCTCCTACAGGTTTAATTATGTGTTTAATTATACCTTTTTTTTCATGTAGATCCTAGATTCAAATTCTGGGTTCTATATTTTTAGATTTTCTTTTGTTTCCCAATTATCAGTTATTTTGTCTCATAAAAACTGTAATTTTTTGGAATTATATCTATATCTTAACAAAATAATGCACCAAATCAGAAAATAAAAATACCTTGATTTCAGACCTCAAGCTGAAGCTCAGTATTTCTCCCTTTTATTTTCCTATTTCTTCTTCTTCCAGCCAAACTAATTCTTCTTTCAACCTAATGAATACTTATTTATATACTGAATCTGGAAGAGATAAGAACGATTTGTCCCTAATTGTCAGCCAAAGCTGCTGATGTCATCTTTTCTAATCTCTTATTTTGTTTATTGGTCCTCCAGGCAATTACAGAAAGGTCCATTTCCAATTTGTAAAACAGTCCTGATTGTAAACATAAAATGACATTGTTACCCTTTATTTTTAGTTAGACCGTATAAGTTTCGTATAAATTTTAAACATATGAAGGTTTTTCCCGTCTTTTTACTGTTGTAAAATTAGCAAAATAATTTTAAATTTATAAATTACAGATTCACCCCAATATCAGAATAAACATTCACAATCAGTTAGAAAATATTGAAAACAACAGGGGAACAATAGGGGTATATAAGTCTTTTTACCAGTGTTCGAAAAAACTGTCTAGATGGCCGATGGCCGATGGCCGCCTAGACGCTGTGCGGTGGTCGACTGTCCCGAGTCGGCCAAAATCGCCGGAAAAAATCGGTCAACAGAAGTCAACGGTCAAAATCGGCCGCCTAGTTCGGTTCAGAACCAAAATCGGCCGCCTAGACCATTTAAAAAAAAAAAGATTTTGGGACTGCGTTTGCTTCTCCCTTTGAAAGAAAAAACCCAAATCACATGCAAATCAAACCAAATCAAAGTAAAAAATGCAGGAACATGTCAAAAAGGGGAGAGAGAGAGACGGGAGAAGAGAGGGAGGGGAGAGAGAATGCCCAGGACCAGAAAGGGGAGAAGAGAGGGACTGAGGGAGGGCGTGAGAGAGATGGAGATAGAGGATATGAATTATGAAAGATGTATAGGATATGAGGGAGAGAGAATGAGTGCTGTACAGCTGTCTATATTAATTATATATTATTTTATTTGTTTTATTATTTTATAGGTTATTGAATGCTGTACTGCTCACTGCTGTACTTTTCATATTTATTTTATTATTTTATTTTTTATTGATGTTATTTTACTAGGGTTTTGAAGAAGTGGATTTTTTTGGGCCACTTTTCAAGAACTTGAAATGTGAAAGCTCAATAAGAGCCCAATATAAAGATGTATTGCTTCAAATGTTATGGACTTGAAATGGGAAAGCCCAATAGAAGTCCAACTCAATCCACATCAAAATTTAGATAAGGAAAACCAAACAAATAATATTTTCCTCACATGTGGATTTGGTTTTATAAGTAGGGGGAAAAACAAAAAATTCCATGTAAAAAAAACCGGCTGTCTAGAAATCCGTTTAAGCGCCGACTAAGCCGCCTAGGCGCTAGGCACTGGTCCACCGCCTGACCAACGCCTAGCGTTTACTAGAACCGAGCTTTTTACAATGAAAAAAAATCACAACAAAATACAAGGGGTTTAAAATATGGATCAACTCACTCTTTTTACATAGAGTGTATAGATATATATATATATGTTTAATTATAATATATACTAAAAGAAAAAAGAAAAATATTGTCATAAATTCCAATAATTTAAAACTTTAGTAAGAGTTTCAGACTGCACAGCACATGTCATGTTTACCAACTACCACATTCACTAACCATTCATGTCAATCGGGACCATGATCTGCTTCCTGCTTGTCTTCTGTTTCATCATCTCCGATTCATGCTGATTAATGAAACATGAAGAAAACCATATTAGCTAAATTGATTTGAACTCGCAACATAAAACAAAAATCACAAAAGCCATGAATCTCATCTCATCTTCAAATCATGATTCATGAATTCAAGTGTTGTTGATCTTCCACTTCTGGATAAGCCCCTTCAACGTTCTCTCAGAACTTCCACCATCTCCAACAGCTTTCCTTGCCTCTTCTCTGATCAATGTCGCTTGTGATTTCAACAAATTGTTCTCCATCATTTCTTTAATTTTCTCTCCAATTTCATCTCCTTTGACCACCACTTGTTGACCCCAATCCCAGCTCTTGACCCACATCCCCAACCCACTTCTCTCTACTGTCTCTGCGTTCATTTTTTGATCTCCAGCCTGTGGCCATACCAGCAAACGCACACCATGCCAAGCTGCCTCGACCATCGAGTTCCAACCACCATGACCAACAAACACACCAACAGCTTTGTGACTCAATATCTCATCTTGATCAACCCAATTCTTTGTCACCAAATTACCATGATCTTGAATCCTCTCCATCAGCTCATTTCCAATCAAATTATCCAAACTTTCTTCATCATCCTTGTCAACTTTCTTGTCTTTCACTACCCATAAAAACTTAAACCCACTACTCACCAACCCATTTCCCAGCTCCTTCATTTGCTCTCTCGACAAGGCGGTCCTGCTTCCGAAACTAACATACACTATTGACCCATCTGGTTGATCATCAAGCCACTTCAATGGAGAATTACCACCATGATCTCTTTTCTCAAACTCACACGGCAAAAAAGGTCCGATTGCATACAGAGGTGGAAACCCATCAAAGACTTTTCGGTCGTTAATAGCATGTAGTATGTCTCCTTCTAATGCTTCGAATGTGTTGATCAACACCCCATTTGATTTCATAACCTCCTGTGCATCCTGTAAGAATAAAGTCGCAAAAAGACTCTTTGAATTGAAAAGTGCTGGTGGGATTGATGATATAGGTATAGTAGGAAGTCCTGGAATTTCAATATCATCTTCAAATTGATCAACAGAACAATTTGAGAAACACGCAAAGAGAGAAAACATTCTAGCAGAAGATGTGAAGAGCATGTAATTAGGAAGATCTAAATCTTTAGTGATTGGAGTAATAGCAGAACTCAAAGTAACATCTGAGATAACAGCAGAGAGAGGAGAAACGGATGAGATCAGAAGAGGAGAGAGGAGGTGAGCAGAGCGGCGGATGATTTGCCACTGAAGGAAAAAAGGGTCATCGGATTTATTGGACAAAGTGGGATCTAAAGGCAGGAGATGAAACTGCTTTTCAGTGACTTGAGGGAAAGCAGAGAGGAAGCTAGAGATGAATCTAGACTCTGCAAGTGAGACAGTCGGGTGAGTGGTGATTAAAGTGACACGACAGTGGTGATTAACAAGCGGTGCAGCGAGTCGAAGAAATGGTATTAGATGACCCATACCTGAACTTGGGATCAGAGCTATATGAGGCTGCTGGGAATCGAGGTCGCCGGAAGTAGACATGTTTGTTGATGATTGATACTTGAAATTGGTTAGGTCCTACTTCTGCTATAAATGGAAGGTAGTTGTACTGACACTATACGCGAGGTCCAACCTACTAGCTTCGGATTGGGATCTTTAGAGCATCCACATTGGTAGCTCTAAAAAACAAAACCCACTTATTGCCACATCATCAAAAGTAGGTCTTGTTTTTAAATAATAGGTCTTCCCATTTAGGTCTCTTTTATTTGGATCCATTTTCCCCACAATGGGGCAAAATTAAAAAAAAAAAAAAAATGGATCCATTTTTTTTACTTTTTTCCAAACAATCATTACTCTTCTTTAAAATATTATATATATATATATTAATAAAGAAATTATATAATATATTTTAAATATCAACACTATCAACACTATCAACAATTATTTAACAAATTATAATTCATTTTAAAAAAATTATTAATTTAAAATTATCACAACCGAATTACATCAAAAATAAAAATAAATATTTAAAACAAAATATTGTATATGATTAGACATGGCGTCGGTTTCGGTTTGAATCCGGCTTCGGTTCTGAACCTTCAAAATCAGGTCTCTTTTATTTGGATCCATTTTCCCCACAATGGGGCAAAATTAAAAAAAAAAAAAAAAAAAATGGATCCATTTTTTTTACTTTTTTCCAAACAATCATTACTCTTCTTTAAAATATTATATATATATATATTAATAAAGAAATTATATAATATATTTTAAATATCAACACTATCAACACTATCAACAATTATTTAACAAATTATAATTCATTTAAAAAAAATTATTAATTTAAAATTATCACAACTGAATTACATCAACAATAAAAATAAATATTTAAAACAAAATATTGTATACGATTAGAAATGGCGTCGGTTTCGGTTTGAATCCGGCTTCGGTTCTTGTTATAGGCAAAAATAGCCGTGGTAGACACGTCATCACAATATAAAGCCACGTAGGCAAGTTCAAAAGAAAATCAACTAACAGAGCAAGAATTCCTCCATGAAAACCTGCTCGGAAAAAGAGGAAGTTTCCCGACCACTAACAAAGGCAAGTTGCTCGGGCAATAAACCCTACTCGGGCGAGGACACGGTGTAGTCGGGAATTAATGAAAACAGATAGTCACCAGCGCCCATATTCCAAACTTTGGGTGCAATCAGCAACAGGCAACCCCATGGTAAGCGACAGTGGCTGCAGAGTTCAAATAAGGAAGCAAATATATTTTCCGTGAATGAAGGAGGAGGAATCAGAATCAGACTTGGATTCAACCAAATCAGGAAGTATACAAAAGAAGGAGAGTCCGAATCCGTTAAGGAATATAACACACAATTAGGGTACCACATACCAAAACCCTAATTAAACATGTATAAATACCCCTTCTTTACGCAAAAGGAGGGGACAGGAGTGAAATAGCTAGGGAGAGGGAGAGATTGTAATACAGCATTCTTGTAACTCTTCTTCATAGTGGATTTGACTTCGTTGCTTAGGAGTGAAATAGCTAGGGAGAGGGAGAGATTGTAATACAGCATTCTTGTAACTCTTCTTCATAGTGGATTTGACTTCGTTGCTTAGGCAACAAACCGTGGATGTTTCTCCAACTCTTGGAGTTTTACCACGTAATCGCTTGTGATTCCTAGTTTATTTCTCTTATTTTCAATCATCCAAGTTCATAACTCATAACAATTCATAAGGTAAATCGTTGACTCGGTGACCACCAAAAATCACCGTCAACAGTTCTGAACCTTCAAAATCGGCTCTGATTCCGGTTTTAAAGGTCTGATTCCGGTTTTAAAGGTTCGATTCCGGTTTCGGTTTCGATTCCGATTCCGATTCCGGTTCCGGTTTCGGTTCCGGTTCATCGGTTCCGGTCTGGTCCGGTCCGGTCCGGTTTTAGCAGTTCTGCCGGTTTGGGTCTGGTGTTCTGACAATTCGAGTCTAGCGGTTCCAACGGTTCGGGTTTGGAGGTTCCGACGGTTCGGTTTCAGTTCTGGTCCGATTTTCGACGGTTCCGACGATTTAGTTCCGCTCCGATTTCGGTTTCGTCGGTTCCAACGGTATATATATTTAAATTTAAATAATTGAAATATAAATATTAAATTTATATATTTTTTTTCATTATATATATTTTTTGAAATTAATAATTATATATTTTAATTTAAATTATATATATATATAAATATATATATTTTTTTTTAAAAAGGCCCAACCCAATGATTGGAGAGTGTTGGGAACCCAACCCCAATCATTGGGCAAGACCCGAATTGGGTTCCAAATTTGGAACCCAATTTGGGTCTAGTCTTGTGGAGCCCACTTTTGGCTCTTGTTTTTTGGATCCCATTTACAACCAATGTGGCTCAATTTCATCAAACCCAAAATGCGTCTTGCAAAAGTGGGTCTCATTTTGCAACCAATGTGGATGCTCTTAGAGCATCCACATTGGTAGCTCTAAAAAACAAGACCCACTTATTGTCATATCATCAAAAGTGGGTCTTGTTTTTAAAAAATGAGTCTTGCCATTTGGGTCCTATTTATTTGGATCCCTTTTTCCTACAATAGGGCAAAATAAAAAAGATAGAAATGGATCCACTTTTTTTTACTTTTTTCCAAACAATTATTACTCTTCTTTAAAATATTATATATATATATATATATTAATAAAGAAATTATATAATATATTTTAAATATCAACACTATCAACAATTATTTAACAAATTATAATTAATTTTTTTAAAAAATTATTAATTTAAAATTATCACAACCGAATTACATCAACAATAAAAATAAATATTTAAAACAAAATATTGTATACGATTAGACATGGCGTCGGTTTCGGTTCGAATCCGGCTTCGGTTCTGAACCTTCAAAATCGGCTCCAATTCCGGTTTTAAAGGTTCAATTCTGGTTCCGGTTCCGGTTTTGAAGTATTGGTTCCGGTTTCGGTTTTGGTTCCTGTCCGGTCCGGTTTTAGCGGTTCCGACGGTTCGGGTCTGGTGTTCCGACAATTCGAGTCTAGCGGTTCCAACGGTTCGGGTTTGGCGGTTCCGACGGTTCGGTTTCAGTTCTGGTCTGGTTTTCGACGGTTCCGATGGTTCAATTCCGCTTCCGATTTCGGTTTCGTCGGTTCCAACGGTTCGGTTTAATTAATAATAATATATTTAAATTTAAATAATTGAAATATAAATATTAAATTTATATATATTTTTTCATTATATATATATTTTGAAATTAATAATTATATATTTTAATTTAAATTATATATATATAAATTATTAAAAAAAAAAAAAAAAAAAAGGCCCAACCCAATGATTGGAGAGGGTTGAGAACCCAACCCCAATCATTGGGTTCCAAATGTAGAACTCAATTTGGGTCTAGTTTTGTGGAGCCCACTTTTGGGTCTTGTTTTTTGGATCCTATTTACAACCAATGTGACTCAATTTTATGAAACCCAAAATGAGTCTTGCAAAGTGGGTCTTATTTTTGCATCAATGTGGATGCTCTTACCCACCTTATTTTTGTTCAACTTTCAAGCATCTACTGACACGTGGTAGAGAAGCAAAAGAATGGCTGAAATTATTTCCTTTATTTATTTTTTCTCTTTTCCCTTTTCTCTGATTTCTTTTCCCTCATCTAAATTTTCCTTTATTTTTTTTCCTATCTTTCTACTAACAAACACATTTAAGCGGATAACAACAACAATTTTTTTTTTTTTAATCCAAAAATCCTCTCTTGACACTTGCTTTAAGAAAAACAAAAACAACAACCTAGGGAATGAATTTTTTTCTCAAATAGACAAATAGACAATAGTGGAGATAATAAATAATTTTTTTTAAAAAAAAAATTATATCACCATCATCATCAACATTACACCACCAAAAATTACATCTCTCATAATAATAACATAATTAAACAAATTTAAAAAAAAAAAAAAAAAAAACCAAAAACCCTCTCTAAATATATATAATTTACGGTAACAATATAATTGAATGATTAAAAAGTAAAATTAAATTTCTTCAAAAAAAAATTTGAAATTAAAAATTTATGAACACTATCTGGAATTCATCACAAGATCATGTTCATTCAAAAAACAAAAAAACCAAGAACACACACACACACACACACTCTCTCTCTCTCTCTCTCTCTCTTGCTCTTGTAGATCCCTCTTTCTCTAAACCCTCTCTCACGAATCCATCTATATTTAAACCTAGGTATGATTTGGTGGTGCGGGTTTGATTAATTTGGTCATGGCCAGATTTGAGAGGAGATTGGCGTTGGTGGTTGAGGTGTTGCCGACAAGGATTCGAGAAGGAAATGGATTTTAAAGAATGATTTGGTCGAATCCATTTTTTTTAATTTGGTGTGGTGGTGGACCGGTGGTGTGATGCGGTTCTAGGTTTTATGATGGTGGTGGTCTAGTTTGGTTATAATGAAGATGAAGACAGTTTTTATTAAATTTAATTTTTAAAATATTGTTGGTATTCTGGGTTCTTGGACCGTGAACACGGGTTGTTGATGATGATGGTGATGTAATTTTTTTTTTAATTTATTTATTATCTCCACTATTGTCAATTTGAGAAAAAAATAATTCATTATCTGGGTTTTTGTTTTTGTTTTCCTTAGAACAAGTGTCCAGAGACGATTTTTGGATTAAGAAAAAAAGAAGTTATTGTTATCTGCTTAAACATGTTTGTTACGTGAAAGAGAGGGAAAAAAATAAAGGACAATTTAGACGATGGAAAAGAAATCAGGAGAAAGATAAAAATTAAATAAAGGAAATAATCTCAGCCATTCTTTTACTTGGCTGCCACGTGTCAATGGATGCTTGAAAGTTGAGTAAAAATAAGATGGGTATGGGATCTCAATCCGACTTTCTATCTATCTGCCCCAATAATTTTCAGAAGCATCAATGGCCGGTAAAATTTATTTGATATGTAAAATTTGATTAGTTGTACTTGTGTGTAAAACTGAATTTATTTTTTTAAATCGGTTTGATTGAACTGGCGTGTAAATATTGACAAATAGCGAAAAAATAATATATATATATATATTATTCACGTCCGAAACAATTTTCATTGATAAGAACTTCAATTCTTTGAATGACAAAAATACCCTCTATTTTGTTTTATATTATTGAGGGAATTGCACAAACATCTCCCGAGGTTTGATAAAATTTTATGAATATGGCAGTTTTGACCATATGCACAATCTTCCCTAAACATTTGAAAATTGTTGCACAAACATCCTCTCCCGTTAGAAACTTAGATGGATCCGTTAGTCAATGGTCAAACGTGTAAAAAGTCTAAAATACCATATATGTTTATTTTAAACAAAATAAAAATAAATTAAAAAATAAGATAAAAATATTAAAAAATCTTTTAGAAAATATGAATGTATCTTAAATCTGAAAGTTGGAAAAAAAATTCATCTTCAAAAATAAAAAAAATTTGTTTGTGCAATTCCCCATTGATTTTAAATAAATTTAAAATTTAAAATTTATTTATAATAAAATTGTTTAATTTTTTTTATTTATTTGTAAAGATTATTTTTTTTTTCCACATTTCAGATTTAAAATACATGTATGATTTATGTTATCTAAAATTATATATATATTTATCTTTTTTTTTTGTTTATTTAAAATAAAAATAAAGGGTATTTTAGATTTTTTACACTTTTGACCATTAATTAACGGATCCATCTAATGGCAGAAAATGTTTGTGTAACAATTTTCAAATGTTGAGGGAAATTTATGTATATATAGCCACCACTGTCATATCTATGCAATTTTATCAAACCTTAGGGAGATGTTTGTGCAATTCCCCCTATATTATTTAAGTTTTATTTTTTTTAATTGATTTTAAATAAAAAAAATATTGAAAATATTGGTAATTTTTTCCAAAATAATGGAAACATTGATAAGAATAATTACAATTTTTGAAGTTGGTAAATTTAATATTTCATAAAACATTTTTGCTATTTTTGTACGGCACCTATATTTTGAGAAATGTTATTAACAATCTATTAATTATCTGTTTACACTTTATTTTAATTTTTTTTATTAATAAAAATTTTAACTTGAATTAAAATTATTAGACAAGATAAAAAAGTTCTAAAGACACTCCAAGCAATTTCTTTTAGGAAATAAGTTTTTTTTTTTTTTTTTCCTCTTTTGTGTTTTTTGTTTTCTTTGTTTTTCAAACCTTAAAATATCTTCTTCTTCTTCTTCTCAAAATAATATTTTTCTCACACACCATCACCGGTTTTTATATATATAAAAAAAAGTTTTCCTATTTTCCAACTCAACAGAATTTGAAATCAGTTTTTCTTTTTTCTCAAATACCACCCACATTCAATCATCACCATCACTAGAAAAATTTAATAAAAAAATCTATTTTATAAAAAAATATATTTATTTTTTTTACTCAACTTAAAATTCAAAGGAGAAAAACAAATAATGTTTTCCTATTTTCACAGTTTAATCTCCAAAACAGTTTTCTTATTGTTTTGATCTCTCAACTTTTGTTCAGTTTTATTTTCATTTGATTACTTCACATTTATTTTCTATTTTCTATTTCAAATTTTCTAAAGAGAGGTATTCAAGATGAGTATATTAAAATAAAGTGGAGTGTTTTTAGAAATTTATTTATTTTTTAAATAAAGTGTCTTTATAATAGGAGTGCCAAAAGATAAAATGGATAATTTTGGAAAAAAAGGAAGTGTCTTAAGAATTTTTTTTAAATTAAAATTTTTAGAATAAAATGTCTTAACAAATGAAGTGTTAAAAAGAAAAACATCGGATTTTAAGAAGAAACTCTCCTATATTTTCTCTTATATATTTAATTAATAAAATCAATTTAAATTAAGTTAAAATTAAAATTGATTGATGTCTTATACAAAAAAATAAAAATAATTTTTTTTATTAATGTTAAGAAAAATATATTTATTATTAATAAAAAAAGATTGAATACAATCTATTTAATAATGAAAACGTCGAAATGTTGTTCAAAACAAGTGACAAAACTTAAACCTAAAGTAGCATTTGTTTTTTTGTCTGAGATCTGAATTTAAATAATAAGTTTGTTTTTAATGTACGAGGTTTGAATATCAATATCTGAAAACTAATAAAAAGACACTTATACCTTAACTATTATTAATTTGATATATTTATATTTAAAATAAAGTTAATGCAATTATTATTAAAAAAAATACAAATAAAATAAAGTGAAAAAAGTATGTGGAGCAAGACTTGTAATAAAAACATTAATTTTTTAAAGAAATAAAAAAACTGAAGACGAATCTTTCAAACAGAAAGGAGGAGGCGAGGCCTCCTCCAATTTCAAAGTAAAATTATTATTTTTTTAAGTAAAAAAAAAAAACAACAACCGGAAATTGTCTCGAGATTCAACACATAAAGATTGGAGACTTGATCTGGGTCGTTGCTAGTGTTTATGATCTGTTCTTGGCAAAGATTGATGAACTGAGAGTAGACTTGCAAGTGTTTAGAGCATCTTCAAAAGACTCTTCTATTTTCACTCTTCAAATGTCTACCTATATGGCAATTTGAAGAGTGAAAAAAGAGAAACCTCTCAAAAAGACTATTCAATTAGAAATAGGTTTATATTATTTTAATGAAAGCACTCAAATCCCTCCCCTAACAAATATAATTACCCTTCATTTTTTTTCAAGTTAGATATAATAATATGTAATTATTAAATATTCAATATTAGTCTCATTTTAAAGATCTAAATAAGATCTTTCTAATGGTATAATTTTTATGATGATAAAATTTATAAATTAAAACTTATTATATATTAATTGAATTTAATTAAAAGGATAAAAAGATATAGATGTCAAATATTAATGATGATATAATATAAAAAATAATATAATAATAATTGAAGAGGGAGAAGTTGCTCTTCAATATTGAAGAGAGAGAAGCAAAATCTTATTTGAAGAATCTTATTTGAAGAGTCTGTTGGAGCAAAATATACTGATGTGGCTCTTTTGACTTTAACAAATATCTCATTTGAAGAGCATTTTGGAGATACTATTTTGGAGATGCTCTTATGATCTATTTTTGGCAACGATTCGCATCGGAACTTGTTCGTTTTCTCTTATGTCCGGCTAGAAAGGAGGAGGGAGGAGGTTGCCGACCTCCTTTGCCAAAGAGGAGGTTGTCGGTCTTCATCTTCATCTCCTTTTTAATTTTTTTATTTTGTAATATTAAGAAAATTTTGAGGGTATTTTTGAAAAAAAAAAAAAAAGGGTGTTAAAATTAGTTAGATTCTCAGACTTTATATAAAAGCCCAAATTTCCGACTTATTGGATTACAGATGTTTTTGACATTTAAGGTCTGAAAAAAAAAAAGCAAACAAAATGACTTTTTGATGTCTTTTCAGACTCAAGTCAAAAAAAAAAAAAAAAAACACCCTTAAGATGGAGTAAGAGTAAGACCTCTCATCTGACGATGTTTTGATTTTTTTCCCTTATTAACTAAACTGGCTGGTTCAGACACATAAAACAAAAATAAAAAAAGCCATGAATCTTCAAATGAGTTCAAGTGTTGTTGATCTTCCACTTCTGGATGAGCCCCGTCAACGTTCTCACAGAACTTCCACCATCTCCAACAGCTTTCATTGCCTCTTCTCTAATCCGTACAGCTTGTGATTTCAACAAATGATCCCCCATCATTTCTTTGATTCTCTCTGCAATTTCATCTCCTTTGACCACTACTTGTTCACCCCAACCCCAGCTCTTGACCCACATCCCCAACCCACTCCTCTCTATTGTTTCTGCATTCATTTTTTGATCTCCAGAATGTGGCCATACCAGCAAACGGACACCATTCCAAGCGGCCTCCACCAACGAGTTCCAACCACTATGACTGACAAACCCACCGACAGCTTTGTGACTCAGTATCTCATCTTGATCCACCCAATTCTTACTTACCAATCCCTTACCCTTCATCTTCTCCATAAGCTCAAGCCCAAGCAAATTATCCAGACTTTCATCATCATCCTTGTCAACTTTCTTGTCTTTCACCACCCATAAAAACCTACACCCACAACTTACCAACCCATTTCCCAGCTCATTTATCTGCTCCCTTGATAAGGCTGTCCTACTGCCAAAACAAACATACACTACTGACCCCTCTGGTTGATCATCAAGCCACTTCAATGGTGCTCCACGGTCTCTTTTCTCAAACTCAAACGGAAGATGAGGTCCGATTGCATACAGAGGTGGAAACCCATCAAAGACTTTTCTATCATTAAATGCATGTAGTATGTCTCCTTCTAGTGCTTCAAATGTGTTCACCAACACCCCGTTTAATTTCATGACCTCTTGTGCGCTCTGTAAGAATATAGTCGCAAAGAGACTATTTGAATTCAGAAGTGCTGGTGGGATTGATGATATAGGTATAGGAGGAAGTCCCGGAATTTCAATTTCATCACCAATTTGAACAGAACCGGAACTAATTTTCGGTGCAACAAAATTTGGGAAAGACGCAAAGAGAGAACACATTCTGGCTGACGCTGGGAAGAGGATGTAATTAAGAAGACCTAAATTTGTGGTGATTGGAGTAATTGAGGAACCTAAGGTCACATCTGAGATAACGGCGGAGAGAGGATAGATTGATGAGAGAAGAGGAGAAAGAAGGTGAACCGATCGAAGAATGACTTGCCACTGGAGAATAAAAGGGTCATCAGATTTATTGGACAAGGTGGGATCCAAAGGGAGGAGATGAAACTGCTTTTCAGTGACTTGAGGGAAAGCAGAGAGGAAGCTAGAGATAAATCTAGACTCGGCAAGTGAGACAGTTGGGTGAGTGGTGACTAAAGTGACACGGCAGTGGTGATTAACAAACGATGCAGCAAGACGAAGAAAGGGTATTAGATGACCCATACCAGCACTAGGGATGAGAGCTACATGAGGCTGGGAATCGAGGCCACTGTAAGTAGACATGCTTGGTGATTGATACCTGAAAATGGTTAGGATGAAGCTCGGATGAGTGTTTTCCTATATAGGCAAATTCAAGAGTAGGTGGTAAGGATGAAGCTCGGATGAGTGTTTTCCTATATAGGCAAATTCAAGAGTAGGTGGTTGGCTGGGTGGTTGGTTGGGTGGTTGGTTGTAGCATTACTGTTTTCATAATCACATCTGTCTACTTGGTTCTGTCTAAATGTCCAACACAAATAATGGCAACAAATTTTGAAACTCAAAAAAAAAAAAAAAACAAAAAAAGGGCACAAATTTTGATACACAGACAATAACTACCTGACCAAGTCATTAACAATTGACAATAATGTAACTCTTTTCATAAACCAAAGGGGTACCCCTCCCCAACACTTGACATGTGTTAAGGGAGGGGTATTTTTGTCTAAAAACTGTTAAGTGTTTAAACAAAGAGTAATGTTAGATATCACAATTAAAATCACAACGATTCCAACACAACACATGTGGCACATAAGATGTCAATTGGTGAGTGGATATATAGATAGGTGAGATAAATCATTATTAATGTGTATCCGCTCACCAATTGACACCTCATGTGCCACATGTGTTGTGTTGGAATAGTTGTGATTTTAATTGTGATATCTAGCATTACTCTTAGACAAAAATACTCCCTCTCTAGACATATGACATAAATTGGGGAGGGGGTGAGCAAAAATGGACTCCTCAAGATATCTGAGCATATTAAAGCAAAACCATAAACACAAGAGAAACCAAACACTAGACAACAATACAAATAAACAACAATGCTACAGTAAAACATTCTTATGCAGAAAGAAAAAATTCTTCCCAACTGATCAATTCATATCAAGCTTCGACACAGCAAACTTTAAAATAGGATGTATACAAAAATTTCACCTCCTTACGAAATCAATCAATCATATTCTGCATAATAGAAGCACCCTATAATTAAAGAAACAATTCCATCTTTCTGTCCTGCGACTCATTGTACCTTTTTCGCCCCAAACGTTCTGCCTTTTATATATATATATATTCTCAAGTCCACATCTCTCCTTCACAGCCAGAAACCAATTCCAGTTGAGATATTTCTAAGCTATAACTCATATTTAATAGGTGAACTTATGTGATCACTACCCTAACCAGTAGACACACTGTTGGGGGCAGTAGCAAAATTGTGTTGCCTTCTTGCAACTTTATTAAACTTCTAGATGATAAGGGGGAAGGAATCATTTTCCCCCCTGTAGTTATTCAATCACCATTTTGTATTTTGTTAGTCATAGAATGAATGATATGATCAAATCAAACAATCGCTCTCTCATTTGTTTTCTTATATATATATATAATCTGTTTTTAAATTTTTAGTTTTTTAATTTTACAATATTACCCTTGGTAATTAACGGTCAAGAGGTCAATGCCTTTTGTTAACATAAAACCTAACAGACGGGGGAAATTGTTTAATATTTTACATTCTAAGGGGTAGACTGGCCATTAATGAAACTAGAGGGGGCAATCTATCTAATATGGTAAACTAGAGGGGAGGAAAATGATTATTTCCCATGATAAGGCGCTAAGCTATATTTTCTTCTAGGCCTCCTCTGGAAAAAGAAAACGAAAAAAGAGAAAGAAGAATTAATACAGACTACAGCATTTTTTTTATAGGAAGAAAATACAGACAACGGCAGAGAGAAAACAACCTGCTTCATTGCTTCTATTATAGAGTTTTAAAACATTTGCCAGTGGCCAAAGTTGAACAAATATTCTTTTCTTTTCATTTCCCCACTATTTGTCTTGGATCTTGTCTACAAAATAGGATATTTCAGCAAGCAAAATCAGCCACTTACCATGAACTACACTAGCGAATTTTGTTACAAACTCAAACAAATCAGCCTTCAAGCATAGCTTTAGCAGCATCAATCAGAATTGGTCTAAAATCATTCGAAGCCCGACCAAGCACAGTGTAGCCTTCCTTGTCCTCCACATCGACGTCTGCTCCATGTCTTATTAGAAGGAGAGCTACCTGTAAACCCAGAAAAAAATCAACAATATCTAAAGAAAACCTTGCAATCTGCTCAGAGTCATAGACTCAGCAGAGCCTTGTGTAAATTATAGCGAAGGTTTGAAATTTCACTGGGATAAAAATGCTGACCAATCATGGTAACCATCTTTTCCATAAATAATTCTAACAGACATTACCTCTTTGTTATGACAAATAACTGCACTCATAAGAGGAGTTTGGCCAGCTTTATCAGTAGCATCAACCTCAGCCCCTTCCTCAATTAGGAGTTCACACAATTGTGAATTCCCTGTACTAGCTCCGCGATGCAATGGGGTGCAACCAACCTGAATGCAAATGCATATCACATAATCAATGATAAAAGAGGTATTGAAAGAACAACTAATTAGTAAGTAACACCTTATTTGCATAAGAAAGTTGAAAAAACAAAAGGAAAATATGGCATATGCATAATATAAGATTATAATGTGAAGTTACAAGCCTTGTCCTTCAAATTCAGCTTTGCACCGTGCGATATAAGAATTTCTGCAATATTCAATCGTCCCTTGCTTGCAGCATAGTGAAGTGCAGTACGTCCGCCATCATTCTTCAAATCAACATTAGCTCCTGTTTACAAACTATTCATAATTACTTCAGGAGCACAAATTAGAGCGTTTCAGATAAAGTTCGCTGCTATAAGCAATGTGACATAATAAATAATAAAAAAAATTAAAAAAAAACCCAAAAAATAAGTAATATCTCAACTGGATTTGTTATAAAATGTAAATAAAAGATGATCATCCCCATCTAAGCTTTCCAATAAGAAACCATTAAAACTATCAACATAACAAATTCTTATAAATCCATTGACGAAGTAAATTTAACAGAAATATGAGAATTTCAAAACAATTATGAAGTTTCTGACCTTTGTTTAACAAAATTTCGAGAATTTCAGCATTACCAATGCTAGCCGCTGAATGAATTGGAGCCCACCCTTCTTCATCGGCAGCATTTACCACACTCGCTGAATCATCGACATCTAGTAGTATCTTTACAACCTGAATAAAAACAAAATAAAATTAAAAAAAATAAATAAATAAGTTGTCGGCAGCTAAACTGTGTGGAAGAGCAAACTTTGCTGGGGGAAATGGAAAAGAAGAGGAACCTCGCGGTGGCCGGAGGAAACGGCGACGTGGAGGAGGGAGCGTCCGTCTTCGTTTCTCAAAGCGAGGGATTTGGAGAGCTGTTGTTGCGAGAGGGATTTGAAAGTTGAGGAATCTCCAGTTTCTGCCGCTTTGAAGAGATCTTTTTCTTTGATGGGTTGCTCCGCTGATTCTTTTGGAGGATCGATGTCCATGTTCATGCCGGAATTCTACAGTCTACAGTGGTGACTTTTTAGGGTTTTAGAGGGGTTTTTTTGACTCGACGACGATTGAATTGGGAGAACGATACGGTGCGGTGGGTTTGTCTCCGGTTTCTAATTTTGTCGGTTCGTAAGGTTAATTGTATTGCTGCCTTAATTATTACCATATATTACCCTGATCTTTTAAACTTTTACTATTATTACCTAATAATATGACTTACTTTCTATTTGGTCCTTTTTAAAATTAATTGTGGACCGAAATAGAAAAACAACTATTTTCCGAGATAAGATTCAGAGGACACAGTTAGGGGTGTGCACAGTTTAAAATACAAGATCAAAAGGAAACCGATTATGGCTCAAAACAATATTAAATCAAACCAAAATAAAAAAAAATAAAAAAAAGAATCAGGTTAGATAGATTCAACCTATTTTTGGGAGTCAAATTAAACTTTAAAAGATAAAAATCGAGTTGAAGAAGAGAAGAGAACAGTGTGGCTCAAAGGGGTGACCTGAGAACACAAAAGTGCATTAGCTGCTAATTAAAAAAAGCCAATACCTCTTGTGTTCTCATTGTCACACCTTTGGGCTCTTAACATCTGTTATTAGTAAAATAGTATTCATTATTTCAAGAATAAAGATGAGGAATTTATAAGGGTCTGTGTGACAGAATTCATGTCACTATGTGCTCATTCTACTGACACAAGTACACAACACCACCCACATAATGTCGACATCTTTACCAATGGCCTCTTGCCTTAGTGGTTGAAGTTTTCAAGTGGAAATTCCACCATCAAGGTTCAAGACTTGGTGATTGTAAATATTTATCCCACATTTGGCTATAAAATCTCAAAATGTGGAAAGCTCTCTTCCAAAAGTGGAAGCAGCACTCTCTTCGGATGTGATAGTTGTAATCCATATGTAACCTCTTTCCACTCTTCGGATGTGATAGTTGTAATCCATATGTAACCTCTTTCCAACAATGGGAGTAATATTCTGGATCGTGCACTAGTTGTAATTGAAAAAAAAAAAAAAATGTCGGACATCCTTCTTACACTCGGTTACTTAGAAACAAACTCCACGATTGCTTAGAAATTTCTCGGAGGAATGCGATTGTGAATTAAACATACTCCTATTCCAAACTGATAGCAAACCTGTTCATCGTTTACAATTGAATAATATTGGCCTTTACCGGTTTAAAATCATTACTTACTCAATGATTCGAAACAATTAATCTAAAGTATTTCATTTTGTGGTACAAATTAGTTATACTTTCCATGTTTGGCCAAATAAGCTTTCGAGGTCTAAATTCAATTTAGTGTTATATTTACATTATAGATGGAAATGACAAATCTATCTTTTGCAAGTCCATTAAAATTAGCTTAAGAGGAACTAGTTACAGCAATTGCGAAACAAGTAAATTTTGAAGTTAGTTTTTTTCTTCTACTGTTTATTGCTGCAGGAAATAAGTTGGTAATCAGCAACAGCAACATGTGCCAGGAAGAATCATACCAACCCAATCAAATATGTACTCATTCAGTAGCTAGAACACGAGCGTGTGCATGCGCAAGGAGAGAGAGAGAGAGAGAGACTTGAAATACCAAAACATTCTTGTAGTCTTCTTGCTCGTTACGAACCTTGACAACGTCTTCCTCCTGTACAAAAACAAAACCTAACGTTAATAATAGAATTATAGAAACGTAAGAGTAGTAGGAAACTTTCCTATGGACAAAATTAAGGGAAATATATTTAATGCCTTTGGTTCAATTTACACTATTTAATTATAACATACTCAAGATTAATCTAAATGAAATCAGTGTAGCCAAAGACTTTGAAAATGAGACGCAGAAACTGTCTAGAGACTTAAATATGGCCAGACACTGTAAAAAATGAACTTTTCTAGATCACAAGAATGTAAATATTAAGTCTTCCTCAATCAGACTGAATATGTTTATAAACCTTATCCTTTCTCTTACTAACAATATCCTTGCGCAACCGCCTCCTACTACTCCTCTTGTTCCTCTTTTATACATCCAAGCTGTATCGTTGTTTCTGGGTTGCCAAAAGATGCAAGCCCCATTGAACCGCCTTCAAGTTCCACTGGCGTATCCAGTTTCTTCTCCGGCAAAGCCTCCCCAACATGACTCCCAGAATCAGAAACCACCGACGGACCACCAATTGCAACATTCGAGATCCCCAGATCGGATATATGCTTCTTCTGAACCCCATCCACCACCTCCTGCGACACGAATCCTCTCTTTCCCAGCTGAATCAAAGTTTGGTCTCCCCCCTCGCTCAAACCAGTAGGACGATTTCCAGGCCCTATCTTTCGCCGCCACACCCGTTTCACCTTTTTCATCACCACCTTTTTCTTCACCAGACCCTCTATTTGGCCACAATTAACTTCAGAGCTAGGCTCACCATCCTTCTTAGCCTCCTGCAGCCCACTACACTTTCCATCAAGTGTTTTATGTAAGACCCCCACATCGGCCTGAGACAGCCCAGCATGCCCATCCTCACACAAAACAGCACCAGCACTCTCCAGCCCATTTCCAATTTCTACCTCAGAGTTGTCTTTCTCGACACACCCCGTTTCCAGACCTTGCGCCAGACACCTCACAACTCCATTCATTTTCTTTTCTGTTACAGCCAGAGGATCACACTCCATCAAAGCTCCTGAATCAGGCAATGGATTAGGCTCGCTTGAATTTGGATCGTTACCAACCGTAACTCCCCCACCTCCACGTGAACCTGTCCCCGAAATTTCGTCCACACCATTAACTCCATTAATTCCCGTCGCTCTAGCCGCACTCGCCGGATTCTGAACCCCCAACACGCCATTCTCACTATGTCGTCTAAGAACTGTTGTTCGACAAGACAAATGTAAACCTGAAACTCCAACCCCATCATCCACACTTCTATTCCACCGGTGATCCCTCTTCATATCTCTAACAGCAAATGGACTGATCGGACTTGTAGCACGAATCCAAGCACTCAATAAACGGTTGGCAGCTTCCCCACCTGTGTCACCCACCTTTTTTGGGCAATCCTTGATCGTATGCCCCAAGCACTCCATGATCGTATGCCCCAAGCAGCAACAACGAAAACAGTACTCTGGCAATCTCTCATATCGGAGCAGTAGCATTGTTACCATACCATTGCCTAACAAATCTACTCTAAGACACCGCAAAAGAGGTTTGTCAATCTCAATCATTATCCGTAAACGGAGAAACTTACCCAGGCAATAACCCGAAGGCCCTACATCAATATCTATTACCTCCCCAATCATTCTCCCTAAGAACATTCCAATCTCTTTATTCATACAAAGAAGAGGAACGTTATGAATTTGGACCCAAAACTCCACCCGACTAAACTTCATACAAGAAATATCACCCGTTCCCTGTGGCTCCTCCAATACAACAAGGGCCTTGCCGAAAATCCAAGGTCCATCCACCAAAACATGTTTCTTATCATTTGCATTCTTGAAAGTGAAAAGGAATATATTTCCGGTCACGTTCTCAATCATCACTTCCTCCTTAACCCTCCATTTTATCCCAATCTGTGACATGAAAGTCTTTCTATCAATCAACTTAGTTGATAGCACTTTCCCTACCAAATAAAAAGCCATCTTTTGCTCCCCATGATTCTTAAGATCAACATCCAGCCTATGAACCGGCCCCTCTTTCTCCTCCAAAGACAGATAGCCACACAATCTTTCAATCTCCTCTGCATTCATCACCAATCCAAGCAAAACCACGTCCCAAGAATTCCCGAATTAATCCAAGCGAAACCACGAAAAACAGTGATTCCTGAACTGGAGTGAAAAAAGAAGCACAGAAACGGAGATATATTATTCAAAACAAAAGCACAGAAACAGAGATTTATATATTGAACAGAGACAGATAGAACGACTGCTTAGAAATTACGGATCTGTGTAGCCTACGGGTAGACATTTAATGGATCGGTTCATTTTTCAATAGAACCGATAAAACGCCGATAATATTTGGTTTATAAAAAAAATGAACCGATCCAATAAAATTTGGATTTGTCAACTGATCAAAAACCAACCGAACTGGACCGGTTCGGTTCGGTTCGGTTTTTTCGGTTTTTGGGCCAAATTATTGTTATTACACAGAGAACTGGGAAGGATAATTTTCTCTCTTTTTTTAAAGGGGCAGCATAATCAAGTATAATCAAAACCACTGTCAAGTTTTAAGCAACTGATCAAACACAAATGGAAATCCCCACTTGATATCAAAAACCATCGTTAAAATATAATCAAACAGCTAGCAAGTCATTAATGAACATATATGTATATATATAGTCTCTTGATCAAAACTGGCTAATAAATTAGACAGAGATGAAAGCAATATTATTGATCAAATGCAACACCAAAAAACAAAGTAACTTTATAAAATAAACTCAACAAGGAATTGAAGTAAGAAAGAGAGACTCACAAGATTTATTGGCTTGCAGCAGAAATATATGGATCGATGCATAACAGATAACAATATACATATTTATATATCATACAAGACCAAGACTAAATAGCAACATCAACACCAAGATTCAACATCAACATCAAGAACCATATCTGAAAAGCTATAAACAGATACAAGACTATATATACACAGAAAAGGTAATTTAATACGAGAAATCAAAAGCTAATCAGGAGAGCGAAAGCGGAGAAGCGATGGCGCACCACTCTCAGAAGACGGCCGGCGGAGTACGAGCATCGGATGAAGAAAGCCCAGTCGTCGCAAGCAGAGGACGAAACAACGAACAGGACGGAAAGCCAACGCGAGCAAAGGACGGCCTTTTGAGTAAGAATGACGGGAGACAAGCACCGAAGGAAGAATTACGGAGGCGGAGAGCCGGAGGATGAGCACTTGAGTCAGTTGTGAGAAAATCTAAAAGTCTGCTAAATGGGGGAGAAAAGTAGGTTTTTTTGTCTTATATGTTGGATCTCGGGTCTATAAATATAACCGGTCAGCATAATTGAACCGGAAAAAAACAATTGGATCGGATTGGTTCGGTTCGGTTCGATTTAGTTCGGTTCATTGATTTTTTGTCCACTCATTGTATATACCCGATTCTAACGTATTAAACGGAACCTAAAAAAATCAGGTTCAAGTAAGATCGATTCAACCTATCTTTGCGAGTCAATCCAAATTAAAAAATAAAAATCGAATATATGTGAATCAGATACGGTTTAAAATCGTTTTCTAACTCAACAATTCGATACAATTAGTCTAAAGTATTCCATGTTTGATCATATAAGCTTTCGATATCTAAACTTAATTTCTTGTTTTATTTACATTACGAATGGAAATCGATAATCATCTTTTAAAAATGTCCATGGAAATTAGCTTAGAGCTAGTTACAGTAATTGCGAAACAAGTAAATTTTGAAGTTTTCTCAGCAACAGAAACATGTGCGAGGAACTTTCCCAGTTGTTCTGAATGTATCCGCCTTTGCTTTCGCCTTTAACTCTTTATTTTTTCGCCTCTCCTCCGCTTGTGCTCTTGCTCCTCCCGCTATTTGATCAATGGTTTCCATGTCTCTGCGAAACTTATGCAAAGCTTTTATTCTCTTTTGCTCTGATTCACTCTGCAACTTCAATAAATACAGTGTCATCAGTTCCTAAAAATCCAGTTTCATTGGATTATTTACAGAAATGAAATAGTATTAGTACCTCTATTTTATCAAGTCTGCTCCTGGCTTTCATCTTCTTCTTGCTCTCCCAGGACAGTATAGTCGCATTCAACTTCTCATGTCTGATAATTTTGTCTGTTAGTAAACTGTTTATACATAAAGCAATAATTGATTTTCACTGAATGATTACCGTTCTTTGATCTTTTCAAGTTCAGCTTTTTCCCATACATCTGCTGGTGTTTGATTAACTCCAGTTCTTGTTGAATTGTGTCTCCTGGTTTCAGTTGGCGGAGCTGGAGGAGGAACATCAGGTTTTGATGCTGCACTTCCAAGTTTTGTAGGCGGTGTATCAGTTTCTTGCACTACCCCTGATAAGGTTGGAGTCTTTTTCATTGATGGTGGTCTAGTAGATTTTGGTGTGTCAGCTGGTGGGCTGTTCAAACGCTCATCGGCAACAAAAGTTGGAGTCTTTTTAATCGATGAAGCAGAAGGGTCTGGTGTTCTTTTAGATTTTGTTGTGTCAGGGCTGTTCAAATGATTATCATCATCAGCAAAAGTTAGTCTCTTTTTGATTGTTGGAGGACTAGTTTTCTTTTCATCCATGGCAGCAGATACTGGCATTTTCCTATCTGCACTTAATGAACTTGTTGCATTTTCTCCTGTCACATTATTCAATTAACTTTTGTCAAACATATTTTCAAAGGGTCCTCCTTCATATAAATTTCAGGTCTGGTCCTGGTCCTGATCAGAGAATTATTCATGTCCACCATCATATAACAATCTGAAAACTGTTTGTCATGGTTGGTGTCCTTACCTGATATTGAGAACCGTTTGGATACTCCACTGGGTCCTGGCGTATCGAAAGGTGCATCTTCCTTTTTGCTCCTGAGTCTGGTCGAAAGGGATTCAGGAGCCTCACTAATCTTTTTCTGATCTGGCATGGATGAATCTTGTAATGACTTAATGGCATAAGCAGCAGCTGCCACTGCAGTTGCATGCTCCATTTGGTATTCGGAATCATAATCCCGACTCATGTTCCCGGAAAACTGCCTCCGGAACCAGTTCTGAGCTCTCTTCTTTTCTGTAAAAATATCCCAATTCTAGGTATGTTACGATAAACTATTAGTAAAACATTTAAGAGAAATTATTATGAGAAACTACTTTTACCTGTTTTGAAGGACAGACTTCTCTGGGGTGGTATTCTTAGATCCTTGGAGCTGTATAATTCTTCTGTATTTTCTTGTCCTGCACTCGAAAATCTAACCCGAACAGGAGGATTATATTTATAATACTAGTAACATACTAACATGTATCATCTATCTTTATATATTTTGATAAAGAGTTTATGCTAGAACATTTCAGATTAATTGGTGTTTTTACAGAGTTAAGTACCTCGTTAGCTTGATCAAACTATCCATCGTTTTCGGAAAACTGAAGTTGCAGAGAAATGATGTGTGTTGAACATGGTGTGGCTGCGTTTATTTGAAAGAGAAGATTTTAGATTGTTTGTTGGTGGTATCTATGCTATGTGAGTAGCAGTCATATTATAGCTACGTGTGGTGACACGCCAAGTTTTGGATATGCTTTGCATACAAATGAAATGTTGGTTTGGCTGGATCTTTATAGGCTTGCTCTGACAAGTAAGGTAAAGTATTCTTTCTCTTCATGCTTTTTTCTTTTCTTGGTCTTGAGACTTGGTGCCTTGATTGCTTCAAGGGGTTGAGAATAATCTTTTTGTTTGTGAATTGTGATTAATCCAACTAAAGTTTCTTTGCTTTTTGTGTTTTCAAACACGATGCAAAAAATCATATCTAAACGATATATCAAATGAGTTGCAACTAACATTACTCTATTTGATGTTCACTTTTTGTTAGATTTGAAAGTTAAATTTCAATTAGAGAGACTAATTTGATGGATTTCCGAAAATGTAGGGGTCGCGGGAACCAAAACACAAAGATTATTAAAAAAATAATGAAAAGCTAATACCTTAGGGGTCCAAATGAAATTTCCCCTTTAAATATTATTCTACTTACAATAAATATCCAAATATTCTCAAAACTACCAACCACTCCATATGGAAAATAAATACGAATTGAACTAAAAAATAATCTAAAAACAAGAAAATTTGTGATCTAAGCACAAGCAGGGGCATTAAAGCCTCTGAGAGTAACAAAAACAATGGAATCAGGAGAAACTTTGATAGGAGAAGAAGCATCAACAAGCTCTGGATTGATTGAAGGAATATCCAATGACTCTGTAAGCTTCAATGGAGTTCCATTAAGTAACAACACATCACTCTGAAGGTTTCCACCTTCTGGAGTCAAATGGTACTCTTCTCTCTGCATTCCACCATTGCATTTCATGTTATCTGGGTACAGATTTTCATCGTTGGCAACCGAAACATCGAATGTAGTCGAATTCGACATGTTGATCAGAAGCAAAGTAATGCCAGGCTGAGATACAAAAAAAATAAAATTATATATAATCTCCAGTCATGTTACATAAAACATTTTGTAATCAATGTGACATTTTCATTTTCTTTTTTCTTACCTTGTCTCTTGAACAATGAGAATATGCACGCAAATATGGAGATCCATTGTGAGTAGCAGAGAGTACATTCTTCCCCATCAAACGATGCCACATGAGTGCACTATTAAAAGGGCAAAAGAATATGAATCAAATTTATTTAACTCGATACTTTTTTTTGAAAATTTGACACGGGTTTGCCGAGATCAAACAATACATGATCGACCAGTATTATCTATATCGTAAAACTTACCCATAATAATCTGGATTTGGGATAAATGTTGTAGTATTAAGCAGAGCATAGTTTCCTCCAATCAAAGCTTGTCTGCAGTAAACCTTGTGATTGAAAGTTGATGACATACCCAGTTGGTCCAAGTACCTATTTTGTACCAAAGAAAAAAAAAAACCACTTCAGTATCTATAAATACAATGCATTTATGCATAATTTGCATTGATTTGAGTTTTTTTAGATATAAATAGAAAAGGGTGTTTTTACCAGAAGCCATTAACAAAAGTTCTTGAAACATCTTTGCCACCACTGTTGTAAGCTCCACCAGATTCTCCAACCCATGCTCCGGACCACGGTCCGAAATTCTTGACAATATCTGAGATGTCTTTGAATGTTTGAGCAATCTGGCTTAGGTAAAATGGATCCTGAACCTTATCAATCAAGCCAGGATCATTTCCTTCATAGAGCAAAAAGATTCCCAATATTAAACCAAAACTCAAAAACATTTCAATTAAAATTCACAATGTAGCCACCATAGAAGAAGATATGTATATATATGTGTATATATATATATATGTATACCTGGTCCGAGATTGTAGATGTGGTGAGTTAGTCCATCAACAACATCTTGTCCCGAGTTTTCGAGAAAAGTACTGAACCATTTCTTGTCAAAAAAACCAGCAGGACCCAAAACTTTGGGTTGGCTTGAAGGATCAGGGTGCAATTCTTTGACGACATTTTTGAGTTCTACAATGTCTTTAGCATATTGCTCAGCTGTCACCTTTGCAGAAACCCCAGAAGCACATAGCTCATTTCCTGATTATCATCATCATCATATATATATATATATGTCCATAAAATTATAAACCAAAACATCTATAGATTGATTATACAAATCTTAATTTAAAATTCTCAATTCAACTACCAAGTTCATATGATTCAATCTTGTATCCTTTTGACACAGTATAATTCATGAGATCGCGAGCATTTTGCGCGTTCCAGTTACCAACCCAGAGAGTGTCATCAGATTTGGACTTTTTCCTTCCATAGAGAGCATTCAATCCAAAAGTTACCATAGCTCTGCAAAGAGAACAGATTAATCTTAGTTAATTATATTGAAACAAAAGAATGTTAGAAATGTTTTACAGGAAATAAAATAATACCCGGTTTCGTTCATTAATCCATTAATCTGATCCCATCTATCCATGTGAAGACAGCCTTTGCTGAACCCAAACAAGCCCTCTTTTCTGCGTTTGAAACGGCGACAATGCTTAACACCTTTGCCAACTTTATATATAATTTGGTCTTGCAAGGAACCTCCAATTCTGATTCTCAGAGGCTTGAATGCTGTTAATAAAAATAAATCCACCCCGGCCAGTGAAGCTCTTCAGGTTTTTAATAAATAAAAAAACATGAAAAAAATAAAATAATAAAAACTTCAGGAATTAGAAGTTACCCTTTACAGCATTTGAAAGTATCTTGTTCTTCAAATCCTGTAGATACAAAACCAGTCCCCAGATAAGTGATTTTTTTTTTTTAAAACAAACAATCAAAAGAAAGTTAAAAAGAAGAAAATACCAGATTGAGAAGGCCAGCTTTTCCCCAAGGACACTGATTATAGTCACATTTATTGACAGGCCACCAGTCAAGAGTAGCACAAACAAAATTATCATCAGTGTTGGCTATGGAGGTCACTCCTTTTACTGAGACTGTTACCTCTTCTGTTAAACATTGTGATGCCAATGATAAGATGATTAGAAACACAAGTTTGGTTAACATGGTCACCAGAGTGTAAAATATATCACTAATAAAACAACCAAGTGTCAGAGGAGAAGTATTTATAAAATAAGCTGACCTGATAGGGATTTTGATAACAACAAAAATCCAGAATAACTATTTCTGGGACATTTGTTTTGATTTAACCTTATCATAATCTTTATATTAATTACACTACCTTATTAATATTCTAATGAATTTTATTTATTTATTTTTTAAATAGTTTCTTTTTTTGTCATTATTTATTCTTATCTACAATGGATAAGGATCCTCTACTATGCTGATATTTTTCCTTATCTAAAACATTTGAGAATAAGCTGTTGCCATCTATATAGGTCAAGATAAAGATTAGCTCAGTTAAGGATCCAAATTCATTAGTTTTTATTTCTTAAAATAATTGATTATTGTTTTTTTATTGAAAAAAAAGTTCCAAAAGCTGAATCTTCTTCATTTTCACCATGCAATTTAAGATAAACTCATGATTTGATAAATGTTAAATGAAACAGATAAAATTAAAATATTTTAGAAAGAAAAAAAAATTCAACATTCAAAGAGATAAAACTAAAAAACTTAAAAAAACACAGAAATTGCTTTCATTGAGAGTCGAACTCAAGACCTCCCGCTTACTAAACGGGTGCTCTAACCAACTGAGCTATGAAAGCTTGCTGATAGTAACGGGGCCGGATAATATATTATACAAATATAACACAACAAATGTCATTTATATTCTCTAATTAAGATACCGATTAGTCAATTACAATTACATTAGAATTCTCTCCACCAACAGATATATAGCTAGTTTGGTCAATATTGCCTCTTATAAATTTTGATTCTCTTCTCACCTTAAGTGTCTACATTTTCATAATCTATTGACACATCTTTAATAAGCAAATCAAGGGCCAATTAATTTTAATGTCTTTACTATGTCAAAAGATTGAATTAATCTACGCCATTGATTTTCTTATTAGGTACGTGTCAATAGATTATTAAGGTGGAAACACTTAAGGTGAAGAGGTGATCCAAATCCGACTTCTTATTGGTATACCAACCTCTTATACGGTTATACCAATAAGAAGTTCTGAGTTCGAATCAAACTCATTATCAAAATTTGAAAAGTTTTAGTGCATTAATTCTAATAAAGATGCATTAGTGTTTGAAATCCTCAATCGGAAAAATGCAATCCCGATGTGTCAAAATTTGAAAACTTCAGTTTTATATAAATTGTAATAAAGATGTAATAGTTTTTTTTTTAATGACATGTGATGCCCAACTTGAATCTGACATTGTCAGGCGGAATGAGAGTCATTCACCACCTATTAAGCTTACAGAGGATGTAATTTAACGCAAATACCTTTGCTTTGAGCAGGCTGTTTTGTACAGACAGAGCTCACTGCAGCCATTTGCATATGTGCAGTATTATGATTTATGAATGCTTAAAACCAGTTTCGCCCTAAATTGAACACCTCAAACCTGTAAGTGTATCATTTGATTCATATCTATGACCAGAGAAAATCTTCAATGCCCTCGAACATATCTATCGTGTTTGGTATGATTTGAGTAGACCAAATGTATGCATTGAAGCATCTGTCCCATGATCCAATGTGCTGCAAAACGCCATGGCCCTCGATAATTATACCTTAACAGCATGGAAAGAGCTGGCCCAAGGATGGCAAAAAGTTTAATAATAAGTAGGACAATTAGTTTTGTGGGTATTGCTTGTAAGTTGTAACTGGATTTTATGTTTGTTGTTGCTGTGGGGAATGAACCTGCTAAATCTAAGATCCAACTATTCCTCGGCAAATGGGCAGAGTTGATTTCAGCAGAAACGGGAAATAACATTTCATAATATGTTCATTTTTGTTATCTATGATATTGCTTCATGTTGCTTTGAATACAAATTGGAGGACAAAATTAAATTTTCTAGTTCACAGATTAGAGGACAAAATGGGACCCCTGTTATGGGATGTATATATAAAACAACAATTGACGACAAACAACGAATACAGACTAAATTAAACTAAACTAAAAATTCCGTGTCAGAAAGTTCAAGAACTTTATGGATACCTATTGGTTTCACACCTGGCCTGAACGAACTTCCTTCAATGTACCTGCAGAATTTATCTCATCAATTATAAACTACGTAAACAAAATCAGCAAACTTTCCATGCTTAAGAAGTAAGAGAAAAAACTCACATTTCTTTCAATAATGGATGTTTGTAGAAGGTCTCTGGGATTCTCCCTGAAAACTGGTTGTGATCCAAGTACCTAAAAATCAATTAAAGACACTTAATGAACATATATATGTAAAATAAAGTTATACTCGTAGTATCAGCATAAGAAATAACACAATGAATGATTTTAAGTGTATTTTTCGTAAATTGGAAAAGGTGTTAGCATTCCACCAAATGCAGACTGCATACATCAGAACATCTAATGCAGAACTATGGGTGACAGAAAAAAAGACATAGAACTTACTTATAAATTAAATAAATATTCTAAACCACAGAAAGATGCATACATATTCTGTTTGTAAGGCATTTATTAAATCCAAAAAATGTGATGCAAACTTCCAATATGAGTGGAACTAATGCAGACATGAGAGTTAAATGATAAAATTATCTTAGTTTTTTTTTTAAGGTAGACACCATTAACATTCTTCTAGGGTAAAACTATATAAGGCCTTCGTGAAATTTTTAAGTCCATGTCCTTCTCATCCTCTTTCTTCACCAATTCATCTATACTAACATTATACCTTCTACAAACTCAATTCAATCCATTATCAATGTTATTGTTATTCAAACCAAAAGTATAAAAAATAGCTTTAGTAACTGATTACAACATTGTTTATGGATAAAATTCACACACCAAAAACAGTCCTTGTATCATCCAATGTATTGTAACACAACTTTAATTTTATAAGAAACCTAACTATACTAAGTAAAGAGTTATACTATTCTAAAAAAAGTAAATTATGGTAATACTATATTTTAGTTGACCATTTCTAATAAAAAGATTGGGTGAACGCTTCTTTACAAGGCCATCCCAATAAAGGTAATATGTCCTTTTCACCAACCAGTCCTACAAAATAAATATACTGAGAAAGAAACTTACATGCAAGTCAATCTAGGAAGATTAGCAAGTTCAGATGGTATAATTCCAGACATTTTGTTGTATGATAGGTACCTGAAATCAACAAGAGTAACCAATTTCAAAGACGAAATAGGAAAAGCCAATTGATCTTCAGGTCTAAGATGACATTGTAATGAAGAGGATAGATACATTTGTGACACTCATCATCAGCTAGGGAAAAGAAAAAACTCACAAGATTTCCAAATTGGTCAAATTAGAAAGTTGTGCTGGAACTCCTCCCGTGAGATAATTATTATTTAGATAACTGCATTGAAATTATTAAAATTAGCACATCATTTATACCAGAATTGCAAAATGACTCTGAAATAGTTGTATATTTGTCAACTGGAGGACTTACAGGTTGCGGAGAGCTGGAAAGCAGCCGTCAATGCGAATGAGTTCCCTAATGGTACCCACTAAATGATTGTGACCGACATCCCTAAGTAAAAATCAGTATACCAATGAGACATATCAGAAAAGCTATACATTGGTTACCAAGAAATGTGTATGCTAAAATGATTAGGAAACATACAAATGCCGAAGATTCTGTAAATTGCCCAATTCTGGTGGAATTCGCCCAATCAAACGATTTTCATGCAAATATAGATAGCGAAGCTCCGGAAGATTCGCAAGCTCTCTAGGGATTTCCCCCTTGAAACTATTGAAGCTCAGATATCTGCACAATTTCAAATCTTCATAAGATCACAATTCACATCACTAACATTAGATTTAGATGTCCACTGTAAGTTAACAGAAGTACTCACAGGTGAGTTAGACTCTTCAATTCACCGATTTCAGGAGGAATGACGTCTTGTAACTTGTTCCATCTCAGATTACTAAAAAGATCAACAAAAGCAAAATTATACAATAAAACCCTATCACACAACATTGAAATTAAAGAACATAACAGATAGGTTTTGAGGTACTATACAGTATTTTAAGACGCTTTAGACGTCCAATTTGGGGAGGAATAGGACCGGTCAACTTGTTATTGTGAAGATCCCTAGAACATCAAAACTCATTACTTGATATATATGGAAATTCTCTCAGTCGAAAATTATAATAATTAACAAAAATACTTACAGTTTAGTCAGATCTAATAGATTCGTGACGGCAGTAGGGAACGGTCCTACAATCGACACCGCATATACTTCTCTGCAAAACAAAAACAAAAAAAGACTAAGAAATCGAAATCGAAAGACTAAAAAAACACCAAAGCGAAAAGTTGTTGAACTAATTACAATTCGGTGACGACTCTGTAGTCGCCCTGAGTGGAGCAAGTGACGCCAGACCACGGCGGATGGTCGCCGTCACCGCAAGGATCGTCGCCGACCCAAGAGTAAACAACTCTCCAACCTAGAGACGCTTTGATTTCGTTCAATGCTTTCACTGAAACAAAAGTGATGTCTAAATTAAATATATAAAAAAAATAAAAATAAATAAAAAGTCACTGGATTTAAGATCTGAGAATGC
Organism: Acer campestre; assembly: GCA_954870605.1. NCBI lineage: Eukaryota > Viridiplantae > Streptophyta > Magnoliopsida > Sapindales > Sapindaceae > Acer > Acer campestre. The sequence goes on along the minus strand of OX940806.1, from coordinate 25,857,226 downwards.
GAGAGAGATTCACATACCGTCGCGTTTCAGAGTTTTGGAGAAGGCGACGTTGACAAGTAGAGTGAAGACGAGGATTACAGAGAGTGAAGACGAAGAACGCCACATTTTGGATGTTTCTGTTCCTGAAATCGAATCAAATCAAATGAAATGGTTTGATTTTAGATATAAATTTGGATCCAATCTGTTATAAGTAGTAATCTAATCTTGTGTTTCAGTTCCGCACTTCCGCGTAGTATAAAGTCAGCTTGAGCCTTGATGCTGTCGGTCGCTTATTTTATAATTTTAATTTTTTTCTCAGGCCATCACAATATTAAGTACAGTTTATAATAGCATCTCCAATAGTATTCTCAAAAGTAGGAGAGTAATCAAAATTTGATTATTTAACCAAAAAACATTGTCCAATGGAGTCACTAAAATTTAACAATAGCAATTATCAATAATCAAATTGCCTCTTCAATAATCAAATTTGAAGATTGACTTTCAATCATCAAATACAAATTTAACCCAAATTAATTGTTGTAATTTTATTATTTCTCTCTCTTCTGTTACTTTTTTTTTCCTCTTTTTTTTCTCTGATCATCTATGTATTTTATTATTGTTTCAACCCAAAAAATTTCAATTAGGTAAAATTCGTCTTTTCATTACGAATGGATCAATACCCATATCATATACCTCCTCTTATTTTTTTATAATTATTTTATTTTTTAGCAAAAAAAAAAACTAATATATCATTATGGTACCATTACAAGTGTACCATTGTGGACTATACAATCATCAAATTTAGCAAACCTTGAAAACAATCCTCAAATGCTGAGGTGACAACTTTTGAGGATCCAAATTTGCTTATACCATTAGAGATACTCTAACGTGATTACCGTGAAATTAATTCTTAATTTGTGATTATATATATCTAACACATAAATTAGGAATTAAGTTACGGGTTCGTTTGGGAGAGTTTAAGTAGATATTTTCGTAGTAAATCTTCTGAAGGAGCCTACGAGTAGAGCTTTATTGTTGGTCATTTGGGTGTTAATTAAAAAACACTTTTAAATGATAAGATTATATTAGATATTTTAGTGTTATTAAAAAAAAAAACTAAAAAAATATCTATTTAGAATTTGAGTTTTTCCCTATAAAAGTAAAATACAATTTTTAATCATCTAAAAAACTCTATTGATTAACAATCGAAAAAAAAAAAAAAAAAAAAAAGAACGACAAAAAATTTGTTGAAAAGAGTTTTTATTTTATTTTGTTTTTATTTTTGTTTTTTATTTTTACTCTTTTAGCCGATGAAACTCCTCTAAACGGATGTTTAATTCTCTTCCCAAGATGCAGGTGAAGATAAATCTCAAGTAAATTCATTCGTAGCAATACAACATATACTTTTTATCGTTCCTATGAAACTTGATTAATATACACAGTTACTTTTTTTTTTTTGTTTCAAAGAAATATACATGGTAACACGGTTACTTGGAGTAGTACAAAGTATAAGTATATGTAACTAATGGCTAATTTAGTATTACTTTTGAGAAATTAAAATCAGTTTATTTTATAATTCAATAATGCTAAACATCCCACCTAAAATCTCATTTTTTTCATCACACTACATGTGGCATGTGAGGTGTCAAATTATGAGTGGATACTCATTAATGATGATTTATTTCACACACCCCATGTATCCACTCACCATTTGATATAAAATGATGTTTGGTAAAACTTCCAAAAGTGATTAATTAATAATCTGACAAGTTTTGATGGTAATTGGGTTACTTTTTTAAAATGATTATAAAATAATTTATTTCAGCATTTAATGAATCTTTAAAAAGGTCATTATTATCCTTATGAAATCAAATTAAAATAATTTATATGGCTTATTTTATTTTAAAATTAAATATTCTAATTAAATATTGATTTGATTTATAAAATCTTTTAAAAATATTTTTATTGTTCTTATGGAATTTTTTTTAATTTAAATATTCAACTTAAATATTAATTTAATATTTATATAATTAATAATAAAAAAATGAAATAAGGTTATAAAATCATGTCTATAGTCATGTATATTGCTTTTGAAATATACTTTTAGTTTTAAAAGTATAATTAACCAAACATCTACTGATTAACTTCACAGCTGATTATTCCTTCAGCACAGTTAACAGTGATTAACTGATTATTATAAAATTTACAGCAATACCAAACTAACCCTAAACCTTGTAGTATGTGACCGAATCCTTGTGGGATCGGGACAACAAAATAAAAGGTCAAGTGTATTTCTTCAAATTGTAGTGGTATTACATTTTCTAATTCTAGTGGGACAAACAAAATGTTATTGTAGTGGTATTACATTTCCTAATCCTAGTTGGAATAGTAATATTTAGCTGTTATATATACTCAAATTGATCAACGTTTCTATCATAAAAAATTATTAGCATTCACAGAGATAGAGAGATCATGAGAACACAACAACTCCCTCCTCGCATGCTCAAGCTCCAACAACGATGTCTGCCCCCTCGAATGCGCAAGCTTCAAGAAGATCAGCAGCCTTGTCTTCGAATGCGTCGACGGTGTCTGCCACCTCGTATGCGTAAGCGTCAAGAAGATCAGAAGCTTGCCAAGGCAGCACCACAAGCTGAATTATTGATCAGCCATCAACAATTTGAGTCATTGCATGCTCGAGTAGAGCATTTGACTCGATTATTGAACATTCAACTGCAGATTTCACTGATTCAAGAAGCTTCGATCCAAGAGCTGCTAATGATACGCCAACATCAACATCAAGTGCAACAGCTGGAATCTGAATTGAAAGAAAACTACCTCATCAATGTAGACTACTGAAAATTCATCAAATTGTTGGATATGTTTTTTTTTTTTTTTTGAAAGAATTGTTGGATATGTTAATTGATCAATTCTAGGGAAAATTGATGTATCAATTAACAGCTATTTCAATTGGCTGAATTGCTATTTTCACAAATCCTAAGATTTTTGTATTTTCAATTTTATTGAATTAGTGAATAAAATCTAATCTCATTAAATTCCAATTAATCTAGATGAGTTTAAATTAATTTTTTTTTAACTATATATTACAATTAATTTAGAATTTGGGGATTTTATTAGAACATTTGCTAAAACAGCTGCAAGATTCATCACAACAAATGTTAAGAATTATTAGATAAATTCTACAACAATCGAGTAATATGATAATTTTTAGAAACTCGATAAACCTTTGACGAACTTGCATAGTATAACTGTTTTAATTCGATTGAATCTAATTAAAATTTGTTAAATCAGATGAATTGATAACACTGATCAAAAAGTCTAAATCGAAGAAGTATCAAAAAATATTAAAGAGAGTCTGGCATTAGTGGCATGTCATGCTGCATTGCTATGATGTACTGTGATCATGTGAACGAATAATGGGATCTATTGTTTACTTTTAATTTTTCCAGCAATAAATTTTGTGTAAAAAAATGAAAGAAAAAAAAATCTACAGTTAAATTCAAAACCCAGAAAAAAAAAATACTGAATATTCATAATATTGATTTGGGGGTAATTGTATAATTGTATCTCCCTTTAATTAATTAATTTTTTTTTTTTTTTTTTTTTTGATATCCACGGATACCAAAAAAATAAAATAAATTATTACAAGCTATAGGTCTAGCGTTCCTCAGCCATAGATTTTTGTCAAAACCAATTCAGTCCATATTCACAAATTTAAAGATTTTTGTATTTTAAAATTTGTATTGAATTTTAAGTGGATAAATTCCAATTCCATTATACTCTAATTAATCCAGATGAGTTTAATTTAATTTTTTTCATAACTATTCGTTAATTCGGAGTTTGGGGTTGATTTTTATTAAAATAAATACAAAATTCATCACAACAAGCCTTAAAAAATAGATAATTCTACATAGTAATATGACAATTTTTAGAAACTCAACTTTTTGGACATATATTGATTCGGCCTTGGACGAACTTTTGTAATAAAGTTGTTTTGATCCTATCGAATCTGATTAAAAATTTGTTAAGAAAATAAAATACTGGTTCATAATATTGATGTATCAAACAGCACTATGCATTATTGGATATTTATGTTCCTGAAATCAAATCAAATCAAATCAAATCAAATGGTTTGATTTTAGATATAAATTTGGATCCGAAATGTATGAATTATTATAATTATATATTTACCATTGAATTTTTGAGATTAAGAAAATAATTATATATTGTTAACACGGTTGATTAGTTTTGATCATTACAAGATTAGTATGCAACAACTCTATTTATTTAATTTACCAAATAAATATCAGCATATGCTAGGAAGTTAGAAGTTACTATGCTTCCAAGTATATGCTTATATTATTTAATAGGGGTGAAGCCAAGATTTTGGCTTTAGGGGGATCGAGAGGAAAAGAAATTCAAGTTTGTGCAACATAAATATATTAATATTTAAAAACTAAATTATATATATATATAAAACAAATATAATAACGTATAGTCTCATAAATTAATAAATAAAATAAATATAAGTTTTATGAATCAAAATGACGCTTTTTAAAATCTAACAAATCATTTATAATCAAATTTATACTCATATTTAATTTTTGTAATTGAGAATCAATTTCAACATAAAATATATACACACCCAATAATACTGTTTAATTGTAAATTTATCTTGTTGTTGGTGAGTTCGACCTCAGATTGCAATGTAACGAGCGTTAATATCTGGAACATTTATATTGCATATCTCAAAAATAAACTTACTACTTTAATATATAATATATCACATCTAGTATTTCTTAGTGATCATGGTTAATAATCTCTATGATATCTATTCATTAAATACATTATTAAATAGGAACATATGAATAATTTCTTCTTAAAACGGTTATGGTCATATGCCCATAACTACTGATGTTGCCTCACATCAAACTTTCTTAAATATATTGGTTGAATCGAACTTTAAAAGGTAATAATTATGTTTATAATTAAAAAAATAAGGTGATAGGTCGGAGATATCTTTATTTATATAACGCATTATAACAATTTTATATATGAAAAATTTGTTGAAAATATTTTAGGTCGGGGGGTGGGGTGACGCCTGTCGGCTCCCTTGCTACTGATATAACTCGTAAACAAGATACATAGAGACCGAACCGCCTCATATTTTTTATTAAAAAAATTCGGTTTTAGTTTTATTTTTATTTTTTCTCCAAATTAATATACACGGTAACACTTTTTTTTTTTTTTTTTTGAAAGAAATATACATGGTAACAAGATTACTTAGAGTAGTACAAAGTATATGTCACTAAACCTTGTAGGATATAGTATTTCATTTGCTTGATGACCAAATCCTTGTGGGATTGGGACAACAAAATAAAAGGTCAATTGTATTTTTTCTTTTTCAAATTGTAGTGGTATTACATTTCCTAGTTCTAGTGGGACAAAAAATAAATTATTTTAGTGGTATTACATTTCCTAATCCTAGTTGGAGTAGTAATATTTAGCTATTATATATATATATATATTATTGTTGATCCACATTTCTATCATCAAAATTATTAGCATTTACAGAAATAGAGAGATCATGAGAACACAACAACTCCCTCCTCGCATGCTCAAGCTCCAACAACAATGTCTACCCCCTCGAATGCGCAAGCTTCAAGAAGATCAGCAGCCATGCCTTCGAATGCGTCGACGGTGTCTGCCACCTCGCATGCGTAAGCTTCAAAAAGATCAGGAGCTTGCCAAGGCATCACTGGAAGCTGAATTATTGATGAACCATCAACAATTTGAGTCATTGCATGCTCGAGTAGAGCATTTGACTCGATTGTTGAACATTCAACTGCAGATTTCATTGAGTCAAGAAGCTTCGATCCAAGAGTTGCTAATGATGCACCATATATCCAAATCTAACAAGGACTACTCAAATAAATCTGATTCCAATTCTAATTCCAATGTGGACTACTCAAAGCTCTTGTCATTTTTGGGCACAGATGTGGATAGTTGTAACGACTCGTTCTTTACTCCATGGTCTAATAAATCTCAAGAAACCACGGCTCAAAAACACCTCATCAATTTAAAACCTAATTCATACTTTTATTATCAATTCTATTGTTGAAGAACTAAGATAGCTATAATCAATTCTACGAAAGATTTATGTATTACAACTTTTTTGATGTACGATAATAGTGAAGATTTGTAGAATTGTAGTCCATTTATCTTGTTTTGTTGTATTCTAATTTGATTAGTAGGTTGTTTTCTATTTTATCGTCATTACACATATACGGTGAACCAAATTTCCAATGAAAATCACCACTTCAAAAGAGCAACGGCTTGAGAAATAAAAACTAAAAAGCCATCCAATGAAAAAATATATGATTTGGGAGTATTTGTATCTCCCTTTAATTTATTACAAGATATAGGTCTGGCATTCCTCTGACATAGATTTTTGTCAAAACCAATTCAGTCCATATTCACAAATTTAAAGATTTTTGTATTTTAAAATTATTATTGAATTTTAAGAGGATAAAATATAATTCCATTATACCCTAATTAATCAAGATGAGTTTAATTTAATTTTTTTTTTTTTTTTTTATAACTATTTGTTAATTCGGAGTTTGGAGGTTAATTTTTATTAAAATAAATACAAAATTCATCACAACAAACCTTAAAAAATTAGATAATTCTACCTAGTAATATGACAATTTTTAGAAACTCAACTTTTTGGACAATTATGATTCGGCCTCGTATTTTTAATTTTTTTTCTCCAAATTAATATACACTGTTACTTTTTTTTTTGGTCGTCGTCGTCGTCATTGTTGAAAAAAATATACATGATAACACGATTATTTAGAGTAGTACAAAGTACATGACACTAAACCTGTAGGATATAGTATTTCATATGCATGAATGCATGATGACCAAATCCTTGTGGGATTGGGACAACAAAATAAAAGGTCAATTGTATTTCTTCAAATTGTAGACGTGGTATTACATTTCCTAATCCTAGTTGAAGTAGTACTTAATTGGTATCGATATTTCCATCACCAGTTGAAGTGGTCACTTTATCATTTGGATCATCTAGGAAATTAAAAGCATTAAGCTGTGTGATATCCATAAAATCCGAATCTTCCATGAAATTGGTTTCAGGATTCTTTCCCTTTTCTTTTTCTCTAATCGAAGCTTGATAAAGCTCAACAAAAATGTTTAGGTGTACGGCATGTACGTGACCAATGATTATGACCGCCACACCTGAAACAGATACTATCATCTTTCTTAAGCCCCTTTTGGATTCTCTTCCCTTTATCTGGTCTGGTTTTATAAACATTCCACTTTTGGGGAGTGTTTTCATTATTTTGATTATAACCACCCGGATCAAAGTAACCATATGTTCTTCCATGACTCCGACCACAGCCACGACCACGACCACGACCACGACCACGGTAGGAATCACGACCGCGACCGCGACTACGACCGCGAGTATTTCCTCCAATAGTGTTAGCATTCACTTCTGGGAATGCTGTAGAGCCGGTCGGACGTGATTCATGATTTTTTATTAAGAGCTCATTGTTTTACTCTACAACCAGGAGATATGAGATTAACTCTGAATATTTTGAGAATTGACGTTCTCGATATTGTTGCTGTAATATCATATTAGAGGCATGAAAGGTTGTAAATATTTTTTCCAGCATATCGTTTTCTGTTACATCCTGACCACACAATTTCGGCTGTGTAGTGATTTTGACTAAAGCAGAATTATACTCAGAGACTAATTTAAAGTCTTGAAAGCGTAAATGTTGCCACTGGTACCTGACATTTGGTAATGCAACATCTGGTTGGTTATCAAATCGATCTTTCAACTATTGTCATAGAACTTCTGGTTCTGTGACAGTTATGTATTGGACTTTTAGATCCTCATGCAAATGGTGACGGATAATAACCATGGCAGTAGCTTTATTTTGTTTATATGCCTCAACCCCATTTTCAATAGTGTAACACAGGCCTTCTGATTTTAGAAGTAATCTAGCATCAATAACTCAGGACATTTAATTTTCCTTAGACACATCCAGTGCAGCAAATTTCAAACTTGCAAGCTTTGCCATTATTACAGTTTCTGGTTATCTAAAAATCACAATCAAAGTCAGAACTTCTGGTCTGATAAAAATCCGAGGAATTTTAATCTTCAAATATATAAAGGAATAAATCCAATTTTAGATTCCAACAATGATAAATAAATCCATGAACTTCAGGTTCTGGATGGATGACCAAATTGTTTAAATATTGTAAAATAAAATACATGATAATAAATGCGGAAAAAGTAAATCCAGAATTGCAGGTTCTAATAGGTTGGCATAGCCAATCTCATAAAAGCGTATAAATAAATAAATGCGGGAAAGTAAATCGTGTAAAAGTAAAAATGCGAGAAAGTAAATCGTTCTGGTATTAATAAATAAACATTTGGAAACTTCAGGTTTTAATAATAATAAATTCATAACTTCAGGTTCTGGTAATAAATCTAGGAACTTCAGGTTCCAGTAGTAATAAATTCAGAATTTCACGTTCTGGAAATAACAGCATCATGCTGATAACGTGTTGTAAATTAAATAGAATCAACAAATAATATAATGGAAACAAAAATGAGGGAGTAATAATATGATAAAGTAAATAATTAATAAGAGATAAATTAAATTAAAAATAGAAGAAGAGATGAGATGAAGAAAGCGAGAGAATAAAATGAAAGAGGAGAAGAGTTACTTTCAGTTTTGTATTGATATGAGAAGTCCCCAAAATGTTACAAATTAATTGGACTACTATTTATAGAACTAGAGATCCAATTATAAAACAATATACAATGCCACAAGTCAACATGTATGTTGACAAAGGAGGTGAAGCTTGCACATGGATTGATGTCTTCAACAAGCCAAGGTGAAAATAAGTAGTGGAAAAACCACACGTGTTGTAACAATATGACAATTTTTAGAAACTCAACTTCTTGGACATATATTGATTCGGCCTTGGACGAACTTTTGTAATAAAGTTGTTTTGATCCTATCGAATCTGATTAAAAATTTGTTAAGAAAATAAAATACTGGTTCATAATATTGATATATCAAACAGCATTGTGCATTATTGGATATTTATGTTCCTGAAATCAAATCAAATCAAATCAAATGGTTTGATTTTAGATATAAATTAATTTGGATCCCAAATGTATGAATTGTTATAATTATATTTTTACCATTGAATTTTTGAAATTAAGAAAATAATTATATATTGTTAACACGTTTGATTAGTTTTGATCTTTACAAGATTAGTATGCAATAACTCTATTTATTCAATTTATTTATTTGATTTACAAATAAATACCGGCATATGCTTGGAAGCTGATATTATTATAGGGGCGAAGTCAGGATTTTAACTTTAGGAGGGCCGAAACAAAAAGAAATTTAAATTTATGCAACACAAATATATTAATATTTAAAAACTAAATTATTTAAAAAATCAATATAATAACGTTTAGTCTCATAAATTAATAAATAAAATAAGCATAAGTTTTATGAATCAAAATGATGCTCTTTAAAATCTAAAAAACCATTTATATATAATCGAATTTATACTCATATTTAATTTTTGTAACTGAGAATCAATTGCAACATAAAATATATACATACCCAATAATACTGTTTAATTGTAAATTTATCTTGTTGTTGGTGAGTTCAACCTCATATTGCAATGTAATGAACATTAATATCTGGAACATCTATATTGCATATCTCACAAAATGAACTTACTACTTTAATATATAATCTATCACATCTAGTATTTCTTAGTAATTATGGTTAATAATTTCCATGATAACTATTCATTAAATACATTATTAAATAGGAACATATGAATAATTTCTTCTTAAAACGGTTATGGTCACATGCTCATAGCTGCTGATGTTGCATCACATCAAACTTTCTTAGATATATTGGTTGAATCGGACTTTAAAAGGTAATAATTATGTTTATAATTAAAAAAATAAGATGATGGGTTGGAGATATCTTTACTTATATAACGCATTATGACAATTTTATATGTGAAAAATTTGTTGAAAATATTTTGGTTGGGGGGCCATGACGCCTTTCGGCTCCCGCCTATCTCCTCCCTTGCTGTTGATATAACTCGTAAACAAGATACATAGAGACCGAACCGCCTCATATTTTTTTTTAAAAATAAACTCGGTTTTAGTTTTATTTTTATTTTTATTTTTTCTCCAAATTAATATACACGGTTACCTTTTTTCTTTTTTCTTTTTTGAAAGAAATATACATGATAACAAGATTACTTAGAGTAGTACAAAGTATATGTCACTAAACCTTGTAGGATATAGTATTTCATATGCTTGATGACCAAATCCTTGTGGGATTGGGACAACAAAATAAAAGGTCAATTGTATTTCTTCAAATTGTAGACGTGGTATTACATTTCCTAATCCTAGTTGGAGTAGTACTTAATTGGTACGAATATTTCCATCACTAGTTGAAGTGGTCACTTTATTATTTGGATCATCTAGGAAATCAGAAACATTAAGCTGTGTGATATCCATAAAATTTGAATCTTCCATGAAACTGGTTTCAGGATTCTTTCCCTTTTCTTTTTCTCTGATCGAAGCTTGATAAAGCTCAACCAAATGTTTAGGTGTACGGCATGTACGTGACCAATGATTATGACCGCCACACCTGAAACAGATAATATCATCTTTCTTAGGCCCCTTTTGGATTCTTTTCTCTTTATCTGGTCTGGTTTTATAAACATTCCACTTCTGATAAGTGTTTTCATTATTTTGATTATAACCACCCGGACCAAAGTAACCATATGTTCTTCCACGACCACGACCATGGTAGGAACCGCGACCGCGAGTATTTCCTCCAATAGTGTTAGCATTCACTTATGAGAATGCTGTAGAGCCGGTCGGGCGTGATTCATGATTTTTTATTAAGAGCTTATTATTTTTCTCTGCAACCAGGAGATATGAGATTAACTCTGAATATTTTGAGAATCGACGTTCTCGATATTGTTGCTGTAATATCATATTAGAGGCATGAAAGGTTGTAAATATTTTTTCCAGCATATCGTTTTCTGTTACATCCTGACCACACAATTTCAGCTGTGTAGTGATTTTGAATAAAGCAAAACTATACTCAGAGACTAATTTAAAGTCTTGAAAGCGCAAATGTTGCCACTGATACCTGGCATTTGGTAATGCAACATCTGGTTGGTTATCAAATCGATATTTCAACTCTTGTCATAGAAATAAGCTAACCAGCGCCATGCAATACTCCAACCTTCTAGTTATGTGACAGTTAGGTATTGGGCTTTTAGATCCTCATGCAAATGGTGACGGATAATAACCATGGCAGTAGCTTTATTTTGTTCATATGCCTCAGCCCCATTTTCAATAGTGTAATACAGGCCTTCTGATTTTAGAAGTAATCTGACATCAATAACTCAGGACATATAATTTTCCTCAGACACATCCAGTGCAGCAAATTTCAAACTTGCAAGCTTTGCCATTATTACAGTTTCTGGTTATCTGAAAATCACAATCGAAGTCAGAACTCCTGGTCTGATAAAAATCCGAGGAATTTTAATCTTTAAATATATAAAGGAATAAATCCAGAAATTTCAGATTCCGACAATGATAAATAAATCCATGAACTTCAGGTTCTGGATGGGTGACCAAATTGTTTAAATAAAAATTGTAAAATAAAATGCATGATAATAAATGTGGAAAAAGTAAATCCATAATTGCAGGTTCTGGTAGGTTGGTATAGCCAATCTCATAAAAGCGTATAAATAAATAAATGCAGGAAAGTAAATCACGTAAAAGTAAAAATGAGAGAAAGTAAATCGTTCTGGTATTAATAAATAAACACTTGGAAACTTCAGGTTTTAATAATAATAAATTCAGAACTTCAGGTTCCAGTAGTAATAAATTCAAAACTTTAAGTTTTGGAAATAACAGTATCGTGCTGATAACGAGTTGTAAATTAAATAGAATCAACAAATAATATAATGGAAACAAAAATGAGGAAGTAATAATATGATAAAGTAAATAATTAATAAGAGATAAATTAAATTAAAAATAGAAGAAGAGATGAGATGAAGAAAGCAAGAGAATAAAATGAAAGAGGAGAAGAGTTACTTGATATGAGAAGTCCCCAAAATGTTACAAATTAATTGGACTACTATTTATAGAACTAGAGATCCAATTATAAAACAATGTACAATGCCACAAGTCAACATGCATGTTGACAAAGGAGGTGAAGCTTGCACATGGATTGATGTCTTCAACAAGCCAAGGTGAAAATAAGTAGTGGAAAAACCACACGTGTTGTAACAATATGACAATTTTTAGAAACTCAACTTTTTGGACATATATTGATTCGGCCTTGGACGAATTTTTGTAATAAAGTTGTTTTGATCCTAGCGAATCTGATTAAAAATTTGTTAAGAAAATAAAATACTGGTTCATAATATTGATATATCAAACAGCACTGTGCATTATTGGATATTTATGTTCCTGAAATAAAATTAGATCAATGGTTTGATTTTAGATATAAATTAATTTGGATCCGAAATGTATGAATTGTTATAATTATATATTTACCATTGAATTTTTGAAATTAAGAAAATAATTATATATTGTTAACACGGTTGATTAGTTTTGATCATTACAAGATTAGTATGCAACAACTCTATTTATTCAATATATTTATTTAATTTACCAAATAAATACCAGCATATGCTTGGAAGCTGATATTATTATAGGGGCGAAGTCAGGATTTTAACTTTAGGGGGGTCGAAACAAAAAGAAATTTAAATTTATGCAACACAAATATATTAATATTTAAAAACTAAATTATTTAAAAAATAAATATAATAACGTTTAGTCTCATAAATTAATAAATAAAATAAGCATAAGTTTTATGAATCAAAATGATGCTCTTTAAAATCTAAAAAATCATTTATATATAATCGAATTTATACTCATATTTAATTTTTGTAATTGAGAATCAGTTGAAACATAAAATATGTACATACCCAATAATACTATTTAATTGTAAATTTATCTTGTTGTTGGTGAGTTCGACCTCATATTGCAATGTAACGAGCATTAATATCTTGAACATCTATATTGCATATCTCACAAAATGAACTTACTACTTTAATATATAATCTATCACATCTAGTATTTCTTAGTGATTATGGTTAATAATTTCCATGATATCTATTCATTAAATACATTATTAAATAGGAATATATGAATAATTTCTTCTTAAAACGGTTATGGTCACATGCCCATAGTTGCTGATGTTGCATCACATCAAACTTGCTTAGATGTATCGGTTGAATCGGACTTTAAAAGGTAATAATTATGTTTATAATTAAAAAAAATAAGATGATGGGTCGGAGATATCTTTACTTATATAACGCATTATGACAGTTTTATATGTGAAAAATTTGTTGAAAATATTTTGGTTTGGGGGCCATGACGCCTGTCGGCTCTCGCCTATCTCCTCCCTTGCTGTTGATATAACTTGTAAACAAGATACATAGAGACCGAACCGCCTCATATTTTTTTTTAAAAAAAATTTGGTTTTAGTTTTATTTTTATTTTTTTCTCTAAATTAATATACACGGTTACCATTTTTATTTTTATTTTGAAAGAAATATACATGATAACAAGATTACTTAGAGTAGTACAAAGTATATGTCACTAAACCTTGTAGGATATCGTATTTCATATGCTTGATGACCAAATCCTTGTGGGATTGGGACAACAAAATAAAAAGGTCAATTGTATTTCTTTAAATTGTAGTGGTATTACATTTCCCAGTTCTAGTGGGACAAAAAAAAATATATATATATATATTTTAGTGGTATTACATTTCCTAATCCTAGTTGGAGTAGTAATATTTAGCTATTATATATATACAGTATTATCGTTGATCAATATTTCTATCATCAAAATTATTAGCATTTACAGAAATAGAGAGATCATGAGAACACAACAACTCCCTCCTCGCATGCTCAAGCTCCAACAACAATGTCTGCCACCTCGAATGCGCAAGCTTGAAGAAGATCAGCAGCCTTGTCTTCGAATGCGTCAACGACGGTGTCTGCCACCTCGTATGCGAAAGCTTCAAAAAGATCAGGAGCTTGCCGAGGCAGCACCGCAAGCTGAATTGTTGATGAACCATCGACAATTTGAGTCATTGCATGCTCGAGTAGAGCATTTGACTCGATTGTTGAACATTCAACTGCAGATTTCATTGAGTCAAGAAGCTTCGATCCAAGAGCTGCTAATGATGCGCCAACATCAACATCAAGTGCAACAGCTGGAATCTGAATTGAAAGAAAACTACCTCATCAATGTGGACTACTGAAAATTCATCAAATTGTTGGATATGTTTTTTTTTTTTTTTTTTTTTTTGGAAGAATTGTTGGATATGTTAATTGATCAATTCTAGGGAAAATCGATGTATCAATTAACAGCTATTTCAATTGGCTGAATTGTTATTTTCACAAATCTTAAGATTTTTGTATTTTCAATTTTATTGAATTAGTGAATAAAATCTATTTTCATTAAATTCCAATTAATCTATATGAGTTTAATTTAATTTTTTTTTTTTAACTATATATTACAATTAATTTAGAATTTAGGGGTTTTATTAGAACATTTGCTAAAACAGCCGCAAGATTCATCACAACAAATGTTAAGAAATTATTAGATAAATTCTACAAAAATTGAGTAATATGATAATTTTTAGAAACTTGACAAACCTTTGACGAACTTGCATAGTATAACTGTTTTAATTTGATTGAATCTAATTAAAATTTGTTAAATTAGATGAATCGATAACATCAATCAAAAAGTCTAAATCGAAGAAGTACAAATATGTCAAAGAAATATTAAAGAGAGTCTGGCATCAGTGGCATGTCATGCTGCATTGTTGTGATGTACTGCACTACTGTGATCATGTGAACGAATAATGGGATATATTGTTTAATTTTAATTTTTCCAGAAATAAATTTTGTGTAAAAAATGAAAAATAAAAATAAAAATCTACAGTTAAATTCAAAACCCCCCAAAAAAAAAATACTGAATATTCATAATATTGATATATCAAAAAAGCACACTGTACATGATTACATGAATATTATAATTGGTACAAATCAAAATGACAATATTGCCCTCAAAAAGCGTACAAAGGTCGACAGATGGAAATAAATGAAACTCATGAGATTCTCTTGAATCCCACCTCCAGCTCCAGTCAATTACAATTTACAGCTAGAAAGTAGAGCATATGGTTAAGGGTAGGCTATTTCCATGCTTGTTTTCTTCGCTTCCTCAAAATTTTCTAACTCCTAATAAAAACCAAAAAACAAACATGGAAATAACAACCGCATCATCATATGACAGAGACCAGTTATATAGAACAAAAGAAACCCAGATCAACAAAAGAAAAGAAACCCAGATCAACTCTTTGATGATTGATTGACAGCCCACGTACGTACGGTCGATCTCCTGCCACAGATTGAACCAGGAAATGCCATGATTAATTGACAGCCCTCATGATTGAACAAGTGTGTTCTTCTTCTATTAGAGGACCAAGAAATGCCAAGAAACGATGAAGAAAGATATAACAGAGAGCAGTGAGACTAGTAATTAAGCTGTGAAAGTGTATATATATATATATAGAGAGAGAGAGAGAGAGAGAGATAAATTAAAGGAAGGACGACCCATGATCATGATGATGATCAGTTGTGAAGAGGGTTTGGTCCGGAGGGGACGAGTCTCTTCTCTACACCATATCTTGGATCAATCTCATCAAGCGATGACGGTGGTGGTGGTGGTGGTGAGTGGTGGTGTTGGCGTAATTGGTGGATTCTTTGGAGTTGGATGCACAAAGAACGTGACTTCTTTTCGGACAAAGAAGAACAAGAAAGGAAATTATTACGAATGTAGTGATGATCATGAAGGTGGATTGTTGGAGAGTTTGGTGGGTTTGATGCGGAAGCGAAGAAGAAGAAGAAGAAGAGGAAGAATGTTGTGAAGATGAAGAAGCGAAGAGGAGGAGACATGGCTGGCTGATGAGTGATGATGAAAAAGAGAAACAGAGAAAAACAGAGAGCTCTCTTCAAATTAAAAGTTGTAATGGTGGTGAGTGAAGATATAATTGGATCGTTGAAGATGGAGAGTTATAAATGCAAAGCAAGAGGCACATGAAAGGATATAATAGAATTGACGGGCAAATAATCAAGGGTCCAAATTGACTATCTATCGACTATAATCAAATCAGTCACGTATATGCGTAGGTGATATACCTCTAAAAATCTATTCACTTTGTACTACTTCTCTCTGTTCCTCGCTACTCGTAACATTTTTCTTTCTTTCTTATATATAAATATATAATGAATTTTGTTTCCTTTTTCATGCATTGAAATAGAATTTATTTATGACGTTATGATGAATAATATATAGCATGTCTTACATTCTCAAATCTCAACTTCATTTATCAATTCCAACAAGGGTCAGATTTTTTTATTTTTTTTTTCCATTTTAAAAAAATATAGATGAGATATTTCAAAAAAAAAAAAAAATATATATATATATAGATGAGAAATATAACCATTAATTGCTTGTTCGAGTTCTGTATCTTCAACTATGTAGCACGGATATGGGGACATGACACTGTATAATATAGGGATACGGAAAATCTTAAAAACTAGGATACAGATACGATCAGATACGTCATACACCAATTAAATTTCTATTAAAAATATATATAAAAATCATAATTTATTCAAAATATATTCTCAATAAACATGTCGTATAAAAGTTGTAACATATTACAAATGCAAATAAAACATTAAATATATATATATATATACTCATAAAACATATTTTTAATTCATAATTTACTTCATTTTAAAAAGTATGATTTTGACCCCTAAACTTTTAAAATTGTAATTTCACCATATTTTTTAAAAAAAGTATTGAAAAAAAATGCCCCAAACGTATCCTACCCTTGTGTTGTTTGTATCCTCAACGTATCTCTCTCATATCCTCAACATTGACTTTCAAAAAAGTCAATGGACACGCCAAAATTAGTGTCAGACACGTATCTTGTTGTGTTGAACTCGTGTCCAACACGGGCTACCACGAAAAAGAAAAAACATGTCTATGCTACCTTGGTCTTCAAAGCTCGTACATTCATAACTAGTGTGGGTATGTACTTTCCTTTCACGTTTATGATAGGGCTTCAAATATCACATTTGTCTATAAAACCAAAAAGTGTGTGACAACTCATCTTCTCTAATAAGAATTAGGGTGCGTCCTGTATCGTTTTTCATTTGTTGTTTTTTGTTTTGTTTTTCAAAAATAAAAATGAAAATGAAAACAGTGTTGTTGATTTCATTTTCGAATTCTGAAAACACGTCTGGTAGCATTTCTGAAACCTGGATTCTGAAAATGAAAACAGTAAAAATGTGTCCGGTAGCATATACTGAAAGCCGTATTCTGAAAATGAAAACTGTAAAAACGCGTCCGGTAGGTTCTAAAACATCAAAAAACTGGATATTTTTATCAGTTTCAACATATGTAATTTGACTTTCCCAACTTTTTAAAATATTTTTAATAGGTTGTAATATTTATTTTCGTTCACTTCAATATGAGTAATGCTAAACGTCCCAAATTTTTTTCTTAAATTCTATCACAAATGATATGGCACGTGAGGTGTTAACATCTTATAAATCATGAAATTGTGGTGATTGATGTGATGCTGACACCTCACATGCCACATTATTTGGGATAGAATTTGAGAAAAAAAATTTGGGACGTCTAATATTACTCCTTCAATATATAATTTAATATGTATGTGAAATAATTATACAATTGTTCATAACAATTGAATAAATTGAATATCATTTCATACCGACCATTCAATCATTTTTAATTGAATTATAAAACGGATTGTATGATATTTGATCCGTTTGCATTAAAAAAAAAAAAAAACATAACTATCAATTTCCATAATTGTAGATTACTTTTATACTTTTTTAGAATTTTCATAACATAGCATTACATAATATAATTACTATGCAAATGACGGTTTCAAGATGACTATGCAATTGACAAAATGCTGAATGATCTCTCAATGATCAAGAAATTTGAGTGGATCAGTGTTATCGATGCAATCAAAAAGTGTCAAGTAGAATATTATTATCATACTGTGGTAATATTGATTGAAACCTGATTGTGGTTAAACTCTTGAAGCAATGTTTTGTTGATCTTGTTTAAATCTGATAACTCTCAAAGTAACATAGGAAGATACATAACCAAATGTACCAGTATTGGTATGTAGTACTTTTAGCAGTTTCATGTACTGATTTCTAAAAAAAAATAAAATTACATAATATAATTATATAAGATCACGAATAAATTACATAAGACACTCACTCCTATTACAAGACATCACCTCCTATTACGTGAGCTATCTTGCCACATTTTTCTTGCAACTTCATTTGTAACATTATTCATTAGTGATACATTTGATGGAGTTAAATCTATATTAGGAATTTCTCTACCTTCTTCTTCGCCATCAAATATCATATCTTCATTGTCATATTCCACAAACATCTTATCACCTTGAGCTTGTAATCGTATAAAATTACGTAAGACACAACAAGCAATAGGCATGAGGCGTTGCCTACGTAAACGATAATTAGGCATTTTTTTCAAAATAGCAAAGCGCGCCTTTAAAACATTAAAACTACGCTCAATTACATTTCGTAACGATGAATGCCTAAAGTTAAATAACTCTTTTGGACCTCTTGGTGTACGTTCTTGTCCTTCATAATCACGTAAATGATATCGCTCACCTCTGTAAGGTGTTAAAAATCCCGGCATATTTATGTATCCCGAATCAACAACATAATAATATCCTGAAAGAATACAAATAAATATTTATACTTTACAATAATTGAAATAGTGAAATACTAATACGTCATACGGACCTTCATTAGGATAGGGAAAATCATTATCTTGTCTTCCAATTACATCCAAAAACACCTTTGAATCGTTAGTGGTTCCTTCTCAACCCGTGTAAACAAATGTGAACATCATGTCAAACGAACATGCACACATGATATTTTGGGTAACTTGGACTTTTCTATCTCGATACGAATTTTGTTTATGTGTCGATGCCCATGCAGTAACGTGTGTTCCATCAATAATACCAATACATTTCTGCATAATATAAAGAATGTTTACACTAATACATTTCTACATAATATAGTTAAGTAAAACTGAAAGGTAAAAAAATAATAATATGCATTAAAATATAGTCATTATCTTAAAATATGGATAAAATTTTGGGTTATGTCTAATCTCTGGTGGTGGCGGTTGTTATCCTCGAGTTTGTCCACGTATATTACGTGGTGTATGCCCACATAGCCCCTTTAGCACACATTTAAATTGTCTATACATGGTATCTTTTGCCCGTTGAAATCGTTCAGCAACAACTCGCGTTACAGCCCCATGAGATAGAATATATAAACACATTGTCACCGCCTCAATAACGGAACATGTCTATTATATTTTGATAACTTTGACTGCTCTAATGTTTGGTATAAATTTAGAAAAACATGTTTATCCATATGAAACATGTTATAAATTCAATCTGGATGACCATTTAACAATTCTTGTACAAAGTCATACCCGTAAATCTACCTGTATAGCATGGCATTTTCTCAATCTGTTGATAATATTCAACACTCCTCAATGCATTGGCCAATTCTAGGGCTTCCAATTCTAGTTATTCATCTTCTAAGTCTGATAAACTATCTGAACTATCACTCTGATTATTATGATTCATTGTTGTCCTATTTAAAAAAGGAAAAAAGATCATAAGTTGAAAATACATTGAAACTTTTTTTTTTTTTTTAAAAGACAATAAGATAAAAGGGGCACCAAGGCAGGCAATAACAACACACAACAACTTAACAAAATAGCCAAAAAAAAAAAAAAAAAAAAACTAAATACATTGAAACTTGATAAGACAAACAACAAACTAAAATCATCATTTTGAGTTCAGCAAATCATAAACGAAGTGTAATCGAGCTCACAAAAACCACCATAAAAATCTAACCGAGTTCACAACAACCATAAAAATTAAACATAGTTCAAGTTCATGTAAAGTTAACAAATAATCTATCCACCCATGATCAAGTTCATAGTTCAAGAGCAATTGAAAGATTCATGCATGGTTGCTATCCTTATTTTTGTTTGTATCAAACAATAATTAATGTTGAATACTACTAAACTAACTGTTAGACATCAATAACACCATATTTATTAAGAATTACTTTCCAGTTTCCTATCTGTTCTTATAGCCATGGATTGTTAATTTTCTCCCTCTCTGATCCACCAGAAAATCTACAAAAAAAAAAAAAAAAGCTTGAATTGACATGACCAAATATGTTGCAAATATGTTGCAATATAGGGTTGTGAATTCCACCTAGCTAGTAGATTATGTTCAAGCATCAATCATTATATTCTACAGAAAATGTGAGATTATGTATTTATTAAAGCTAATTATTTAGAGATTAAATTCCAAACTAAGCTAAACCAAATAAAGAATATATCATTGCCTTCATAATATTTCATTTGGGATAGAATCATAGACTGTCTTCAAGACAAAAAAACGTGAGACAAAACAAACAACACCAAGAGAAATTTGCACAGAAATTTTTTGCATATATTCTATAAATTTGCACAGCAGAAATTTGCACAGTAGAAATTTATACAGATTCTATAATATAATAAAAAATGGAGACAA
Source organism: Acer campestre (assembly GCA_954870605.1). Taxonomy (NCBI): domain Eukaryota; kingdom Viridiplantae; phylum Streptophyta; class Magnoliopsida; order Sapindales; family Sapindaceae; genus Acer; species Acer campestre. Next base: position 25,836,335 of record OX940806.1, on the reverse strand, counting down.
ACCTTGGTTCAAAGTAGGGATGTCAATACGGGTTGACGGGTCGTGTTAGGGTCAACCCGAACACGACACGATTAAATATGGGTCAACACGAACACGACACGAATAACCCGTTTAATAAACGAGTTTGACGGGTCGTGTCATTTGACACGTTTAAATGACCCATATATGACCCCTTTAACCCGTTAATGCTTATTTCACTAAATAACACATTAAAAATAAAAATAAAAAAGTAATCAAGAGAAATACTTGCTATGAAAAAATTACAAAAATGAAAAATCCGGTCAAGATATCAAACAAAAACCTTAAAAAAAAAATCATCCAAATCAAAAGTAATACGTGCTATGAAAAAATTACAAAAACGAAAAATATATAGATCCATATCCATTAAAATTAAATTATAATAACTGAGCACAACAGTACAACAACAAGAAGAAAAGAACTCAGATCTGTATTTATTTCAAATCTATATCTATTTTGATTACAAATGAAAAAAAAAATGAAGAATGGAGAGTTGATCATCGAAACAGACGGCGTGTTGAGGCAACGCCGACGAGGTGGAAGCTGCGGCGCCGGCTGAAGAGAGAGAGGAAAGGGAGAGGCATGAGAGAGAGAGAGAGGAAATGGAGAGGCGTGAGAGAGAGAGAGCTGATGTGAGAAAATTGCAAATGAGAGGGAGGAGTGAAGGCTGTGCAGCGGCTGCGTGAGTGGGTGAGGGAAATAATGAGTTAGGGTTCAATTGTTCAAAGTTGACTTTATATAATATTGTGATAATTACAAAAAATACCCTTAAACATAAAATTACATATTAACCCTTACTATTCGTGTCAACCCGTGACCCGCTAAGCATAACCCGAACACGACACGATTATTAAACGGGTTAAGCGGGTTGACCCGTTTATTGACACGACCCATTTAGTCATAACCCAAACCCGTAATAATCGTGTTCGTGTCGTGTCGACCCATCGTGTCGTGACGACCCATCGTGTCGTGACCCATATTGCCACCCCTAGTTCAAAGTTTCCACAGCAGAGAAATTTGTACAAGTCACTACAAAATAAATTATTAAAGCAAAAATAAGTGCTCATCTACTTGGATCTACATAGATCTACTTGAAAACCAAAATAGAAAAATAAAATAAAAAATAAAAAACAGATGAAAATCTAGAATCAAATCAGAAGAGGAAGAATTTGTTTATTAAAAAAAGAGACCAAAATCAAAAGAAGAATATATATATATATATATACTTTTAAAGAGCCAAAATTAGAACGAAATTGGAAGAAGAACAAGAGGAAGAAGAACAATTTTTTTAATAAAAAAGATAACAAAATCCATAATGAAATCAGAAGAAGAAGAATAAGAAGATCGGAAGAACAAGAAGTTAAATCGGAAAAGAAGACGAAGAAGAAGAAGAAACTTGGAAGAGAAAGAAGAAGGATGAGGAGGACTAGAAGGCGACATACCTTAGTCGAAAGTCAATCTGGGTGTCTGTCGAAGGAAGTTTTTGGGTGTCTATGGAAGAAGAGACTGTCGAAGGAGATTTGTTGAAGGAGATTTGTTTTTAATTTTGTTTTTGACTTTTAGAGAACAAAATGAAAAACAAAATGAAAAACAACTTTTAGTTGTATTCCTTATTTTTTCAATTTTAACATTGTTTTTGTTTTCCATTTTGATTTTGTTTTTTGAAAATAAAATGAAAAACGGTAACAAACGCGTATTCCAAATCATTTTTGAAAAATGAAAACGAAAATGGGCGTGTAAAACAATACAGGACAAGGCCTTACTTTTTGGACTTTACTTTTAAGTAATACTATATAACCCAAAAAATGAACTCAAAATTAACCCAAATGATGTGACAGTGTGAGTTGTCTTTATCATACAAATCAATGGATGATGTAGTCAATGAATAAAACACATGCCATATCATTTGGATTGGTTTTTAGACTAATTTTTTGGGATGTCTTATTTCTATGAGTAATGCTATTTTTCCTAAATCGGCTACCCAAATGATGTCGCATCAATGTAATTAGGGATGGGACTGGGGGCCCAATGGGGCGGGGGAGGGTCCCCCCACCCCCACCCCCATTCCTAAAACCTCCCCCCACCCCTGCCCCCAAACCCCATTTGGGGGAACTGGGGATGGGGGTGTTTGGGGGGAGGTTCCCCTGCCCCCACCCCCATCCCCCATTTCCCCCATTTCCCCCATTTCTAATCCTAAAATTTTTCAATCTGAAATTTAGAATTCAGGATTCAAAATTCGATCGGGCCAAACTTTTGTTTCACTCTGTTTCAATATCCAATCCATTAATTAACAAAATATACAATCTAAAATATATAATTGATTTAATTTAATCCAAAATTAATACAAATAACTATAATAATCTAGTATTAGTATATTACACATAAAAGTCTAAACAAGTTTAAAGTTTTCGATCAATCCAAAATATTACAAGGCACAAAAAAACTAAGCAATTTCAACTTTCAAGTAGTCACGTTCCAAAATATATGAAGGCACAAAAAAACTAAGCAATTTAAACTTTCAAGTAGTCACATTCCAAGCCAACTTCACATTCTCCATTCAACCATCCACAACATCTGATTCCTACAGAATTCAAAAAGAGCATTACTATATTATATAGACTTTCAAAAGGAATATTTATTTAATCAAATTGTTGATTACCTCAGTCATGTCATTCTCCTCATCAACAAGCATGTCACCAACACCATCAACAACATTGCCTAAGAGACGATTAAATAAAATTTAATAAATAATGTTAATATAATATACAAAGGAAATAAGTAAATAAAATGACCAATTATTTAATGTTTTACATACCTCTTTTTCCAGCCCATAGCCAATTTTGAGTGCACATTATAGCTTCCAAAGTTGATGGAAGAAGTCTATTACGATGTGAACTAACAATTCTACCACTAGTACTAAATGAGGACTCCGAAGCAACCGTCGAAACAGGAATAGCTAATATATCTCTAGCAATCTCACACATAATAGGATATTTAATCCCATTTGTTTTCCACCAACACAACACATCAAAATCATGAGTCCCTGGTAAAGTTTTTTCTTCCAAATATGAATCAAATTCAGATTTTTCATTCACAGTACTAGCTTCAATGTTCCATGAAAAAAAAGCATCTAATGACTCCGTCTCACCCCCAAAATTAACATTTAAGTTAGAAATACCACTATTGTCAACATTAGAAACTTGTAACACAACTCTTGATTGATAATCTTTAAATATATCTTCACAAAGTTTGCGAACATTTGCAATCTCCTCCAAAGCTCTATCATCTCCATAAATGAGAGGAAAAAAATACTCAAGAAGTTTTAATTTAAACCTTGGATCCAAAAGGCTTGCCATAGCCATCACTCCATGCACATCTTTCCAATATTGATCAAACTTTGAAATCATATTTGATGCCATGTTGCTTATCTCAACATAACTAGAAGTAAGCCATTTTCTTAATGATAACTTAATTTCACAAATTTTGGGAAAAAAAAGATTGCTTGTGGGGTATTTTGTTCCGGAAAACATTTCTGTCACATGATAAAAAATTTTCAATCTATCACACATCTCTTTGGCCAAATCCCAATCTTTCTCTTCAGGCAAATTTCTATATTGAGACTCACGTTGTTTTAAACGATAAAACACATCTTTATAATTCAAAGCAACACTAAGCATTAAATAAGTTGAATTCCATCGAGTTTTGCAGTCAAGAACTAACCTTTTACTATAATCTAAATTCAATTGTCTTGCCGCCTCCTCAAATTTCTCCAATCTTTTTGGTGTTGCCGTCCAAAAAGCTATACTATCACGAATCTTTTCAACCCCACAATCAATAACGTCCAACCCATTTTTCACAATCAAATTCAGAATATGCGCAGCACATCGCATGTGAAAAAGCTGTCCAAACATTATCAATGAACTCGGAACAAGTTTATCCAACAAAAGATCAATCATGCAATTATTGGTAGAACAATTATCAAGCGTCAAAGTTGATAACTTCCTATCAATATTCCAATCTAACATACAGTTCAATAATGGATTCGAAAGGTTTTCAGCCGTGTGAGGACATGGCACATACAAAAACCTAATAAATAAATTTGGAATATATTAGAATTTAATAATAAAGTTCCATTGAAAGACTAAAACACAATATGTAATAATTAAATAAAATAAAAAGTTTATATTACCTCAAAAGCCTACTTTGTAAATGCCATGACTCATCGATGAAATGTGCTGTGACGGTCATATAGCCCTTCTTTTGGTTTGTTGCAGTCCACATATCTGAAGTGATTGCAACCCTACCCGGAATGTTTGTCAACAATCTCATTACCTTAGCCTTTTCTTCCTCATACATCCTTAAAATATCACCCCTAATAGTTTTCCTACATACATGCTTAAATAACGGCTGAAGTGCCAAACAAAAATCTCTAAAACCCTCATGCTCAACCATACTAAGAGGATAATCATGCATCACAATCATCCTAGCAAGCTCACTCCTAGAACAATCATTATCAAAATGTTGAGTTGTTAGAGTTAGGCAAGAACTACCCATCACATTCCTGTCACTATGTGGCATTTTTCCTATTAACCGATTCTGTAAGATATCAACCCTTTTTTGCCCAAACCGCATCTTACATATTTTAAAATGGTCGTGTAAATTTTTTGTCCCACTGCTAGCAGAAAATGGTTTTTTACAATAGTTGCAAATAGCCATTTTCTTCCCTTTTACATCATCTAACACAAAATGTTGCCAAACTATTGATCTAAATTTTCTTTTTGGTTCTCTAGATTGAACACTAGATTCATGAACATCTACATTAATTGAATCAATTTGTTGAGGCTCTGGATCTTCTAGTTGAGAAGTCATTTTGTCTAGAAAAACAACAAAAAGAAAGAGACTTGGTGTCAGTGAAGAAGAAAACAACAAAAAGAAAGAGATGTAGTGTACTAGTATTGGTGAAAAAGAAAACAACAAAAAGAAAGAGACTTGGTGTAGGTGACTCGGTGAAGAAGAAAAAAAAAACTTAATGAAAAAAAAAAAACAACAAAAAGAAATATACTTAGTGTTAGTATTAGTGTTACAGTGTAAAAAAAAACAGCAAAATATAAAGATACTTAGTGTTAGTGAAAAAGAAAACAACAAAAAGAAAAGAGACTAAGTGAAAAAGAAAGGGACTCACCGTGTGTTTGTGGTAGCAGTCAGCCGAAGGTGAACAAGATGGAGAGGTAATGTTGTGAAGAAAAAACAGAGAAAAGTGAGAATTGGGTTACAGTCTACAGACTTACAAGTGAGAAAATAAGAAAGATACTTTGTTAAGGTGACTTAGATCATAGATGGGTTGTGGCATGTTGGTATTGTGTACCGTGGGTTAGCTTGTGGGTTAGTGTATTAGAGAGTTAGTGGTGGTAGTTGGGAACATGGGTTAGTTAGTGGTGGTAGGCTATAGGTAAGGTGGCTACATGGGTTAGTTTTAGGTCAGTGAGGTGACTAATGTGCAGAGAGTAATTGAGTATATTGACTAATAGTTTTTTTCTTTTTTAAAATATATAAATAAAAATATTTTGGTGAATTGGGACGGTGATTAGTGTGCAGAGAGTAAATGAGTATATGAGTAATAGTTTTTTTTATTTTTTTATAAGAAAATAAAATTAAAATATATAAATAAAAGTATTTTGGGGAATTGGGGGAATTGGGGCCCCATCCCCACCCCCACCCCCATTTAGGAAATGGGGGAATGGGGAAATGGGGGTGGGGGTAGGTTCCCCCACCCCCACCCCCACCCCCATTTAGATTTTGGGGGTAAAATTTGCCCCCACCCCCACCCCAAAACCCCATTTGGGGGCAAAATTTGCCCCCAAATGGGGGTGGGGCCCCGTGGGGGAAATTCCCATCCCTAAATGTAATCCATTCATTTAAATCATATAAATCTAATACAATTTAAATGAATGAATTATAATGATGCCACATCATTGAGTTATCACACAAATCAATGGATGATGTAGTCAATGAATAAAACACTTGTCATATCATTTGGATTGGTTTTTAGACTAATTTTTTGGGATGTCTTATTTCTATGAGTAATGCTATTTTTCCTAAATCGGCTACTCAAATGATGTGGCATCAATGTAATCCATTCATTTAAATCATGTAAATCTAATACAATTTAAATGAATGAATTATAATGATGCCACATCATTGAGACACCATATTTAGCCACCAAATTTAGGCACTAGATTTAGATACCAAATTTGGACAAAGTAGCATTATTGTTTTTATATTATTTAATTAGACACATATAAAAAAAATTAAGAGGTACATATGTCAAATATAGACTATAAAGTGTGTCACAAGTTGGAGGTTAATAAATTTTTTAAATTCTGCCCACACAGCGAACTACTATCGGCCCTACCGGGCAACACCTAGCTACACAAGCTCGATCAGGAGATAGTGAGGATCTGACAGAAGTACGAAATTCCGATTGTTCAGAGAATAAGATCGGTTCTATTAAGGACAGGTCGTATTGATGACCAAGAAAACTCTAGAGAAGAAGCAAGCTTTAACGCTCCCCAAGACAGCAGAGCCATCGTTGTGGGGAGGGTAAAGAGCATCCAACTGGTCTGTATCCAATTACTAGGGGCAAAACGTTCAATATCAAATTATAATTACGTTAATATATGACAAAAGGAGTATATTGATGAATTTATGATAATTTAGGGGTCACGGGAACTAAACACAAAAATAATGGACCAAACCAAAATTGTTAATAAAGTTTGAACCAAAAAAAAAAAAAAGAGGGAAAGGAGGACACATGTCTTAACTCTTAAGGGAGCGTCTTTGACTCTGTGTAGTATGATAGTATCAGTTGCCCAGCACAGCTCTTATTAATTAGTAATTTTGCATCATCATCTATATCTTTGAATATTTTCCAATGAATTAACAAAAAACAAGAATGTCTCCGTCTGTTTTTGTTCTAATCCTCCTATGTTTGATGCCAATTCAGTCCTCCTCATCGTCCCCAACTCTCACCATAACACCCAGAATCTTAAAGAAATCAGGCGACACCGTTTTGATCGAATGGTCCAACGTGTCTTCACCGTCAAACCTAGATTGGCTGGGCATCTACGCCCCACCAGACTCCTCTCACGATTGTTTCATCGGCTACAAGTTCCTCAACACCTCACCCTCATGGACTTCCGGGTCGGGCTCCATTTCCCTACCTCTCACCAACCACCGCTCCAACTACTCCTTCCGGATCTTCCGCTGGACCCAATCCGAGGTCGACCTCACAAGACTAGACGAAGACCACAATCCCCTTCCAGGCACAGCCCATCTGTTGTCCCAATCGGAGCCGCTCGGGTTTGCCGCCGGTTGGGGACCGGAGCAGGTGCACTTGGCGTTCACGGACGTGGAGAGCGAGATGAGGGTGATGTTCGTGGCGGAGGATGCGGAGGAGAGGTACGTTAGGTACGGGGAGGAAGAGGAGAAGATGGATGAGGTGGCCGTGGCTCGTGTGGAGAGGTACGAGAGGGATAACATGTGTGATGCACCGGCGAATACGAGTGTCGGGTGGAGAGATCCTGGGTGGGTTTTTGATGGGGTCATCAAGTGTTTGAAGAAAGGTGTTCGGTATTATTATCAGGTATTTCTTTTTTATCTTTTCTTCATATATTTTACACTGTATTTTTCTTTTATACAGTAATGGAGTAGTCATGATTTTTTTTTTTTTCTTCTTTTCTGTTTTGGTTCGTTTTTGTTGTTAGAAACTAGAAAAATGGGGTTTATTGTGAATCAATTGTAACGTACTTTCACTTGTTCTATGTTATTGATTATCTTTTAGAAGTTCTTTTTTCTCATGAAAATTTATAGTTACACGATGTTAAAGGCGTGATAGGATAGGCACCAAGATTGTGCCTTAAGACAGGCACCTCTCCATGAGGCCTTTGTTAAAGGCACACATAGGCGCCAGGATGATGCCTTCAAGACAGGCGTCTCATCTTGTGCCTTACGCCTAGTCTCTCAAGGGACTTTGCGTGTTGGAGCTATATGCGCCTTTACAAACTATTGTTTCACCGGCTTTTCTATGACCCAGAAAACAAAGATTTTTTGTACTGTGTAATAAACAGAGGAGAGGCAGAGTAGTTCTCTACAGTTAGTCTAAAACAGCTTCGTGCCTTATATACAAGCATAATGTTGATAACTACTTAATCCTTGAAGGAAAAGTAGCTCTACGTTAGTAAAATGCATATTAGTTCTCTGCATTTTGTTTTTTCTGCTGCTTCAGGTATTGCATGATCCTTGTGTGGATTGATTTGCTCCTACTAGTTTTCAATTCAATTTTTATACAATAAAAATAAAAATAAAATTAAGTTTCTAGCTTAACTTAGTTCTTATTGTTCAATTAGTAACACTGATTAGTTGTTTAAGTTGTGTAATTTTGGGAAAAACCCATATTAGTTTTAGAGTTCTTCAACCTGTGCTAGAGGGGTTCATTAATTTTGTGTGATTCAATCCTTCAATTGGCAATTTATATTCTTATCACTTTATCAGTAACCAGTCACTACAAGATTGCGCTCGTGCGAGGATGAAGAAAAACAATTTTATATTCTTGCATTAATGTCATGTTCTAGATTCTTTGTTGCTATACACTATGGTCGATAAACATGTTTAAATTTCTGGTCTGCCATATGAGTAAGAATAACTGTGTTACTTATAACAGGTTGGAAGTGATTCAAAAGGTTGGAGTAAGACCCATAGTTTTGTGTCACGGAATGAAGACTCAGATGAAACCATAGCTTTCTTATTTGGAGACATGGGAACTGCAACACCATACTCTACATTTCTCCGTACACAAGATGAAAGCATCTCAACTATGAAGTGGATCCTCCGCGACATTGAAGCTCTTGGTGACAAGCCTGCTTTCATTTCACATGTTGGAGATACCAGCTATGCAAGAGGCTACGAATGGTTGTGGGACCAATTTTTTGTTCAAATTGAGCCTGTCGCATCCAAAGTAGCTTATCATGTCTGCATTGGTAATCATGAGTATAATTGGCCTTTACAGCCATGGAGACCTGACTGGGCAAAGACAATTTACGGAACTGATGGTGGCGGTGAATGTGGGGTACCCTATAGCCTTAAGTTTCACATGCCTGGGAACTCTTCAGAACCAACTGGAACCCATGCTCCGGCCACTCGAAACCTTTACTACTCATTCAATAACGGGGTGGTACATTTTGTATATATATCTACTGAGACCAATTTCTTTCCTGGAAGCAGCCAGTATAACTTTATAAAGCATGATCTAGAGTCAGTTGATAGAAACAAGACCCCATTTGTGGTAGTCCAAGGACACAGGCCAATGTACACTACGAGTAACGATAAAAAAAATGCCCGGATGAGGGAGAAAATGCTTGAGCACTTAGAACCTTTGTTTGTGAAAAACAAAGTTACTCTTGCATTATGGGGTCATGTCCACAGATATGAGAGGTTTTGTCCACTGAATAACTTCACCTGTGGTAGTATGGGCTTCAACGGGGAGAAATCGGAAGCGTTTCCTATTCATGTTGTGATCGGGATGGCAGGAGAAGACTGGCAACCTATATGGGCACCTAGAGCAACCCACCCAAACGTCCCAAGATTCCCACAACCTCGGCGATCTATGTACCGTGGAGGTGAATTTGGGTACACTAGGTTGATTGCCACTAAGGAGAAGCTTATACTCTCTTATGTGGGAAACCATGATGGAGAGGTACATGATACTGTTGAGATCCTGGCTTCTGGGCAGGTTCTCAACAATGGTGGTGCTGGCGGCAGCATATGTAGTGTTACTGCTGGTTCTGGTCCTTCTGGTGCTGGGTTTGATGTGGCTGACTCTAAATTTTCATGGTATGTCAAGGTAGCAAGCCTTTTAATCCTCAGTGCTTTTATGGGATATGTTCTAGGATACATTTCACGCGCTAGGAAAGTGAATTCCCTGAGAAAGACCTGGACTCTTGTGAATACAGAGGGTAACATGAAACACAGACTGCATTGATGCATATTGATTACTAAGAATAGAAATTTTGTTTCTTTCAATTCTCTTAACTTACAATGAGGAATCAAAATTTGGAGATGTGACAATTGGGATAAAACACAATGGCCGTAATGGGCATGCACAACAGTACAACCTTTTCAGAAGGCTTAATTGTTAGTCATGAAGGGGAATCTTCATTCTCAGAAGGCTTTGTTGAACCTGTATTTTCATTTCTCGAAAGAGTATTTGATCTTATAACCAACCTGAACTCCTTATAATGTATACAGTATTCTCTTCTAGCTCTGTATTTTCAGGAAAATCAGAGCTTCGGAAGTGGCTCCGGAAACTGGGAAATTAACTAAAACACAATCTCTATGACCTTGCATTGACCTAACTTCATTTCTTGCAGCTGTTGCACTGCTTGTTTTTTGGTGTCATTGGCACAGCGTATTGCTCCAGTTCCTGCACAGTTTTGTTCTCAAGTGCATCAGGATCCCACTTCTGACATGAGTGTCTTGATTCATGTGATGGGTTAAAAAAAATGGGAAAATTGAAATTTGAAAGAAACCATGATCAGTTGTTTGAAGAACAAGAACTATGTAGCATAAAGGAACAAAAATTTCATTTACGATAAAAAGGAAATATACAAAGTTTGCATTTACTAAACAATGATGAGTTCCTTGATTTCAAAGAATTCATTATAATGTAGAAAGTTTGAGAAAGCATGTTGTAATATATATATATATATATAAGTGTAGTATTCGTTCATAAAGAGTATGGTGAGAAAAAAGCAAGGGAGAGCATAAGAGAAAAACACATACTCTTAGCACTGTAATTTTAGCTTCTATCTATAATCGAAATATCCTTAATAAAGTTGTATTTCAAGTAAGTTTTCTATCTATTGTATTTAATTTCTATTTTTTATCATTGGGAAAAAGAAGTCTAGCCTAGTTAACGAAAGTATAAAATTGTTATCAAATCTGAAAGATAAATCGGTCATCTTTTATCATTCGTTCTATACATATTTATCAACAGGTCTTAGATAGTAAGGATTGTAAGAACGTAGTAGAATTCTAATTCTGTTGAGTCAAGATTTTCATATTTTGTTGAAGATTCTTCGGTGTCCTATTTAGCTGCATACACAAGGTGTTAATGGAATCCTTGAAAATCAATCTTAAACTATCAGAGTCCTTAAAAATTTGAAAGGCCATTTCTTTACACCACATATCTGAGGAATTTTTTGATGTTTTCAGGGAAAATTGGAGTCCGAGTTCAGAAGTTCTCTTGGCTAGATTCCGAATTGGCTTGTCATCATCCTCATCGTTTGAATTGAAAGGGTTGTCAGGACATTATAGGTCAGGAGTCTGTCGGCACCGAGCAAAATTAGGCTCTACAAATACAACTCGAGATGTAACTCTCACACAACAGGAAGAATCTCTTTATATTTTACGGTTTAATAGGTTAATGTAGGTTTATATATACGAAACCAATGTTTGAATCCTGGTGTTGGGGCTTTATTTTAAAGTCTCCAACCACCAAAACATTATATTAGTAGTAACTTTGTTTTGACAGTTGACCATGGATCATTGACGAATATACCAAATTAGCCTGGAAACCAATTCAACAATCAATAAGGTGATGACTATAAGTCTATAACTATAAGCAAAGAAAACTATTGTACAAAAGCATATGCTAAACCGAAGGCTTTAGAAAGTATAAACTATTTATATTCCTATGAAAATGGAATATTCTTGAGCAAGAAAACCACATTCCATTGGTTGTTAAAAGAGTCTCATTCGGTTTGATAACATATAGGCTCGAATGTTACCGCTACATGTAATATTTTGTTGAATACATATACGATCCGTACAAATTTGATGGATCTTGACCGATTCTTAATTTATACTTTTATAGAGATTTAATTGTATGTTGTTGAGTAGATATACGGTCCGTACAAATTACGTATCAGATTTTTTAAAAACAAATTAAAAAATTTCATATATTATATGAAATTATTCCAATTTGCATCATCAACTTATCTTTGAATATTTTTCCGATGAATAAACAGAAAACAAGAATGTCTCCGTCTCCATCGTCGATCCCGGTCATGATGTCTGTTGTGGTTCTAATCCTCATATCTTTAATGCCAGCTCAGTCCTCTTCATCGTCCCCAACTCTCACCATAACACCCAGAATCTTAAAGAAATCAGGCGACACCGTTTTGATCGAATGGTCCAACGTGCCTTCACCTTCCAGCCTTGACTGGTTGGGCATCTACTCCCCACCAGATTCCTCTCACGATTGCTTCATCGGCTACAAGTTCCTCAACTCGTCACCCTCTTGGGCTTCCGGCTCGGGCTCCATTTCTCTACCCCTCACCAATCTCCGCTCCAAATACTCCTTCCGGATCTTCCGCTGGACCCAGTCCGAGGTCGACCTCACAAAACTAGACCATGACCACAATCCCCTCCCCGGCACAGCCCATCTCTTGTCCCAATCGAAGCATCTCGGGTTCGCCGCCGGGCGGGGTCCGGAGCAGGTGCACCTGGCTTTCACGGACGAGGAGAGCGAGATGAGAGTGATGTTCGTGGCGGAGGATGCGGAGAAGAGGTACGTTAGGTACGGAGAAGGAGAGGAGGAGATGGATGAGGTGGCGGTGGCTCGCGTGGAGAGGTACGAGAGAGATGACATGTGTGATGCACCGGCAAATTCGAGTGTCGGGTGGAGAGATCCTGGGTGGGTTTTTGATGGGGTCATCAAAGGCTTGAAGAAAGGTGTCAGATATTATTATCAGGTATTGCATGATCATTGTGTGGATTGATTTTCTCCTACTAGTTTTCAGTTCAATTATTATACCTTAAAATTAAAAATAAAATTATGTTTCTAGCTCAACTTAGTTCCTATTGTTCAATTAGTTACATTGATTAGTTAAGTACTTAAGTTGTGTAATTGTGGGGAAAAACTGTAGCTTCATTGTTGATTTATATCTGCTACTCTTGATTTTTGCTTGTTCCTTTCTGTAGCTCTATTAGTTTCAGAGTTGCTTATTATGCATCTATTTGTTCTTCAACCTGTGCTAGAGGGGTTCATTAATTGGTGCATTCAACTCAATTGCAATTTATATTCTTCTCAGTAACCAATCACTATAAGAGGATGAAGAAAAACAGTCTTTTTCTTGCATTAATGGCATGTTCTAGATTCTTTGTAGCAATAAACTATGGTGGATAACCATGTTTAGTTTTCTGGTCTGCCATATGAGTAAGAATAATTGTGCTACTTATAACAGGTTGGAAGTGATTCAAAAGGCTGGAGTAAGATTCATAGTTTTGTGTCACGGAATGAAGACTCAAATGAAACCGTAGCTTTCCTATTTGGAGACATGGGAACTGCAACACCATACTCAACATTTCTCCGTACACAAGATGAAAGCATCTCAACTGTGAAGTGGATCCTCCGTGACATTGAAGCTCTTGGTGACAAGCCTGCCTTTGTTTCACATGTTGGGGATATAAGCTATGCAAGAGGCTACTCATGGTTGTGGGACCAATTTTTCGTTCAAATCGAACCTGTCTCGTCCAAAGTAGCATATCATGTCTGCATTGGTAATCATGAGTATGATTGGCCTTTACAGCCATGGAGACCTGACTGGGCACAGACAATTTACAGAACTGATGGTGGCGGTGAATGTGGGGTACCCTATAGCCTTAAGTTTCACATGCCTGGGAACTCTTCAGAACCAACTGGAACCCGTGCTCCGGCCACTCGAAACCTTTACTACTCATTCAATAATGGGGTGGTACATTTTGTGTATATATCAACAGAAACCAATTTCTTTCCTGGAAGCAGCCAGTATAACTTTATAAAGTATGATCTAGAGTCAGTTGATCGGAACAAGACCCCATTTGTGGTAGTCCAAGGACACAGGCCTATGTACACTACAGGTAATGAAAAGAGAGATGCCCCAATGAGGGAGAAAATGCTTGAGCACTTGGAACCTTTGTTTGTGAAAAACAAAGTTAATCTTGTATTGTGGGGTCATGTCCACAGATATGAGAGGTTTTGTCCACTGAATAACTTCACCTGTGGAAGTATGGGTTTCAGCAGGGAGAAATGGGAAGCGTTTCCTATTCATGTTGTGATTGGGATGGCAGGACAAGACTGGCAACCTATATGGGCACCTAGAGCAGACCACCCAAACGACCCAATCTACCCACAACCTCAGCGATCTATGTACCGTGGAGGTGAATTTGGGTACACTAGGTTGGTTGCCACCAAAGAGAAGCTTATACTCTCTTATGTAGGAAACCATGATGGAGAGGTACATGATATGGTGGAGATCCTGGCTTCTGGGCAGGTTCTCAACAATGGTGGTGGTGGCGGCAACAGGGGTAGTGTTACTGCTGGTTCTGGAGCTGGAGTTGAGGTGACTGAGTCTAAATTCTCATGGTATGTTAAGGGAGTAAGCCTTTTAATCCTCGGCACTTTTATAGGATATGTTCTTAGTTACATTTCACGCACCAAGAAAGCGAATTCCCCGGGAAAGACCTGGACTCTTGTGAAGACTGAGGATACATGAAACACATATTACATTGATGCGTATTGATTACTAAGAATTGCAAATTTTGTTTCTTTCAATTCTCTTAACCTACAATGAGGCATCAAACTGTGGAGATGTGAAACAATGATTTCCCACTTATAGGCCAAGAAGTTGGGATAAAGACAATGGCCGCGTAATGGCCATGTAGAACGTTTTGTAAATATGCAGTTTTACGCGTTTATTTAACTAGATAATAAAAGTAATGTATGGCATGTTCCATTTACTTCAGACTTTTACAACAATGCAGTGTGATTCAGTCGTCTGTCATAGTAAGGTTTTGTTTTACCGATTTACAAGTATTTGAATGTATGTGTGTATATGATCCTGTGCTATTTAGCCCTGTATTTCCAGGAAAAACAGAGCTTGGGAAGTGGCTCCGGAAACTGGAAATATATCAAAAACACAATCTATATGACCTTGCATTGATCAAACTTCATATCTAGCAGACTACCACTGCCCATCCATGTATGTTTATCCAATTTGTAAACCTCATTTGCTTCGAGTCAAGACGAAACAAGCTACTTAAAGAAATTATGTCAAAAAAATACCTTTGCTTCTGTAAATGGCTCAATGGAAGAACTAAAAAATTATTTATTCAAAGAATGTGTATTGTTACAGGAACAGAGAAAGCATATACCAAGGAGAAAACAATCTCATTTACACATAAGAAAATGAGGGTAAAGATATCAGACATTATGTAGCGACCGACCACTTTCAACTAAAAAGACAGGAAAAATGCCGATGAGAGTGGCCAAAGAAAAATTTACAAGAGATCAATCAGGTAAGGTAAAAGCTAGCACATGAAGTAAGTTCATGGTTATTCACTTCCCAGCCAAATGGCGTGCACGTTGGTTGGCACCTTTAACCCGAGAGTTCAGTTCATCCACATCATCGCCAAGATGATCAAGAGCTTTGTTTTGCCTGCATATACCATATCGTTAGAACATACGGGTGCCAATGAGCAAGTACAAGAAAAACCAGCATGAACCTTTCAACTTATATACATTTGCATATGCTAAGAACACATTATCTAACCTTTCAACTTCAGATCCCATATCAACTGCCATGCCCTTCAAATCACCCAAGATATTACTCAGATCAGAGAGCGCGTCGTCCTGCTTTGCCTTCTCCACCTGGTTTTCATACCCCCAACAAAATTTAGTCTAACAAAAATGAATCCAAGTTCGTAAACAAGTAATTAACATATTCAGATACAATTCTATATACAAACCTCAACTTTCTGCAAAGCATTTGTTGGTTCAGGAGTAGGTGTCTTACTACCTGAGCGTCCTTTGCCTAAACCCAATTTCTCCCTCTGCTCCTTGGAGTTTTCACTGCTTCTGGATGAACTATCTGCCAACCCAAACAAGCAACAAATCGAAGATGAACATCAACCCACCATGTCATTCGAGTCGAAACAGACCATGTTTCAATAAAGAAATAAACATAATGTTAGAAGAAAACCTGGTGTAATTTTAGGCCCATCGATATTTTTGGTCTTCTTTGGCTTCCACGTCTTGGAGAACATGCCCCCAAGACTGTTTAAAAGCTTCTCACCCTGCCATTGACAATGCAACATTAGAGTACTGAACATGGGTTATGTTTTTTTTTACTGGTCTATCTTAACGTATGCACCGAGAACATTTTCCAGACAAACCAATAAGCTAACCTTACTCAAATCTTTTTCCGTATCAGCAGCTATGACATGGGTCCTATGAATTTGTTCACCTTGTTGATGCAACATGTCAAGCGTCTTAGTAGCATCCTCTCTGATGTCCTCAGCGATCCTCAAGCAATTGTTGACGCTACTTGTGGTGTCCTGTGCTTTTGAAACAGCGTATTGCTCCAGTTCCTGCACACTTTTGTTCTCAAGATCAACTGGATCCCCACTTCCTCCATGAGTATTTTGATTCATGTGTTGGGTTAGGAGTCCCGGTTCAGAAGTAGTTCTCTTCGCCGGATTCCGAGTTGGCTGCTTGACGTCATCCTCGTCGTCTGAATCGAAAGGGTTTCCCTTCGAAGAACTAGGTGGGTCTACCGACTTTTGCTTTGTTACATTTGCAGGTGATTTCTTGAATCCGAACATTTTTGCCGACTAGTCAGAATTTTGAAACTCGAATATGAGCGAAATCAACAAATGCGAATATTTCTGCGAAGACAAAATTGTAAAAGAGAGACAAAAAGCAGAGGAGAGAGTTTTTATTTATATGTTATATGTATTTGCTCTCTGTTTCGTGTAGAAATCAAAGATATGGAAGGCGCAGCGAAAAAGTAGAGAGACGCAGAGAGCCTACCTTGTTTGACATTTTTAGACCGCTACGATTTTTACGACTTTTTCTCTGAAAAATTATTTTTAGCAGATTTTATAAACTCAAACTCAACAATCAACATAGCTCTCTTTTATTTGATAAACAGAGATTTTAGATCCAAGCCCAAGCCCAATGGATCAGTTTAGATGCAAACATTCTCATTCTTATAGGTGGTCTTATATATTTTAGGCCGATAAAGTTAATACTAAAAACTATACATTTATTACTTTATCTGACAATCTTATCTTCATTATCATATCTCTGTCTTTCTTCTGACACTCTTATCTCTGACAAACTTATCTTCATTATCTTCTTCTGACACTCTTATCTGACTTCTTCTGTTGATTCTATCTTCATTGTCGATCTTATCTTCTTTGCCGACGATCTTATCTTTTTACTGCTTTTGTCTTTTTCTACCGACAATATTTAGGTGTCTAGATTGTGGTAGGCTTCGTCATCAAACTGCTCATCTATTTCTTCTTCAGTGAGAAATTCTCTTAATCTATCTTGTTCTGCTTCTTGGATTTCGCTCAAATAATCATCTGTTTCTGGGCTAAGAAAAATCCATGGAATTGGGTACTTCATCATGACATCGTGGCTCCTTACAAAGATGGACATGTGAGGAGTTTGCTCAATTAGCTTTGGCCTGGATGAATTTACACAAGTATAATATTTTTGTGCTCTGTATCTTTGAAGATACTCAGGACATATGTCATCTTGATCATAGTCATGAGGATAATCATCTCATATGAATTCAATAGGAAAATTGTATGGTACTATCACAATAAAGTGATAAGCTGGTAAATAGTTTGTTATCCTGTAAGGTTGGTTGACAATCCATTAACATGGGACAGAATCAATGTCAAGGCAAAACCCGTGCTTTCCTCCAAACATCCTGATTGATTGTTGAAGTTTTTCAGGAATAAAGGAGATTTTTAAAATATTTGTGGCATGAATGCCATCAACAATGCCATAACTAAAAAGTTCTTCAATACCTACTCTTTCAGCAAAATCTGGGATTTCAAAATCTAAAGGTAAAACATTTAAATTTATTTGTACTGAAACAAACTTAAATATAACTTTATTATTGATTTTTTTTCTCTTGTAGCCATGTAGTCATACCTTCAGGTAATCCTACACCTACTGCAAGGAACTTTTATATTTTGATAAAACGATTTAAATAGATATTTTTAGTTATCCCAAAAATAGTTTGCTTTATATCTATAGGAAGCTTTTCTACTGCTTTGTATATATTTTTTGCTTGATCCCTCATTAGGGTAATATTTATAATATCAAGGGGCATTTCTACAGAATTTGCCACCTCATCTTCTTCTTTATTATTCTTCTGACTTTCTCTACTAAGCTGATGAATTTGTTGTGCTAACTGTTCAGCTTCATCTAGCTTTTGCTTTAGTACTGTATTTTCAGCTTGGAGTTTTTCTAAAAGCTCATGCATTGTCTTTTTACAAGTTTCTAATTCTTCAGAAATTCTATGATTGGCTTCATTTACTTTTTTGAAATGGTTCATGAAACTAATAACTTGACTTCTATCATATATAAGACCATTAAATTCTAAAATTGGCTCAAAGCCATCTTGATTTTGTAAGAACATATTTAACGATTTATTAGCTTCTTCTAAAGAATAAAAACCTTTAAAACAAGGATTTGGAAAATCTTCAACATACATAGCAGTCTCTTGCCATGTTGAATAGATTTTGATTTTTCTTCCTCTATAAACTACATAACAAGAAAACTTATTATTTTCTACAAAAAACTGACTCAAAACATTTAAAGAGTTTAGAAAACCTTTATTATCATTTCTAAAAAACCATATGTTATTGAGTAAAGCTTGTTGAGGTTCAGTAAGCTTATCTTTTACCTGATTTAATGGCTGAAAAGGGACTCCTGGACTATGACTAATAGTAAAAGATCCTATACTAAGCTTTTTTATACTACCGCTTTGAGCTGAGAAACTAAGGCTTTTCTGAACATTCTTTGAACTGCTAGCAATTTTGCCTGCATTCAAAAATTAAATATTTATTAGTCTGGATAATATATCAGCTATAGTATTATCTTTTCCACTAATATGTTCTAATTCTGCTTTGTATCCTCTACCAGTTAATGTTTCTAAAAAACTTATCCATCTTTTACTAATAAATGAATTTTTCTTTTCAAAATTTTTCTTTTGTACTTTTTTGTAAAATTCTACAATATTATTACAATCTGTCCTAATAGTAAATGATTCATTATGTATATATATATATATATGAAAATTATTCAAAGTATTTATTATTCCTAATAGTTATAATTATGTACTTGACTTTCTCAGGTTCTGAGAACTTATCACTAGAAGACTAATTGGCACCGATGGCTCCTAAACTCTTTAAATATTTACATTATACCTCATATATTTTTTTTTCGACACTAAACCCCCTAAACTCTCATAAATTAGCAAAAGTCGACTGTAGATGCCCTTTCATATGGTGCAATAAACCTAAGGGTCTGTCCTGTATCGTTTTACAATGGTGTTTTTGTTTTTGTTTTTGTTTTCCAAATCCGATTTCGAATACGCGTTCGTTACCGTTTTTCATTTTGTTTTCCATTTTATTTTCCAAAACAAAAACAAAAACAACTATAGTGTTAAAAGTGAAAAATTTCCAAAACAACTTTTTGATGTTTTTCATTTTGTTTTTCGTTTTGTTTTTCACTTAAAATAAAAAACTCAATTTTCCTTTCACCGATCTCCTCCTCATCCTCCTCCTTCCCCTTCCCCTTCCCCTTCTCCTTCTTCTTCTTTTTTTTCCCGTCAGCTTCCTCCTCCTCCTCCTCCTCCTCCTCCTCCTTCTGCTTCTTCTTCTTCTTCTTCTTCTTCTTCTTCTTCTTCTTCCCGTCCGTCAGACCGACGGCCCTTCTCCTTCTTTTTCTTCTTCTTCTTCTTCTTCTTCTTCCCGTCCGTCAGATCTCACCGCCGTCCGTCAGATTGCGCCGCCTCCGTCAGATCAGCGACGTCAGCTTCCTCCTCCGCCTCCGTCAGCTCCCTCCTCCTCCTCCTCCTCCTCCTCCTCCTCCTCCTCCTCCTTCTTCTTCTTCTTCTTCTTCTTCTTCTTCCCGTTCGTCAGATCTCGCCGCTGTCCGTCGCCGTCTGTCAAATCCGGCCGCCTCCGTCAGATCAGCGACGTCAGCTCCCTCCTCCTCCGCCTCCTCCTCCTCCTCCTTCTTCTTCTTTATCAGACCAAAAAAAATAATAATAAAAAAAAAAAAATTTAACTCATTAATTTTGGCCTGTAAAATGATACCAGACGCGTTTTTTACGTTTTCATATTCGGAATCCTGTTTTCAGAATATGCTACTAGACGCGTATTTGGATTTCGAAACCGAAACCAAAAACACTGTTTTCATTTTCATTTTTATTTTCGAAAAATAAAAACAAAAACGGTCTTTGAAAAACATTACAGGATGAGCCCTAAGTGTTTACCAATAAAATAAGAGTTTGAGAGGTTTAGTGCTGAAAAAAAAAAAAAAAAAAAAAAAAAAAAAAAAAAAAGTAAAATGGGTATAATGTAAAATTTTGAAGAATTTAGGTGGTATCAGTGCCAATTAACTTATATTTTAATGGATATATACAGATTTTTGTTGCTGAAAAAAAATCTGTACGGATGTGTGTTGTCAGACATGAAAATTAGTGTTTTGTTTTGTTTGAAATTGGAATTTTGAAAAGATGAGTCCTACATTCTTTGTGCAATTTAAGATGAATAAAAACATAATAATAATAATAATAATAATCAGTGAAGCAATGTGCAAAAGGAAAAACAATGAGTTGGATTTGATTGTTTTAAATTTTAATATCATTATTTTGATCGGTTAAATAGCAATCTTCTTAGAGTTGCAGCTGAACCCAAAGGCAAAAGGAAAAGGTCACTTTGTTCAACAAAATGCCTTTTTAGGACCGATAATGTTAAACATCCTACCTATAATCCCACCATTTTCATCCCAACACACATAGCAACTGAGGTGTCACTTGATAAATGGACACACATTAATTGATACTTATCTCTCTTACCTATGAATTCACTCACCAATTAATGTTTGTCCATCCATCAAGTGACACCTCAACTGTCACGTGTGTTAAGATGAAAATGATGAGATTATAGGTGGGATGTGTAGCATTACTGTTTTAAGACAATCCACTTGCTATGAATATGGTCCCCCATGAATTGGAATTATTCTTTTGGAATATCTTTTTTCTAAAAAATTATTATTATGTATACATCAATAGACCCAATTTATGATCTTCCCACTTGCTCACCTATAATCTAGGAAGCACGGATACTTCATTTGGTGGAGGTAACTCGTATCGAACTCGTATCCAGTTCCGATACTTCCCCGATACTTCAGGATACGTATCCGATACACCAAATGGCGTATCCGTTGACTTTTTCACAAGTTTGACTAGAGGATACTTGAGGGATACTTGGAGGATACTTAGGGGATACTTCGAGGATACGTTTGGGGCAATATTATAATTATTTTAGTATAAAACGAGGTTAAATTATAATTTCAAAATTTTAGGGGTCAAAATGAAACTGTAAAGAAATTTTGGCTTTAATTCCATTGACATGGAGAATAACGGGATACTTGAGATTACAAACATTTCACTTGATGAACCAGAGTTAGATGCCGAATTATTTAGATCCTTTAACAATGTGAATAATGATAATGAAGTTAATTAGGAATTTAGTATATATTTGATAAGTTTATTTTATGTATTATTAGGATTTTGTAATAAACTATAACTTATGTGATGTATGTTTTATTTGGATTTTCAATTTTGTAATATGTTACGACTTAATTTGGATATTGTAATATGTTAAATTGTTATGGCTTAAGTTGTTATATGACATGTTTTTTTTGGATGATTGGATATGAATATGTTTTGATTTTTGAATGTTCTTATTAAAAATATATATAAATATATATTATTTTAATTGACGTATCCTGCCGTATCCGTATCCTAGTTTTTGAAGATTTACCGTATCCCCGTATCGTGCCGTATCCGTATCCCGTATCCGTATCCGTATCCGTGCTTCCTTGCCTATAATTCTATAAATATTTCATTTTATGGTTATTAAAAAAAAAAATTCATTTTATGGTAAAATGGAATTATATTTTTTTTATATAGATTGTCATCACCACAATTCTTTATATGTATAATGATGACTAAAGATGATTATGAAAATTATAGAATTTTTTTTCGAAATATTACAACAATTACAGTGATTTTGAAGATTAGGAAGGTACTACCCGACCAATTTCATACTGTCAATAATTTTTTTTCATTAAAACTTTTATTCTCTATTAAAAACATACCTGAATTGAATGTTAATAGGAAGAAATCCCTTCACATACTTCTAAAATGAATACGGTGGGATTCGGAATCTGACCACCAACGTGGATGGGAGTTGCTCAACCAGCCGTGATATGAGTTGACGTGCTATCCGACTGTTAATTGGTATTTGGTAATTGTGAATTGTGACTTGTGAGGCAGAGAGAGATGAAGGGAAAACGACAGATGGACTTATTGAGATCGTTCATGGAATTGAAGAGGGTTGATACAACAGTGAAGAAAAAGATAAGTTGCAGCAACAAACGACATGAGAAGACAAAACAAACAACTCTTTATCTCTCACACACACATATTCTCTCAAAACCCCTTTTATTTTATTAATTTTTTTCCCTTTAAAGACCATCTATCCTCTCTTATTTCTCAGGAGTGCAGAGAAAGACAGTATAAAAAATGGCCACTTTACCATTCTCTGCTTCTGGTGTTCACTCAAAGTCGGTTTCACATTACATTTCAAACTCAAGTTTCTTGGATTTCGACCATGGGAGGAGAAACTTAAAGCTGTTCTTCATCAGAACGCCATGTTTTAATCATTCAAGAAGAAGAATAAGAAGAAATTTATCAGTCAAGAATGTTGCTAGCGATCACAAGCAGCAAGTGAAGGAGCCTAACGCTGAAGAGGGTATTTTTTTTACTTCCAAATATTTTGATAAATTTCACTCCTTTTTCAATTCCCTGTTAAGTTTTGATAGAAATTTGATACTTGGCATTGTGTTTCTTTGATGGGAATACTTGTTGTTTTCTCAATGAATCTAAACAAAGTATGTTTGGCCTATTTCAATGTTTGTTCTATGTTTATGTTTATCAGAAACAGACTAATTTTGTAGATGCTGTGCAGTGCCTATTCTCATATTCCCTGTTTACATAATGTTTTGTAGACCCAAAGCTATCATTGAAAGATAATCTTGTCTGCATATTTTTTGGCATTTTAGTGTTGATACAGTTTCCTAACACGAAAAATGTGTAGTTTTTCTAAACCGGATGATTTAATGGGTTTATTCACCCCCATTTTCCATTATGTATAATTTTATATATTTTTCAAATATTGCATTAAATCCGGACACCGAATGGCATACAAAAGGGACGATGAATGTGATTGTACAACATGCTGAAATATGATGTGAGCTGGACTGGTGCTTTCCAAAGGTGAGTAATCCATTGAGTTTGGCTTCTTTTGAGGATGTGAACCGAAATGGGGTCATGAAAATCTCAGGAGTCTGGAGAATGCAATGTATCTCAAACTTTCATTCTTATCGAACTAACTAACGAAACAAAGTATAAGGCCGCCCATTGTATGATTACCGTTTTGCGGCATTCATTCAATGAATATGTGTATGTTGTAAATTCATTCATGCTTGATGATTGCATATAGAATTATAGATGGCACCCACATATTTATACCAAGTGGTCCCTCTCCCTCTATTATTGATGCATTATTACTTCACTTCATAGTTCAACTAATTCTTTTCCCAATCCTCACACAGTGACTAGCTAGTGAACGTTTATGTGTTACTAACATGGGTTGAAAAATTTCCTAGAATTAACATCCATGTTGACAGAAATAATAGGTATGGTTTCAATTACATGTGAAGAGATATCCATGCTATGTGAAGAAAATGAATGCTTATGGTTTCATAAGAGAAAACACTTCAAGAATAAACCTGGAATAAATATGAGAAAATGATATTCTCTCTAGAAGGCTAGAGGAAAAACATAGTTAAATTAAATGTGTTAGTGCTTGAATACTATTGTCTGGATCCTTAACTACATGCATAAAGCTTAAAGCTTTTGGGTTTACAGGTTACTCAATATAGTTTTAAAGTTAGTTTTACTTAGAGTGGCTAGATTTGAAGTGAAATCGCCAGGTCTTGCATGTGAGGGAGTGTTGTATTAAGAGTACTCGAATTCAGTTGTTTGGGGTTCTTACTAGCATTCTTAAGCTTTAGGGCTTGGTTTTTCTAAATGTGTGAAACTGCTCCTTGTCATTTAAGTTTCTTTCCTTTGATGGTTTAAGCTAGTGTGTGATTCAAGTCTTCATGTGATTTCCAGTACAGTAGCCAATGGCCACCTTCTTTGTTCTTATATCATTCCAACTTTCAAACAATAACTAAAATGTAATTCTTCATTCTTTTTTTTTTCTTTTTTTTTTCTTTTTTTTTCTTTTGAGATTATAAAGCCATCAATCAGTTAGCCAATTGTTGTCACATTGTTACTTATTGATGTACTACCATCCGAATTCCTGAATTCAGTCTACTAATGTTTCCTCTCTTCTTATGCATTCATAATGGATAAGTGTGTTTGCGCACTATGTAGCTGACAGTGTTACGAAATTTCTCATATGTTGTGTTTTGCTTTATATTTGCAGCTTCTGTGGATATTTTTGTTCCGGATTCAGAAGCTATTGCATCAAGTATCAAATACCACTCAGAGTTCACGACTTCTTTCTCTCCGGAACACTTTCAGCTCCCAAAGGCATTCTATGCAACTGCAGAGAGTGTTCGTGATATGCTAATCATAAATTGGAATGCTACAAATAGTTACTATGAGAAGATGAATGTAAAGCAAGCATATTATCTGTCCATGGAGTATCTACAGGTAACCATGGGTATCTAGTTGGTTTTTCCTTTACAAGTCACTTCAGGTTTACATTCTTTTGTTAGCAGAAATGATTTGTTATGTCATAATTCTTGCAGGGTAGAGCCCTGCTAAATGCAATTGGTAACTTGGAGCTCTCGGGGGCTTATGCAGAAGCTTTGAAAAAATTGGGTCACAATCTAGAGGATGTAGCTGGGCAGGTCAGATATTTTTATAAAATGTAAAATAACTTTCAGGTACAGTTAGAAATTTTTCTGCAAAACTTCTTGTACTTTTAATTTATCTAGTTAATTCTATAGTTGTAAGCCTGTGGCATAAGGGCTAACCTGGAACCTGTAAAGCTGAAAACTACGGTTTTCTGGAAGCCCTGAATCAAAGAGAAAATTGTGAAAAAATTTGGAACTTTATTGGTTGACATATTCCCTGAGACACCCAATGACTCCAAGTATTCTCCATCAGGAAATCAAAGTTACTCCATGACTTTTTGGTATAGATGCTATAGAGTTGATTCTTAACTTTGTTAAATCATTAGTATTTGAACTTCCTGAACATAAATAATTGCACTTGTGAATGATGCAGGGCATAAAAAGAAACTTATATCTATGATTGTAAAAATAGGATCTTTCAGCATTGAAAGTGTAGGCCATCTAAGAAGTGCATCATAGAGTCAACAATCTGATGTTGCCATGTTTATTCATATCGTATAGCTAGTCCGGGACTTTGTTATTGTTTAGCATACGTGGTTGATGTTTCATCACTTCACAATGACCTTATAAGCTTTCCATTTTTAGTTTGTGCTTCCAGATTGAAATCCTTTTTGATACACTTTAGTTGATATTTTCACTTTTTTTTAGTTTTTCAATTGTCTTAACTTTGTCAATTGACTATTGATAGGAACCAGATGCTGCACTTGGGAATGGAGGCTTAGGAAGGCTTGCTTCTTGTTTTCTGGATTCCCTGGCAACACTAAATTACCCTGCATGGGGATATGGACTTAGATACAAGTATGGCTTGTTTAAACAACTCATTACTAAAGAAGGACAAGAAGAAGTTGCAGAAAGTTGGCTTGAGGTTTGGCTCAATTGCTATCATTGTTAGCTATAATGAGTTGTGTTTATTAATACTTTATTTAGGAGCTTTGGTTGTCATATGTTCTTAATTACTATGCACTTGTTTTCAAGTGTTGTTACATCATTGTATGACTTCATGATTTCTTAAAATGTTGATTGATTGCATTGCAGATGGGCAGTCCCTGGGAAATTGTCAGAAATGATGTATCTTATCCAGTGAAATTCTATGGGAAAGTCGTTTCAGGGACAAATGGAAGTAAAAAATGGGTTGGAGGAGAAGATATAATGGCTATTGCCTATGATGTTCCGATACCAGGTTATAAAACTAAAACCACAATAAACCTTCGACTCTGGTCTACCAAAGTTTCACCACAAGAATTTGATTTATATGCTTATAATGTGGGAGATCATGCAAAAGCATATGCAGCTATTAAAAATGCTGAAAAGGTTTGGCTGGAATTTTTTTGCTTCATTCAATAATTGGTTTGTACAATACCAACATGCGATGGTCACTGTTAAGTTTTGTTGTTTCTAGATTTGTTACATATTATACCCTGGAGATGAATCAGTGGAGGGAAAAACTCTTCGGTTGAAGCAACAGTACACATTATGTTCTGCTTCACTCCAAGATATTATTGCACGGTATGAAAGGAGATCAGAGGAGCCGGTGAATTGGGAAAATTTTCCTGAAAAGGTTGCAGTGCAGATGAATGATACTCACCCAACACTTTGCATTCCAGAGCTCATAAGAATATTAATGGATGTGAAGGGTTTAAGTTGGAAAGAAGCTTGGAATATTACTCAAAGGTACTTGCTTGAATATTAAATTATTAATGGTCTCTGGTTTTGCATGTGTACCACTATGGGTTCTGTAATATTCACATTTCACAAAAATTAGATCCTTGTAAACATTTAATATGCTCGGTGGAAGTAGTTTCCTTACTATTATATTCTTTAGCTGATTTTTCTTGTCATTTTTTGGCCAGAACTGTTGCATACACAAACCACACAGTTCTACCAGAGGCACTGGAGAAATGGAGTTTGGAGCTTATGCAGGACTTGCTTCCTCGACATGTTGAGATCATACGAACGATTGATGAGGAGGTGAGACTATATACATAATGTTTACACACATGCATCTAAGGGTCTAAGCACAATTCTCCTTTCTAGATTATATAAATATACTTTTTCCACTCTTAATGTCATATATTAAATGTGTTAACCAGCTGCTTCATACTATAGTAACTGAGTATGGCACGGAGGATCTTGATTTGTTGCAACAAAAGTTGAAACAAATGAGAATTCTAGATAATATTGAGTTGCCAGAGTCGGTTGCAAAACTGCTCATTAAGTCGGAAGAAAATTCTGCTGCTCATCCCACTGAAGAAGTTGATATTTCTGGCGAAGAAAGTAAAGCTGCTGTTGAAGAAGGTCAATCTGAAGAACAAGAAGTGGAGGAAAAAAATGAGGTGACATCTGAACCAAATCCAACACTACCAAAGATGGTTCAGATGGCTAATCTTTGTGTTGCTGGTGGGCATGCAGTGAATGGGGTTGCTGAGATTCATAGTGAAATAGTGAAAAATGAAGTGTTTAATGATTTCTACCAGGTAAACAATATGTTAATAGGCTACTTTTTCCAACTTCTTTCACAAATTTATTGAAAACTGTGGAGCAGGTCTTTACATAAGACTTTATATTATCATCAATTTATGTTACCTTATTATGATGGTGCTCCTTCCACAAATTTTCACATTCATTTGTTTCTTGCAGTTATGGCCTCAAAAATTTCAAAATAAAACAAATGGGGTGACCCCACGAAGATGGATTCGCTTTTGCAATCCTGATCTCAGTAAAATAATAACCAAGTGGACCAGGACAGAAGACTGGGTCATAAACACAGAGATATTGTCAACACTTCAAAAGGTAAACTGCTATATTCAAGTTCTATATAGGTCTCATTGCATTACATTCATGGAAAAGATAACAAATGCTATGTAATCTTTAATAGTGGCCTCGATTTCATTCATATTATTCGTAGGGCTAATGTGCATGATCAACAGTTTGCTGATAACGAGGATCTCCATTCCGAATGGAGGGAAGCGAAAAGAAGAAACAAGATAAAGGTTGCATCTTTCCTCAAAGAAAAAACCAGATATGTTGTCAGCCCTGATGCAATGTTTGATGTACAGGTTATTTCCTGTCCATAATTTCTGTATCCTTTTTTCGTATTGCTACTGATATTAATTTTTTAAACAATGAACTTTGTCTTCTTCGTGTGCTTTTAGAGATTGCAAAATACTGTATCAATATATGTATGTATTATCAGGTAAAGCGCATCCATGAATACAAACGACAATTAATGAATATTTTGGGAATTGTTTACCGCTATAAAAAGATGAAAGAAATGAGTCCTGAGGAAAGGAAAGCAAGCTTTGTTCCTCGGGTTTGTATATTTGGAGGAAAGGCATTTGCTACATATGTCCAAGCCAAGAGAATTGTGAAATTCATCACCGATGTTGGGGTTACTGTGAATCATGATCCTGATATTGGTGATCTTCTCAAGGTATGATGATGACGGTGCCCTTGGCCTTCCCATATAATGTTTCTACAATTCACTACCATATCAAGTTGTGCTGTTCAAGGGTGTTGAGACTTGTGTAGTTGATTGGCAATTCTACGTGATTTGATTGCTTGTCGAAAGCTGGTTATGATCTCTTATGACCATAAACTTGTTCTTTGTTTTTGTTTTAGGTTGTTTTTGTTCCTGATTACAATGTCAGTGTAGCAGAGGTGCTTATTCCTGGTAGTGAGTTGTCCCAGCATATAAGGTATTCTGATTTGCACAAAAAACACTACTAGCTTTTCTTTTCTCTTTTCATTTTTCATTTTTTCCTACATAACATCTCAGAAAAACAAAACAGATTGGAGCTCAATCTACGTAAGTTAGGAAGTACATATAACAACTACTTGCGAAAAACATTCTTATTGGACCCTCTGAATTTTCTTGTATAAAAGTTGGCCATTGTGAATCACATACATGTAACCTTTGTTTAATGTCTTTCAAATATTTAGTACGGCTGGAATGGAGGCCAGTGGAACCAGCAATATGAAGTTTGCAATGAATGGCTGCATTGTTATTGGAACACTAGATGGAGCCAATGTTGAAATAAGAGAAGAGGTTGGAGAAGAAAACTTTTTCCTCTTCGGTGCACGAGCTCATGAAATTGCTGGGTTACGAAAAGAAAGAGCCGAGGGAAAGGTTAGTGTAAAGCTCTGTTCTTCCCATCAATTTATTTCTCTTGGACAGAGTTGAGAAGCAGCCGTAACATGATATTTTTGCTTTCTCCTGAAGCATAACACATAATTGAAATGCAGTTTGTGCCAGACCCGCGGTTTGAAGAAGTCAAGGAATTTGTCAGAAGTGGTGTTTTTGGTCCCTATAACTACGATGAACTAATGGGATCTTTGGAAGGAAATGAAGGCTATGGCCGTGCTGATTATTTCCTCGTTGGCAAGGACTTCCCTAGTTACATAGAGTGCCAAGAGAAGGTTGATGAGGCATATCGAGATCAGAAAGTGAGTTCTAAGTGTATGCTATATATGTTTTGTACATTGCATGCTCAATGTCATGATTTTGTAGCTAAACTATTCGTAATGCTATTGATATTGGGACAGAGATGGACCAAAATGTCGATATTGAACACAGCTGGGTCGTACAAGTTCAGCAGTGATCGCACAATCCATGAATATGCCAGAGACATATGGATGATCGAACCTCTTGAATTATCATGAATGGCAGGCATGCTAGCTGTGGTCTGTGGGCAATGCAAGCTCAACCCACGTAAAATCTCCCTTCCCTTTCTGTATGTAAAAGTATGAACCTTGTTAACTATTGATACAGTGACAATGCCAAGCTAAAGGACCAGGATTTGTAGAGATAGGAGATATATAGCTTGATTTCTCCCAAATATAGCTAGACAGTACAGATTAGATTGAAAAAATATTTCTTATGGCTTATGCTGATACTTTAATAATAATTAGAATAATGCTAAACTCCACGAAATGATGTGTCAAACTAATTTGTAACAATCATATTGATTATATTGATTATATTGATTACGGATGGTGTCTCCAAATAAAGTAAAAAAAAAAAAAAAAAAAAGGTTTAGTGACCAAATTAGAGAAAGCCGTTATGGGTTTTGGGCCTTAACCTTGTCCTTGTAACTAAGCTTTTTGCCTTACACTTAAAAAATCACTTAGGTAGTTTTTTGCCTTTCCATTTTTGAAAGCTCTTTCAAAAGAAGCGACATCTTTCGGCTCTCTCTGGAAGAGCTTCCATTGAAAACACGGGAAACCCCATTTTGTTTAATGAAGCTTTTTATTTACCTTTTTACCCTTCTTTCAAACAAAGGCAAAATGAAAACTACACTCTCCTTCATTGTCAACTGCAAACCCATGCCCAGATTAGGGGCGAACCCACCTTAAGGCTAGGTGGGGCTCATGCCCTACTTCAATTTACATTTATATATATGTGTATATATATATATATATAAACACTTAATACAAATATTAACTCATAGCACACTTGCTATTGTGTCCATCTTCTATGTTGTTGGTGATGCATTCTACTCCCACAATTTACACTTTTCAAGCAAATTGAATATCTTTTTCTTTAATTCATTTTTATCTTGTAATTTAATACTTTTTTTATTTACCATCTTTTCCGATTCTTTTCTCAAATTTTCATCTCCTTCTAAAATAAAATAATTCACTTTCTTTCTCTGTATTGACAACTTCTTAACTACCTTTAATTTGTGTCTACTTAATTCAATTTTATTTTATATTAAATTATATATTATTTTGAACTTTTATTATTTCTAATAATTTTAGTTTGACATACCTAACACATCCAATCAATACACTTTAAAATCTCAAATGTTAATTTATTGTATTAAAATAGTCCATCTATTATTATGATTTATTTTATTTTATCCTTAGTATTTTTCTTTATTTTATAATTTTAATGTTTTCAGAATCAATAAATCAATAATTTACAAATAATTAGAAAAATAACAAAAATCAAAAATATGTTTGGTAATATTTATTAATCAATTATTTTTTGTATAAATTTAAAGTGAATTCATTATAAATACAAAAAAATAAAAAATAAAAAAAATCTTATTATAAAATTAGAATGTAATTTATTATTTTAGGAATAAATATTGTAAATTTTAATTGTTTATGTTATTTTTCTTGTTATTATTATTTTTTTAATATCTTGTTTCTTGTTTTTATTTATTTATTTTAATGTAAGATTATTTAGTTCATCTTAAGTATGTGTTCTATTTGTTTTATCTTATTTAAACTTCGTTACTCCATCAAAAAAACTAATTTTTGTTTTTTTTTAAAAAAAAAAACAAACTCATTTTACAATTACCTTAATTTTTCAGTATTTTTTTATATAATTGCTACTTTGTTCAAGTGTGTCACCTGATTAAAATTCCTGAGTCCACCACTACTCTGGATTATAATTTTTTTGGATAATTACCCTGGTGGCCATCAATTTGATGACACTTTCAAAATGGCCACTAAATTGAGATTTAGTTCCAAAATGGTCATTTTTGGTGAAAAGTATGACACTAATTGTCATTTCATCCAATTTCATCTAATTCCATCCAACTAGTGGCATTTTAGTAAATACATGGATGACATTAATTTATTTTAGATTTTTTTTTTGGAAATTACTTTTTTATTTTGTTTTTTGAAACAAATAATTATATTTAGTGTGTGTAACTGTATATATGGACAGTATATCTCAGAAGAAAAATATATATATATATATATATCTTTTTTGAGAAGATTAAAGTTACAAAATCTAAAATAAATAAATAAATAAATAAATAAACAAAGAAGAGATATGTGTATTGATTTAACTCATTTCTTTTGTTTTTTGAAACGAATAATTATATTTAGTGTATGTAAATATATATATATATATATATTTACACATACTAAATATAATTATTCTTTTCAAAAAATAAAAGAAAAAATTGATTTTCAAAAGCATCTAAAATAAATTAGTGTCATCCCATTATTTATTAAAATGCCACCCATTGAAAAAATTGATTTTCAAAAAACATCTAAAATAAATTAATGTCATCTCCTTATTTACTAAAATGTTACTCATTGGATTGAATTGGATGGAATTAGATAGAATCAGATGGAATGCCCATTTTGAAACAAATTCCTAATCTAGTGGTCATTTCAATATTATATCATCAAATTGATGGTCACCGGGTAATTATCCCTATTTTTTTTATATAAAAAAATCCACACGAATTCTTTACCAAAACACACAAATAACACAAAAAATAATAATCAAATCCATGAATAGATTTAACAAAAATCACACTACCAACCATGAAATTGATGAAGTAAAGAAGTAGAGAGAGGATTCGAATGTGATGGGTTTGCTTGAGAGGGAGAGAGAGAAAGGTGTGACAATAAGAGAATATGAGAATGAAGTGGAAAACTTGAGCTATTAAAAAAAAAAGTGGAAAACTTGAGAGTAAAATAGTGAAAATTGCAGAGAAAAATGAAAGAAAGAAAAACGGTGGGTGTTGAACTTCCATGGCAGCCGAGACCTGTATGGGTGTGGTGGGTGGGGTTGGTTTGATTGTAGTTGTTGGAGGAATTTATTTAAGTGTAGCATTTGTTCGACAATATCTATTAATCCGAAATCATGTATTTTTATTTTTTTTGAAAGCTTTCGCTATTGGTAGGATTCGAGCCGCTGACCTAGAAGTCATTTGTCCAAACCCCAAACCCGTCAGTTGTCAACTTATTCAAAATTTAATTTTTACTAATTAAATTTATGTTTGACTGTCATTAAATTTTAATTTGTTGAGTTTAATTATATTATTATTATTATTATTATTATTTTAATTAAAAAAACATTTAAATATATATATTTTTATTAACCGTATTACATTTTAAAAAAAATTACATATTCTAATTAGGGCATTATGGGTATATTCGAGCTAGTAGAGATTTTAAAATGAGAGCTTTTCCCTACAATCTACAAATTATCTATTTACACTCCGATTTAATTTTTTTTAATAATGACAATTTTAACTTGAATTAAAATTACTAGACAAAAAATTCTAAAGTCATTCCAAACTAATTAAATTATTAAAAAAAATTATCTCTCCTAAATCATTAGATTAAATATTACATATTAAATTCTCTCTCCCAAATCTGTTATTACCATATTAAACATTCTCTCCTAATCTCTCTCTCTCTCTCTCTCTCTCTCTCTCTCTCTCTCTATTTTTCAAAAAAAAAATAAAAATAAATCATATCTCTGTACTTTCTCGATCAATCTCTGATCAATAGTTAAAGGGAAAAAAACTTATGAATATTTTGGTTTTTTACTTACAGTAATATACATATATATACTTAAAAGTCAATTTTTAGAAAGAAATATATATATATATATATGAAAACTTGATTTGTTGCCACTAGATTCAATTAAATTCAAAATTTCTAAGACTATTGAAAGAATTAAAGTTCTCCGGTCAATCACATACTTACAAAAGTAATAAAAAAACATTTTCATGTTTTGATTTTTTCTTTTTAAAAGTATTTGTTTTTTTTTTTTTTTTAATATATACAAATGTACGGTCATAAAAATAAAGCTTATTCGTAAGTTTTTTTTTTTTTTTTTTTTTTTTCTTCTTCTGTTCTGTTAGTCTTGCTTGAGAAATAATGAAAATAGAAAATTAGAGATATGTATTGGAGGATAGAGAGTTTAATATGATAAGTAAAAATTTAAAAGAGATTGTTTATTATGTAATATTTAATCTAATGATTTAGAAGAAATAATTTCTTTTTTAAAAATAGGAGTGTCAAAAGATAAAAATGATAATCTTGGTACAAAAGGAAGTGTCTTTAGATTTTTTTTATTTTATTTTTTTAAATTTAAATTTTGAAAATGAAGTGTCTTTAGAAAAGAAGTGTAAAAAGAAAAAATTGAATTGTCAAAAGAAACTCTCTTTTAAAATGTTTCAACCAAACCGATTTAAAACCTCTTTTGAATACAAAACCTCTTCTAAAATACATTATACAAAAGCTCAAGCTTTTATTTATCTTCTTTTATTATCAAAAGTCAAAAGTAAAAGTTATCTCAAACGAGTTTTTAGTCTAAATTAAGATAAAAATTTACATGCACTTGATGTAATACATTCTAACCTATAGATATGTGTCATGTAGCAAGGAAAACTCATTTGATTGATTCTCCTGAATACGTGACATGCTCCCGTTGGTTACTTGGTTGGATGCATATATAGCATTGTGTACATGCTAGATTTTCAGGAAAGTAAGTTCTCTCTCTAAAGTCTAATCTAATGGCACTATCTATCTCCTGTAAGAAAGGATCACTCTATCAACTTCCAAAAAGCAAAAGAAATGGTATGACTCAAATGAATGAAAAAAAAAAAAAAAAATCCTTGGAAATGGCCCTATTTATTAGCTTCTTCTACACGGACCTTGCAACTTTAATTTCAAACTTTAGTCCCCCCATCGGCCAACAAAAGGCAGTGATGACTCCATTTTTTTTTTGTCTTTGTATTGGCTGCACCAATCCCATAAAAAATAACTTTTACCAAATGTCACAACTAGCTTTATGCAGTTTTGTTTCTTCTTTTATATGTTTGATGTAGACTAAGACTCTGTCGATTCATTTGATGAACCAACCATGAAATGTATATACAATTACCCTCAAAAGGGAAGCCTAGCTTAATTTCTTAATCAAGTTCTTTAATCTTATTTGTGTTGGGTCCTCAAATCTTATCGAAAATTCTTTTACAATCAACAAAAATAATGTGATATGTGTTTGCCACTTAAAGTGGAAATTAGAAAGCAGCCTAATATTCCCAGAAGATATATGATAATTTGTAAGAATTCTTTTTTGATGGGTTGTGGAGGCCAAGTCACCTTGATGTGAATATATAATTCACCTAAGACCTAGAGAGTCCCTAGCTAGAAGCAAAAGTCTGTGACTGTGAGTATAATTAGTGCAACAAACCCCACTTTTAAGGAGATAAAAAGTGAGATTACTTGCTTTAATCATTTCCTTTGTTTGATGTTTATATACACGTCAAATTATTTGCTCATCTCATCTCTCTTTCACTCACATCAAGTTAATTTAGGCATGATTCCAATTTTGATCCATGTCCCCTCCAACTCTCCAACAAACCATGCACAGTTAAAGCAAATTAAAAAAAAAAAAAAAAAAAAATTAAGGAGAGAAAGCATATATGAAAATCAGTGTAGAGACTAGCTAGGGAGAGAAAGTCCTTACTCCTTACCCTAAAATATTGCATGCATGTGATCCCTTGAGCCCAATAAGGTATTATACCGACACGTGATGTGGGTTCGAGTTGTTTTCTGGCCTTTTTCCGAATCTTGAATGCTTCGTGCACATATTAGCACAGTAGTGTGAGTTTGTGAGCAGTCACTTTCCTTTGGTTTTTGGGGATTCTCAAAGGGAACACAACATATATGGTTGCTCATGATCCCACTAATTGTGTAATGGACATTATGGTAATGATTATCATTATTTACTAATAAGAGAAATTTATTCATGATGATATCATTATCATTATCATCATCATCAAGGTTCAATGCTTCTGGTTCTGGTTTCGTTTGATACCCTCCATGGATGGCCCCCACTTTTGCTTCATCGTATTACAGTTATTGCCTACAACTATGCAGTCGGTGTCGGCCATTTGTTTACAACCCTTGGATCTTGATCATGGTAATAAATTGTATATTATTATTTAAACGTTGATCAGTAGATGAAGTGTCATATTCATATATTCAAATTCAAATGAGCAAAGAATCTAGTAATAGTAATGGTCCAATCCAATGGAGCTAGCTGTGTGTGACGCGCCCATCATTTCTTGAAAGCGAAGTAAACCAAAAATGGTAAGCTGGAGGCAATTGCTTCATTTTAAATATATATATATATATATATTATATATTTTTACATTAATTAAAGAAATCTGAGTCCTTGTCATTATACAAGAATCCACTTACTATAAATCATTTTGTGTACACATTATTTGCAAGTAGGAGAATGAGATAAAATGAAATCATGACAACAAATCCATTCAAATTGTTTGTGGGTGACCACTTACCACCGCAACCAATTTTATCCGGTGGTAAGAGTGTTTATTCAACCTAATAATATTTTAAATTTGAGTTGCTGCTGATGCATATGATATTTTTAAAATATATATATTAAAAAATAAAAAAAAAACATGTACAGACATCATAATTTTGTTATATCAGTTCATCGTGTAATATGTAGTGTCTAAATCAATGACATACTCTCTATAGAAAAATATGTCCTACTCAAATCAATTCACGAGTAATTTGAATTAACTTGTCTAACAAATTGATAAAAACTGGATTAATCAGCTTTTTTGAATTGAATTCAAGTCTTTAAAATCACATTGAATTTGAATTTGAGAAAATTCTATTTGTTTTGCATCAACAGTAATTCAAGGGCTTCGGCCTTCTAGGACAGGCCCAAATGACTGTATCAGCAATAATCAAGCCGAGATCTAGATTCAAATGAGATGACACAATTTTTTTATTTTAAAAAAATGGTAATGTAACTATATGATATGCTTTGCAATTATTGCATAGATTCTATAGTCAATTGAGAATTGTTGGTACATATGGATAAATTATTTATTTATTTATTTATTTTTATTTTTTTGTAAATGAACATGTTAGATTGTTATAAATAGTTAATCATATATATCATATGTGAGATATTCTTCTAAGGGTTATATGTTATGTGCTTGTGGTGATGTGGTCATTATTTATATAACTATAATAATGCTTTTGTAGCTCTACTTATAAAATCCACAATAATATAAAAGAGAAAACCAAAAATAACCATTGGAAACATTAAACTTTCGTTTGTAACCACTTTTGAAAATTTAATTGTTAATAACCACTTTTTTTAAAAAATAAAAAATAAAAAATCAGTGTATATCCATAAATTACAAAAGTATCCTTGAAAATAGGTTTTTTTTTTTTAAAAAAAAAAAAAAAAAAAAAAAAAAAAAAAAAAAAAAAAAACTGGAAGCAAATTTGAAATCACGACTAAAATCTGGAGTAAACTTGAAATCATGACTACAAACTTGAAATGTGAAACTTGAAATCATGACATGTTTCCCTTCTTCCCCAAATTCCCCAAATTAGGCTTATATATATAGGTTTTCTCCTCTCCATGCCGTCAATCATCGCCGGATGTCGTCGAGATGGGCGTCAATCATCATCGAAGGTCATCAATCATCGCCGGAGGTCGTCGTCGAAGCACAATGCCACTGGTTTGCACATAGCCCAAGCAGCTCGCCGACGACGTCCAGTGATGATTAACTCCTAGATGACGACCTCCGACAATGATTGATGATCTCTTGCAATGATTGACGGGATGGAGAGGAGAAAAGAGAGAGAGGATCGAGGAGGGAGAGAGAGTGTGTGTGTGTGTATGTGTTCGGGGAAGGTTTTTATATGAGAGCATTCAAATAATTTCTTTAAAAAGTGGTCATTAACAATTAAATTTTCGTTTGTGGTTACAAACAAAATTTGTATGTTGTATATGGTTATTTCCACCGATTTCCATATACAAATATTGTCATTATTGATATTATAACATAAATGTCATCATATATGTAACTTTAATTTACATGTGATACGGGTAATTTTTATTTGATATACTAAAGAGGTTGTGATAATTATTAATAATTGACATTGGAAAGCATATGGTATGTACAAGCATAACTTGAGGTTAATATTGCACATTATCTCTTAACACAGATAGTACTAGTGCGCGCACCTCCCCTTCCACGTTAGTGGATTTGGGGGTTTGATTCCCGCTATGACATTTTATAAGCATATATGGGTAGTTTTTTCCCCATATGTTGTGGTATATATTCAGTCTACATGTGTAATATTTGATTTCGGTGTAGGTCGGCTAGGGGTTTGTCGATATATGCTGAAATCAAGCATTACATGTATGAATCATATGTTTACTTCCACAATAAAAGATATTTACCCCTCAACATTGAGGAGGAAACTATTCGTACGTACTTGTAAAAGATGTATGGTAGACTCAAATCTTGATCATAAAGTGCAAGAGGTAATGCGCAACAATTGAGCTTAGAGGGGATATGATAGGTTTTGATAATTAATGACCAAAAAGGAGATATGAATTCAAATATCTAACCCAAATGAAGGTTTTGATAGTTTTGGTTCAAATTAAGGTGTGTTATATATATATATATATAATAAAATAAAAGGTTTTCTTTATTTAACAAATAATTAAGCCAACTTAAAATAGCTTTGGTAATTGGTAAGGGAATGGTAACTTAACTCTAGGATCCATCATTCCTAATAGATAAGGCTCCACAAGATTTATAAGATTGCTGCTCATGATGATTATTATTTTTATTTTATTTTTATTCTTTTGAAATGTTACAAGAATTAGAACTATTACAAGAATTAGAACTATTACGATAGGACACAAGATTGTTTTTTTTTTTTTTTTTTTTTTTTTTTTTTTTTTACACAAGATTTATAAGATTGGAACTATTATAATAGGACTGTCAGAACCTGACGAGATCAAACATTACATGTGTGGCTCGGATATCTATTCTCATTACGGGAGATAACTACTTCCACAATCCGGGAAAAAAACTTACCACATGTAAAATGAAATTAAAAAGGTGATGTGTGCTAATGATGTTGTTTTCGTTGAAGAAGGAGAATAGGAGATGGCAACATATGATATGATATGATATTACTTTTTAAAAAGGAATAAATTATTAAACAAACAATTAAATTTAAATCAGTGAGAGGGAAGCCCAAAGGGTCCACACTGTATGCTGAAGATGAAACCGCAACCGAATCGAATTGACATATTAAACGTTAATATATAATATCATGATCTCCTCCATTAACATTCCATTGCTCTATATCAACCGCCAAGTGAAGATATTACCAAAGTTTTAAATGTTTTTTAATTTTCAAATATTACCTAACCTTATATAAAAAGATATTGATTTGTACCTTTCTAAAACAACTTCAAAATATTTTGACAAGAATTTCAATCTTGATATTAGGTGAGGTTTAGACGTCAAGTCATCTCAAAGGAATCAAAATGGGTCTCATTTGGTTAAAGAGAACCTCGTGGAATTAGGGTCACACATTTTCCCCCATATCCCCACGTCCCCATCTCCATTTGAGGAATTTTTTTGAGAAAAAAATGGGGAAATGGATGGGGATGGTGATGATTTTCATCCCTAATTTGAAATGGGGATGGGGATGAGCTCCTCCTCATTCCCATTTCCTCATTTTCCCCAAAACATATATAAATATATAAATATATATATATTATCCTTTGAAACCCTAAGTAAGTAACTATATAAACTCGTTATCTTTTAATTTTTTTATTTGAAACCCTAATTGAATGTTTTTATTTTTATTTTTAAATTTGTAATTTTTAGTCAAACAGGAGAATGAAAAAATGGAGAAATGGGAAAAAACGAGAAAAATGGGGAAGTGGGGTTGGGGATGAAGATACCTCCCCAAAAAATTCTCCATCCCCATTTTCCCATTTTAGGAAAATGGGTGGTGATAGAAAAAGGTCTAGGAAGTGGGGATGAGGATGAGGATGAGGATGGGAATGGGGATGGGGGGAACTATATCCATCCTCATTTTCCCAATGAACAACCCTACGTGGAATACGATAATTAAGGGATTAATAATCGCTAGAAGAATAGCCGGTTTGTGTTGCTAGCCGACCATCATGACAATGAGAAAATCTTCAGTACACCGGGTACATGAGCTGAGTGTTACACTCGGCCACTCATATGTTGACATCTTGAAATGTGTCAGCTAAAATAATAATAATAAATTTGATGAGATGAAAGAGAAATAAATAAAATAATGATGAAAAATATAAAAAAAAAAAAAAAAAGCTGACACATGCCGAGGTGTCACCATCTGAGTGGTCGGGTGCAACATTCAACTTATGCACTTGATGCACCGAAGATTTTCTCCTCCACAAGTGATAGGCAACGAACCACGAGCACAAAGCGTATTTGTAAGATTTCTCTTTTTCTTTTTTTTCAAGTAATTGATCGAGGAATCTAATAAATAATTGTCAA
Source organism: Acer campestre (assembly GCA_954870605.1). Lineage (NCBI taxonomy): Eukaryota > Viridiplantae > Streptophyta > Magnoliopsida > Sapindales > Sapindaceae > Acer > Acer campestre. The sequence continues at coordinate 25,796,081 of OX940806.1, read as the reverse complement.
TCCAAAAAATCTTTGATGGGTATTTATTGATGCATTTAACGTGACGTGTTAGAGATTTCACGTGAACAAATCCCTTCAATTACACTGTGATTAGCAGACGTGACAGATATTTAATATGGGGTCATCTAACAAAGTATGAAGAATAATATTCAATCTGACATGGCACAACTGCACTTGAGTATCATCTACCCTAAACATGTACACTTCTTTATCTATAAAATCTGCTTCTCTCTTTAGAATTCCCCTCTGTAGATCGTCATCGACTTGATCATCGGAGTATAAACACGGCCACCGATTGGTGTTCGTAACGGTATTTTTTTGGTTTCAAGTCACTGCTTGTGCGAGATACCCGAGCAACCCAACCACTATCTATTTAATACAAATTTTGCTATCAACCTACATGTACATTTGTTTCAACTTATGAGTCAACATCCTTACGTGGAACTTTGACTCTTTGGTGAGCATGTTATCCTTATAAGTAGTGTTGTAAAAGTCCCTTACTAGAACCGACTAGGCGCCGTCTAGTTCCTAGTAGGTGGTTCACCGCCCTGATTAGTTCGTTTACTGTCTAGTTGGCTTAATCGGTCAAAGTCAATGATTAGTCATCGTTGATTGATTAAATTGACTTTTTATAATTTGAGTTTGTTAGATTTTGTTTATTTATTTATTTTTTATGGATTTTGATTCTCAATATTGAGTTTTTTGTAATTTTATTTTCAATTTGAGGATCAATATATAAAATAATATGAACATTTACTTAATAAAAACAAAAAAGTATATTAAAAAAATTCTGATCGACCATCGACCTACCATTGGTCGACTTCCAGCCAATCACCTAGTCCCTGACTAATCCCTGACTAGGCAAGCTAGATGCTAGGTAAGGGGTCGCCGCCCAACTAGCGCCTAGCTCTTTTTGTAACACTGTTTATAAGTATGTATTTTATGCAATTACTTATTTTTGGTATTTTTGGTGAACTCTTTATTGCAATAATAATAATATTATTATTAAAATAAATAAATAAATAAAAAGCCATTCCATTGTCAACCGTTTGATTGTAATATTAACCGTATGTGGAGTGGAACGTGATAAAAAATTGGATTGATATGCATCATGCATGAGGTCCCAATTGTGAGACTTGAGCTACCTATGCATGCCTCCCACCCTTAGGGCCTTAACAACTAACAAGTTGACGGTTTAAACCAAAAAAGTTGATTGATATTCGTGTCCACTTGATCTGATTACCCCACACCGATCCTACCACTTTCGAAGATTCCACGTGCACATGACCTTGAGGGGCCCCCCTCTCTCACAACACGTGTTTGAATACTATTTTCATATTATGGTGGAGCAAGCCACACACGATCGATATCCTCCTTGTGATTTTCTAATCTTTCATGGAGACTTGAGAGGGACGTGATTGCTTAAGGATCAAGTTAACTTATATTATTATTACTACTAAAAAGAGATTCGAATCACACCCCCACAACAATTGCCTCTTTCTCTTTCAAATAGCTGTGCCCTTTCCATCAACATATAATCTTTCAAACGTCCCTGTTTGATATATCAATCGGCTAAATGGATATTTATTAATTGATATATTATTAATTAAGATACAAATTGGTATATATATATATAATACTAATTAAAAAAAATTTAATAAATTAAATCACAAATTTAAGTTGATATATCCTAACCAATTACTAAATTAATGCATGGTTTGATTCTCTTGTTGTTGAGGGATAGCATATTTTGATTAAGAAATAGGACTATTATATTAACTTTATTTATTTATTTTTAAAAGTATATTGTGGGTATATATATACATATATATATACATATATATACATATATATGTATATAATATTTTCTTATATATGGAGTAATGGCCATTGATGTGGAATAGAACACTTGTCTAGATAGCTTTTTATATATATATATATATTAAGATGATGTCTAGATAGCTTGATTAAATGAACTCTAAAAGGCACTCTAAAAGGCAGAATATTGATAATTTGCTTTTCTCTTTTTTTTTTTTTTTTTCTTTTTTTTCTTTTTTGGAAAAATAAAATGATAAGAGGATTGGTTCATTATTTTAAAATAATTTTCAAGGACTACAATATAATTTTGAATTTAAATTTATTTAGTTTGACAATAAGTCAATAATTAACGATGGAGATATAATTTCAGAAAATTAAAAAACAAAACTGTTCTTGTACCTAGATTTTGGGATTTTGACTGGAATGATTTTTCTTGATTTAGGCATGAGTGATCATGCAGATGTAAAAGTACTCATTGCGTCTTATTGTGTTATGTCTATTTTAATCTTGCAAAAGTCCCCGACTAGGCATCGCCTAGTCCCTAGTCGGCTGCCTGCCGCTGCGACTAGGCAGTAAACGGCTTAATCGGTGAAAGTTGGCATCTAGTTGCCATTGATTGATTATGCTGACTTTTTTTTTTATTATTGAATTTGGTTGGAATTTGATTGAGTTAGATTTTGTTTAGGTGTTTATGGATTTTGATTCTTAATATTGAGTTTTTTTGGAATTTGATATTATGTATATGAAATAGTATGAATATTTACTCAAATACAAATATATATATATAAACAAATTCCGACCGACTTTCGGCTAGCTACCTAGTCCCCAACTAGTGGGCTAGGCGCTAGATGAAGGGTCGCCGCTCGATTAGCACCTAGTGCTTTCTGCAACACTGATTTTAATATAGATAAATGAAACATATTTCGAAACAACTATACATATAAATGTATAATCAGTGGAAACCAATGCCCATTTCCTAAAAAAATAAAAATAAATAAATCATCAAAAACGAATGATTTTGTCTATTTCTTGTTCACAAATCGAAGAAAAAGATATCGACACCAATATCTCCTATATATCCGCTGGTATGCATCGCCATTAATGGTGGCACCTAGGTCTTGCCTCACGGATCTACAGTGAATCGGACCACAAATTAAGGTAGTCTCCATCTAACTAACCTATAATTTTCGTCATTATATGAAACTTTAAATTTACTATTAATGTATTTTATACTAATAAATTTTAATTTTTAACTTAAATTTGGGAGAAGAATTCGAACCCAAAACCCCTTTTTCATTGAAATGTATGGTTACCATCAAGCTATTGCTCTCGACCACTTGTGAATTTTATTTTTTGTTTTTTATAACCTATTATCCCCGTTAATATTTTTGTTTCCATCATTCAAATTGAGAGCAACTAATTGGATGAATTTAATGAAGTCCTAAAATATAAAATCAAATTTTAAGATAATAAATTTAATTTGATCTATATTTTATATAGATGCTTTATCCAATAATTGATTTATGTCCTTCCTAAACAAACCTTGCGTGTGATTCGAAAACTTTACTAGAAATATAAAAATGGTGTGATCTATGATTGTGACTTTGTGAGGAGCTAACAGCTCCACGTCAAAGGATTATTTAATTATTAATTATATATATGCACGGGCCAAGTTTTGGGTGGAGGCTTTGCTAACCTTCAATAAAACACGCAGCTAATTGACACAGACACGGATTGGAACATAGTCGAGATCTATTAATATCAAATACTACGTATAGTATAATTCAAATATCTATTTTTATAATAAAAAAATTTAGTTTGTAAAATCGGAAGAGAATAATATTTTAATATTTATTACGGTTTTATAGATAATGGTGGGAATATATAAAATATCTTAAAACTTATTGGGTTGATGGAGATCGAATGTTAAACAGGCCAATCAGAATACTTTATCATACTTTTATTTGGATAACCATGTGGAAAACGCTATTCTATCTGCCACAATTTAAACCTTCAACTATGACATATGGCCTACGGGTACCACTTATAATTTGTGTATACTTGTTTAGTAACATTTTTTTTTTTGGGTTGATAAAAACCAGTGTTTTAATAAACACTAGGCGGCTAGGCGCTAGTCAGGCGGCAGAGTAGTGCCTAGCGTCTAGCCGGCTGAAAATTTATTTATTTATTTCAGTTATTTTTCCTACATACAAAACCAATATTCAATATCTTCAAAAAAAATTCAATATTCAAATTTTAAAGAGTGTAACTATGATATAAAAACGACTTTGTTCCGTCTAGACCGATTAATCGGCAAAATCAACCGACAAATTGACCAAATCACCCAGTTTTTTACCCACCACCTAATACGGTCGATTTTGTCCTAATCGGAACGGCTAGAGGCCACCTAGCGCCTAGACGTGTTTTTTCGAACACCGATAAGAAGTAATGTACATATCATTTTAAACGGTATGACCCATTGACCCCCTTTCCTGTAGTGAGAATGTGTTTGTAGTAGTTGATCTTATTAAGATTCGATTGTTGTTAGATTTCGAAAAACAAATAATAATAATAAATAAATAAATAAATAAAATTAATAAAATCATTTAATTTTATATAATTAAATCAAAAAATTTAAAAGTGGGGCATAAGAGCATCTCCAACCGTTTCCTTTGGAGACTCCCTTATTTAAGGGTGTATGTTATTGCAAGGGACCATTAAGGGAGTATGAGCTTCAACAATAATCCCTCAAATGGCCCCTTTAATAATTTTTTATTATTATTTAAATATTAGATATTGTGTTTAATAAATATTATATATTGTTTATCAATTATGATAGGTAGAACCCACTTTAAAATAATCTTACATATGTTGAGTCCACTTTAAGAGGTTGAAAACACCTCTTAATTAAGAGAGTGAACTCTATCGGAACACAATTAAGGGAGACATTTAGAGACCTATTGAAACTGTAAAAATACACATACTCACTTAATTAAGCTAAGGGATATCTTCAATGGAGGTTGTTGGAGATACTCTAAATAGTTTAATAATAGGGATGCTAATAGCACTACTCAAAATTAATTGTTCACAAATGTTGGGGTGGCAACATACACTAATTAAGAGTTCATTTCATTAAAAAAAAAAAAATGAAATGAACTCTTAATTAGTGTATGTTGCCACCCCAAATACTTTTAAAAAAAATGTATATAAATGGGGGGCCATTTGTATGGTTATTGTAATTATGAGAGTAATAATAATTAGAGACCATTTTTGTTCACCCATTTTCAGGGTAGGTAACCATTATCCCCTTCAAAATGGATGACATGTGTTCAGGGAGTAATTATGCTTAGACAAATTTACCCCTCCATTGACACATGTCATCCATTTGAAAGGGAGGTAATGCTTACCCCCTTATAGGGGTGAGCAAAAATGGACTCTAATAATTAAATAAGTATGTTATTTTACAATTACACAAGTAAATATGTCTAATCAGATTGATGATATTCTCCTTGCATTTAAAAGATGTCCCATTATCTATAATGATTTCAAGTAAATGAATCCAAAAACTTATTTAGTTTTTGAGATCAACATCAATCTTGAGTCGGTGACCCACATTTACAAAATTTTAAAATTACCGAAAAGTTTCACTTGTTATTCACAAATAATGATTTTGCTAATAACACGACAAAACTTTGTTCCAATACATTTGCACGCCTTGAGTAGATCTTTTCCTCTTTTGAATTTAAATCGCTATCTACTTTGCTATTACAGGTCAATTGTCTCCCACCATCGCTTAACTTTTTTTTTTTTTTTTTTTTTTTTTTTTTTTTTTTTTTTTTTTAAATCATGCCCTTTTTGTTTACAACTAATGATGATGTATGGTAGCTAGGTAATTTTAAAGAAAATATAAATATCCAGGAGTCACGGATTTGCTAAGACCTGTCGAGATCAAGTATGCTACATGTATCAATTTTTTTTCATATAGGCACATAAATATGAGTATACTTATAGAACACTTATCCACCTCATCATTTTTTACCTAAAAAAGCAATGCAATTGGGTCAAGTAATGTTTACATGGTAAAAAATGATGAGGTGGATAAATGTACTATAAATATGCTCACACAAATGTGCCTACAAGAGAAAAATTGCTACATGTATTGCCTAGATATATATATCCCATACTTTACGGTTTTTATTATTGGGTGTGCGACCAAAGTCTCACATTGGCTAAACATGGTGATGATCATGTGTATATAAGTATAAACACTATCTCCATTGGTATGAGGCTTTTTAAGTAGAGTCCTAAAAACAAATCCATGTGGGCTTAGTCCTAAAGAAAATAATGATGATGATGGATGGGTATCCGTGTGCGTGTGCCCTTTTTGTTTACAACTAATGATGATAGATGGTGGCTAGGTAATTTTAGAGAAAATATAAATATACAGGAATTGGGGATTTGCTAAGACCCGTCAAGATCAAGTATGCTACATATACGGCCTAGATATATATATATATATATACGGAGGGGTTTCCCCATACTTTACGGTTTTTATTGTTGGGTGATAAGTATAGACACTATCTCCATTGATATGAGACCTTTTGGGTAGAGTCCCAAAAGTAAATCCGTGTGGGCTTAGTCCTAAAACGGATAATATCATACTAATGTGTCATACTTATGGCATTTATGTATGAAGTACATTATGGGTCTTATTGTGGGGTGGTATCAACTACTAAGTTGTAAATAACATTGATGTGCATTATGTTCCGGACCTAACGAGATTAAATCCTATAAGCACGGTTCGGTTCAGAATACTACTCCCACTATCAAGGAGATGTTACATATAGATTACAACTCTCACATCCAGAAAGATGGTTGGTCCCACTTTTACGAGATGGCTCCCCACATTTTTGGATTTTACGACCAAATGTAGGATAAATATTTACAACTACTAAGGTTTGAACCCTAGTGGTTCAAGAGGCCATCTGTAAAGAATGGAACACTCAAACTATACATTATATATGAGAGAATTATTCATATAAACCTTAATAAGAAAATATGGAAAATTTGGATGATGCTCCTTAGATTGTGTGCAAAGACACTGTTCACAAATGTCTCACAAAGTTTAGTTTCTGTCTATTCAGTAGGCAGCATTATTTGTGGTGAACCCACCATCTACACACTTACACTCACATGCATATATAGTATTATAGTTCACACACCCGCCCTTCCATTCATTGAATCTATACCTCTCATCATCTCTTCAATCCCATATTTTATTTTACTTAATTAATTCGACTCTCTCTCTCTCTTATAACCGGATCGGATTTCCGCTGGTTTTGGCGGGTACCCTACCCACTAGATTTTAATTAATTAATTTTTTATTTTATTTTTTTATAAAAAAAGGGTGGGAAAATACATGCTTTAAAAACTCCATTTAAGATTTACCTTATAAAAAAAATAATGTGAAAAACAAGGTGCATCTCGTTGTCGGAAAGTATCTCTTCAATTTTCTCTCTCTCTATAATAATAATAATAAAAATAAAAAAAAAATAAAAAAAAAAACACTCTCTTAAAAATTTATAAATGCGCGTGGGTTCCACTCTCCCTCTCTCTAAATATCAGCCTCCAATACTATTGCCTCTGACGGCGATTTTTCTAACTTATCTTTTTTCTATTCCTCGACTGCTCTCTTTCTCTCTCTCTGTATTTGACGCGACCATCCAAATCCACCTTCAAACAAAAAAAAAAAAAGTTCAAAAACTACGCGTCCGTCCCAACACGAAACCAAAAACCCTAACTCTCTCCCTCTCTCTCTCTCTCTTTCTCAAAAATTCACTTTATTATTTATCTTCTTTTTTTTTATTCTACGAGTTCATGACTGAAACTTGACTGAGTTTCTCAAAATCTCGATCTCTCTCGCTATGGACGATAAAGAGAGATCGGATCCAGGCACCTGCTTCACTAACGATTCTAGCTGGACACTCGGGGACCGTGATGCGGCGGATGAGAGCGTGAATTTCTTGTTCGGCGGCAGCGACAGAGAGTCCTCCATCCTCAGCCAATTCGGCTGGAATCTTCATCCGGAGACTTCAAGTTTCGCTGATCACGATAGATCCGATTTGGCGGGAAACATCAGCTATGGCTTGACGGAGAGTAGTACCGGTGCCTTACAGCAAGCTGCTCCGACGACAACGAATCTGGCTGGTTCTGCTGACGTGTCGACACCGAATCCGTCTGTTTCTTCCAGCTCCAGCGAAGATCCGACCGAGAAGTCTACGGGCTCCGGCGGTAAACCGCCTGAGATACCGTGAGTAGTGGAATATTGGTGAAATTTAAATGACTAATTTCGTAATTAAATAGTTATTTCAGGGTCAAAATGACATGTGATAGTCTTAAAAAATTACAAGAAAACAAAACAAACAAAAAAATAACAGAAAAAGAGAATCGAACGCCGTATCAAATCCATCACTTGTAAGTAATTCTTTTTGTTTTTGTGCAAGAGAGTGCAATCCTTCTTTTCCGTACGGTCTAGAAAACTGTAAAAAAAAAAAATGTGTGTTCATGCAAGTCAGAAAGAGAATTTTCATTCAATGAAAGTGGTTTTTGTTTCCTTTATAAAAAAAAAATAAGAAAGTTCATTTTATTTTTCACTCCTTGAAGTTGAACACAGCTGCTATTGCGGCTGGAATGGCGTACGTGCTCTAACTTTTAGGCTTTTTGGGAATATTAATGTGTTTGTGGTTCTAAATTCTAAAATACTTGAATGATTAACAACATACATATACAATAAGTGACATTGTAAAGAAAGTATTAGAAACGTTTAATTCTAATTCTTTGTCTTGATACTAATTAATAATAATAATATTGAGTGGTCTCAGCTTATATATTCCTTATAATTTAGATTAGATTCTTCTTCTTTTTTATTAATTTATTAGATGCCTATTTTGAATTCCATTTCTTGTTCATCATTCATCCAGGTATTCATGTCTGTCATCTGTATGACATAATGTTTCTGTTAAGGAGACTTTAGTGGGTTTTTTTGTTTATGTTTTTATTTTGTTTTTGGAGGTTTCATTTCTTTTCTATGATTGAACTTCATTTTCATATCTATATATATTCTCTGTTTAATCATGACTACAATTAATTATGGAGTGGCTCCTAATAATTAATTAGTTTCTATATGTATCAGCATTTAGTGTATAGAACAAAAAGGCTTCAAACTATATCTTTTACCAGGCATTGCATGTAATTATAGAGAGCTAGCTGTATTATAATTTATCTGTAGGGTTGTTCATATTCTAAATTCTTGATATTTCTGTTGCATACGCCCTCATTAATGGTGACATTTCTGGAAACTGTAAACCATTAATGATCCTACTAGTGCATCATCAATACTATATGTGATTAAAGTACAATGAAGTCATTTTCTTCTTGGCGTGGACTGGCATCTATTTCGTATAGAAGGTGTTCATTTCTAGCTAGCTAGTAGTCTATGAATTTCTTCCCTTCATTTATTTCTGCGGTTGTAAGAATTAATTTGTACTATCTGTTATATTTTCTCAACCTAGATTCAAAAATTGATTTGATTTTCTTGACTTTTAAATTTAGCATTGAGATATTAACTTGCCACTTTTTCTTTTTCACAGATGACAAAAATTATAGGAATTAATAATATACTAGTATATATATAGCTACTGCATGCATACATTTCTTGATCTTTTAACTAACTTCTATCTTACTAATTAGCTTCCACTTGTGTTCATTAATTTTCATTATCAACCATAATACATACAATCTTACCCTTAAATTATATAATTATCTTAAATTCTCATTCGATTCGTTAGGTAGTTAGATATTAATTGTTTTTTTTTTTTGTTTTTTTTTTTAATTTTTAAATATGATTTATGCTGTGGTGCCATTTTCATTAATCTGTTCGTTTTGTAGGATATGATTCTTTTAATTTGTTAGATTTTGCTTTTTATTTTTCATAATTGTAGGTAAAATATTTTGTAGGAGTAAATTAGTAAGAAAGAAGGGACAAAAGCGAATCCGGCAGCCACGTTTTGCCTTTATGACCAAGAGCGAAGTTGACCATCTTGAAGATGGGTATAGGTGGCGCAAATATGGACAGAAGGCTGTTAAAAATAGTCCATTCCCTAGGTCAGTTCCCTTCGACAATTTTCCTATAAAGGTCAAGGATGCAATGCTTTGATTCACTTCCTGGGTGACTTTTTCAAACTTTTAATTGTTCTCAGAATTTATAACTCTATAAAATAGTTCTGTTAATTCATGTTATTAGCACAAGTTTTTTCTACAATATTATTAATTAATACATACTTAATTTGAATAAAATTGTGTTTCACAAATTATATATACATTGCAATTTGCAGGAGTTACTATCGTTGCACAAATAGTAAATGTACCGTGAAGAAGAGGGTGGAACGCTCTTCTGAAGATTCCACTGTTGTAATCACCACTTATGAAGGTCAACACTGTCATCATACCGTTGGATTCCCTCGTGGTGGAGTCCTTAATCACGAGGCAGCTTTTTCTGGACATTTGAGTCCTGCAATTTCACCATATTATTATCCAGGAATTCACATGCCCCAGGAATCTCCCATTCCCGCCAGTATGACACAGTCGCACCATGTCACTCAAGAATCAAGAGAACCCCCTATCTTGCCGGATCCAACACCTCTACAGATGCCTACTGATGATGGATTGCTTGGGGATATCGTGCCTCCTGGAATGCGTAGTAGATGAGAGACAAAATACGGTATGTATCTGTCCACTTAATCAAGTTGAATTTTTATATATGGTAGGAGTACTTCTTGATAACTTAGATGATTGAGAGAGAGAGAGGGATATATTAAGTAGATCAATAAATTATTAGCACTTACTTTTGTGGCAGTGCCATCTTCATGATTTATATTAGTTGGATGTGTCCACAAAAAAGTCCTTGAAATCAAAACTATGTTTATTGAATCTAAACTTACCCAATAACTTCCCTAGATATCATTCATTGATGAGTACTCAACCCTAACTGATATTTAAATTTGTAAATTTTATTTTCACACTTTTGGGTGATCAATCATGACCCAAAACCCAAATGATCTCTTTCTATTTACTTGAGGGAAGTGTGTGGATTTGAACAAACGCATGCAACAAGTTACCCAATTAACTTCCAAGCTGTAGATTACTTATTGATCAAGTAACGTTAACAAATTTTACTTTTGCAAGTTTTGGAACTTAGTGATTGGACTCAAAGGTGACCAGGTATTCGATTGAATGTGAACGATTTCCACTAAAACTAGACAATCTTAGAGCAATAACATGTAGTACACACAGCGACAAGACTCACGATCATGACCAGAATATATAGGTAATATATATATGGTAGGCCAATCTGCTGTTTTTTTATGATTTAGGGATGTTGTCATGTAGTTCTCATTGGCTGTAAACTTATCCGTTACTATTGTTTAAGATTTGGTGCTGGTGGACTCCGTTTATCTTGATTTTTCGTGTGTTCATTAGGTATTCAAAAAGCTTTTCCAGACAAAGGTGTGATAGGTAGGGACTTCCTTAATGGAAGGCTTCTAATAATAACCACTACAATGTTGTTCTCACTTGATGTCTTAGATAGATACTCTTCCTCAAAAATTAATGTTATATGAATATCACTTTCAATCTCTATTGTACTCTTTTATTGCCATACACATAACACACACATATAGATCAGCAATCCCCTTTGAATTTTTATTTTTTTTTCCTTTTACTTTTAAAAATTCATAGTTGTCTTTTTTCTATCTTGGGTGGGTTAGTTGTTCTAGGCAGAGATCCACTAGCAAGGTGTTCCCATAGAAAAAACTACTACCATTGAAATGGTGATGATGATGATGATTATTAGTAATCATCATAATGATGAAACAAAATATATACCAATTGTCTAGAAAAGAGAAAAGGTAACACAATTAGAAAGAATCATTTTGTTGCAAGTAGGTGCTAGCGTTGGAGAATATAAACCACTCGCCGCCTGTTAGAAACAATGGACAAATGAGGTGTGGAATCTGGCCGTTTATACATATGCCTTAGCTTGTGTTTGATGCTGCCTGTCTTTTTTACTTTTTCCTCAAATTTTATATTCCTATATTTTTGGTTATTAGTGTTTGAGGCCATGTTTCGTCTTCTTTTTCCAATTGTTAAACAGCATATAGTACTCTCCATCAGCAAAAAGAAAAGAAAAAATCCCAATTATTAACTAACTGTTCTTAGCTCATTTTGTACAGGCCATGGAGTTAACCCATATTAAGAGGAGACTTACCATGATGAGATTTTCAAGCCAGAAGTGAGTCCTTTACTTTAAAACCCTAGCTATATATCACTCTATATTGATTTTCTCTCTTGTTCATATTCATTTGGGCATGATTATATATGAATATCAATGTGGAAAACTTTGATTTTATCAAGAAAATTATATTATAAAGTGTATATAAATATTGAAGAGCTAGTTGTCAGAGCTGTAGCTAGTCTTTTTATTCTTATCTAGGTTGATTATATTTAGAATAATATTATGTTAGTATGTAACCTGTAACTCCTCAGCAATCTCTACTTGACGTTTTCCTTATGAATAAAATAAGTATATATATGGTAATAGTACAATATCTGACAAAGACCCAGATCTTTAAAGAGAGAGAGAGATATATATATATATATTTTTATATATCCATATAGTAGACAGTGGTTTATTGTTGGAGTTGTTGTTCATGGTTCGTACGTGATTGAAAATTGCACAGAGGAAAAAAACAAAAGGAACAGAGAATCGGGCCCATTATTTGATGAGTTGCGTGGATTTCAATGTTGCTTGAGAGTCAGGCAGTGAGCCGACAATGCTTTTACACCTCTTTCTTTTAACCTTTTCCTCCAGACAAGCCTCTTTTTTACTAGCTTTTCACCTTTATTTTAAGTTTTAACCTTTTCTTTAGGGTTAAGCTATCATTTGCACTTTTTCTTTATTTATTATTATTATCAATATTTTATATTATATAAATCACAAGCTAGGTCACATTGTGCAATTAACGAACATGTAAAAAGTCTATTTTATATTTTATTTTATTTTTGGATCATTTAGACACTCAACATGTAAAAAGTCTATTAGAACCCGTTAATATTAAATAATATTAAATATTATATATGTGGTTTGGATACCTACTTTTATAATTGAGAGTCGAGAAATATCTAATTGCATAATAATGAAGAGAGAGATACATAAGGACTTGAGCATAGGGTTGCACATTTTCCCATCGATCCCCATTTCCCCGTTTCCCTATCCCCATTTGAGGAAAAAAAATTTGGGAGGAAATGAGGAAATTGGTAAGGATGGGGATGGGGATGGGGATGGGGAGACCCTCCCCCATCTCTATTTCCTTATTTTCCCCACTACTATATTTAAATGAGGATGGAGGGAGGTCCCCAATCTTCATTTTCCCATTTCCCCCAAAACATTATATATATATATACACATTTTTTTATTATTTGAAAATCTAACTATATAAACCTCATGTACACTAATGGATTATTGAAATACTTTATTTTGTAATGGATTTTCTTTTATATTTGTAATGCATTAATGGATTTTGTTTTATATTTGTTATGGAATGTTTTTATTTTTATTTTTTATTAGTTGTAATTTTTAGTCAAACGGGGGAATAGGGAAACATGAAAAAACGGGAAAAATGGGGAACTGGAGTTGGGGATGGAGGTACCTCCCCCCAAAATTTCCCATCCTCATTTCTCCAAATGGGAAAATATTGGGGGATGGGGAAGGGTCTGGAAAGTGGGGATAGGGATGGGGGGACCTATATCAATCCTCATTTCCCCAATGTGCAACCCTACTTGAACCCTTTACCGCTAAAAATAGAGATACACATTGCATGAATTAAGAGGAGCTGTTCAACCCTAAATATTTAAAAATCCCTTTTGAAATTCTTAATTATTTCTCCTTATGCTAAGATACTCGATTGGTTAAACATGAATATATTTAAACACAATTTTGTTTTATAACCCTACAACATAATTCTTAAATCATGACTAGCTTGATCGAGGCATGCTTTGAAACCAACTATCATTATCATTTTTACAAGTACTAAACAATTGCTTTTATTTACTATATTTGTTAACTTTTATCCAAATGTTCCCATCTCAAATATCAAACAGAATTTATTTTTTTTCCATTATTTTAATTTAGTAGAGGGTGATGTTGCAAGCAAAAATGTCTTATATATATATATATATTTTTTATTTTATTACTATTGTAGATCAAAACAAAGTATTAAATTAAAACAGAGGAACTATAATCATTTGCAATTACCAAAGCATTAATCTAATTTTTTTTTTTTTTAATAGGGAATATGAGTAGGAAAAAAAAATAGTATTATTGTTCCAAAGAAAATCTTTCCAACTGATTGACTCGGTTTAAACAATAAGATATGCCGTTATTTGGAAGAAAAGGCACCAAGAAAGCACTTTTTCTCATGCTAAATCCTTATGTTGATTTCTTCTGTAAGGTACCAAAAAATGGAATAAAAGGGTATGCATTTTAACATATTCTGAACATGACTTAATTGCCTAAGATGTTTCGTACCGCTGCTTTGAGACTTCAAAATAAAGTTAGAAAGTTCAAACATGACATTGTAAATATAATCTCACATTTTCACATTAATTGACGCAGATAAAGCTTCACGTTCCAAGTAAAGTCAACACGTGTTTTGAAATTTCGGTGAAAGACTGAAATCCACTTTCTCGATGAATAAGTGCGAAAAGCATATCACTTTCTTTTTAACTCAAAGCATATCGCTTAGTTATCTCTTCGTATAAGAAACAATAGAGAAGTTATTAAGCCATTGAGTGGATCACAAGGGCGGGTGATGGTAATTGCAATGGCTCATGGTTTCGAGCTGTAATTATAAGAAGAGTAGATTGTCAAAATAAATGGGCGCGCGTGAACTTAATGATGCTCTTCCCTTTTAACATGTGGTGTAAATTTCAATTAGGATCAACCTGTTACCACCGTACACGTGTCCTTTTAGATCTGGGTGACTCACCGACGTACGCTTTATCAGCGATTCAGCATGGGCTTCACACAAAAAGTGCCGCGTTATTCGCCGCTTTGTTCGGGAGTTAGATCGCTGGTCCATTTCATCGCCGATTAATCGGTGGCAGTTAGGTTTGTTAGGTAGAGTTTGTTATTCATCCATCTAGCCAGTTTTGCTACCATGCTTTCCACCCTATTATAATACTTTCTGTTACCTCTTACATTTGTTCTTAACCATTATAAATAAATAATATATATTATTCAGAATTTGAGAAAATAAGATAAGATTCGAACCCACAATCCCAATAATATAAAAGCATCTCCAATACAAATGTGATTTGCATACTAAAAATGTTGACATGACAACAATGTCAAAATACTTGTTTCCTATGTGGTATAAAGATAGATTTAATAGACAATCATCTCAAAATTTAGTTTTCAATACTTCTATTTAAAACACATTTATTTGTAATGACGTGTCCAACTTTGTTTTATTTTTAATTTTTAATTTTATTTATTTACTAAAAATAGATGAAAAATTAATGTCAATTTTAAATATTTGCTGGGTCAACCGAAAAAATAGCCATGTAATAAACCGTCTGAAGTAGACGGTCATGTTGACAATGTCTAATATTTTTTTTGCTACATCAGTCTAAGGTTAAATATGTACAGCTGCATTAGAGATACATTTTTTAATAGACTGTCTATTTATCATATGTGATATCTTTTTTTTTTCTTCATAAGTCACTCATGCATCGGAGATGTTCTAAGCATGAGGAACATACCACTTGTTTAATCTCATTTCGTCGTGACCGTGACACATGACCTCTTACATTTTAAATGATGATCCATAGGTCTAGAAATGATCGAATATACCAACCTGAAATTAACATGATTTGGACAATGTATTGTGAAATCATATCCAAAGTTTTCATTTAAATTTTAAGACAGAGTTGAATAAAGTTGGTGTTTCTTCTTTATAAATGAGTTGTATAATGTTTTGGCGGTGAAATGTATGAGAAAATGAAATTGTGAATTAATGGATTTGATTTTGATGGGCTAAAAAAGTAGGTTGTTTTTGGAATTTATTTGAGTAAATTGGAATCAATGTAGTCCATATTGATTGCCTTTAATCAAGATTGTCACGAGGTTCCATTGAGGGAATAGTCTTCCCTCATTGGCTTTTTTTTTTTTTTTAAAAAAATAATAATTTATTTATTTAAATATATTTTATTTTTATACAAAAAATTCTTTAACCAAATGCAACAAAATAATATATATATATATATATATATTTTTAAGTAAGCAAAATGACATTCTAAAATATACTTTTATCGTTAAAGTATTCTAAAATGACATTCGAAGAATTTCCTATTTAATCGATGATCCAATTATTTAAAAAAAAAAAAAAAATGGGTGGATTGGGAGGAGTGGATGGTACATGGTAGAGTACTAGGATATGGACCTTAAATTTTAATATGGAGGACAAAGATGGGTCTACATGACACGTGAAAACTGAAAAGTAATAAAGAAAATTGAAGCCCATTTAGTTTATGTTGAAATCAATTTGACTAAGACAAGATATGAGGTTCAACAGTCCACTTCCTTCTCAACCACCAACTGGTATTGGTTATTGCAAAACAAGTTGGTGTCATTTTTTATTGGAAATGTCAAATGTGCTTGGTCATGTACGTCATCAGTGTTATTTTTACTTTGTACTTGACAAGTATTATTTCATGTTTTACAGTAATCTTTGACACTTTATTAACTAGATATATATAATAAATGAGATAGTTAAGTATGTGAGACTAGTTCACGGCCCATCAAAGAAGTAGCCTGGCCCACTAAAATTATTAGAGTTAAGGCCCAAACATACCCCTGACCTACTTTGATTTGACTGTTATTATATAAATGACAATATTTATACCCTCTAGTGTACCCCATATTTAGAGATGCACATTTCCCCCCGAGGCCCCAATTTTCCCCGTCCCCATCCCCATTTGGGGATTTTTTTTGGGGGAAAAATGGGGAAATGGGGAAATGGGGGGGGGGGGGGGATGGGGATGGGGATGGGGGGACCCCTCCCCATCCCCATTTTCCCATTTTCCCCACAATTATGTTGAAATGGGGATGGGGATGGGGATGGGGGGAGGTCCCCCATCCCCATTTCCCCATTTCCCCCAATTATATATAATAATATAAATATAATTATAATATATATTTTATATTTTTTTTATTCTTTGAAAACCTAACTCTCTAACCCTAAGTATATATACAATTTTACTCATTTTAACTTCAAGACCTAAAACCTAAAACCTAAAGTTGCTCTTATTTTCTCAACAATTAGTTGTTATTGTAATGAACTAGTGAATTTTAAAATATTTTATTTTGTATTTGTAATGCACTAATAAATTTTATTTTATATTTGCAATGGAATGTTTGATTTTTCAGTTTAATTTATAATTTTTATTCAAATGAGGAAATGGAGGAACGGGGGAAACAAGGGAACAGGGAAACGGGGAAAAATGGGGAAAAACGGGGAAAATGGGGAATTGGGGATGGGGATGGATATAGGTCCCCCCAAAATTCCCCATCCCCATTTTCCCCAAATGGGGAAATGGGGAGGGATGGGGGAAGGGTCTAGGTATTGGGGATGGGGATGGGGGGACCTATATCCATCCCCATTCCCCAAACGTGCATCTCTACCCATATTCTTATTAATTTTAAAATCCTTACAATAGAAATTAATTTTTATGTCGAGAACTGGGTATAAAAGATTATCGATTTGTGTATAATGAAAAGTTTAAATTGTTTTCTGGATTTTAATGAAATGCTAGTTGTTCAAAATTTGAAATGGAATTATATATATATATATATATATAAAACATTGAAATGGGATTTTCCGATTCCAAATGAAGCACCCAAGTAGGTGCAGATATGGCAATGAAGACCACTGTCCAATGGGTAGAGTTAGACAACTTAGACTCCATTTTCTCTCTTATTAAAAAAATATATATGTATAATGTAAACATTTTAATACATGATTAATTTTTACACGTAATCCTGAAGGTATGATATCTTTTTCTTAAAAAAAAAAAAAGTTTATTAATCAATGGTTTATTCATAAAAATACAATCAAAGGGTATTTTCGGTATTATGTGGGTGCATTTACAAATTGTTATGTTTAAAACAAAATTAAATGGGTGAACTAATTAAAGGGGTGTCTTAGAGTAATATTATATGGCCCTGAACCACAAGGTGGTTGCCTTGGTGGTCCAAGGCTTGGGATTAAATACCCAAGTCCTTGATTCTACTCTTGGCAATTACATTGTGTGCAGCCCTCAGGGCGTTTAGCTCTACTGGTGGAAGGATGGACATGGGGTTAACGTCTGCGGTTCAAATCCTACCCAGACAGGGAGAAGTTCTGATTTACCCGCTTACATCATTGGGGGGTCAGGGGTATGGCCCAAGGTTTCTTATTTATCACACTCCATGAAGCCAACATACATGCCACAACGGGTTACGTAGTTGGGGGCCTGCTTCCAACATACAAGCCAAAATTCAAAAATATTATATGACCCAAAATTCAATCTAATGGCAAGAATAAATTATTTACCGCGTCATTTGGGTTGACTTTTGAGTTGTCTAACATTAGTGTAAATCTGAATCATAATTGCATTTTAATTATTTGATTTTGTAATAATAATAGTAGTATAATAATAATAATAATATTAAGAAGTTTCAACAAAAGTTAAGTTTGTTTAGCGGTAAGACCATCACAATTCACGATTCACAACTACACATTGAGGTTGTAGATTCAATTCATATCCTCCCTCCAAATCTAAATTTTTACTTAAAAAATAATAAATTAATAAGTTTCTTTACTTTTAAGATTTTTTTTAAGAAAAAAAAATCCTCAAAGCTCTGAACTTTTAGGAATCAAGAGGCTTCTCTAAATTCCCACTATTAAAGTTGCATTATAATCTATAGATTTGAGATCTTATATTCATATTCTATCATTTTGTTTTTATCGCAACTTTCAAGATTTTTCATCCATACAGCTTATTAGTCAAGAAAAAATATATTATTTTACAAAATTATGGAACAATTCAATTATGCTTACGACTAAAAATTCTAAAAGTAACATAAAGAATTTTTTTTTTTTGATAGAACAAACAAACAGAAACAGAAAGACAAACCCAGCAGTTGGAGCCTATACAGGCAAATCCAACTGGAAAGCATTCCTGACACAAGGAGGAAACTCCTCCATCCATAAATGGTCATCATCTTTCGTTAAGGCAAACTTAGCCAAACCATGAGCAACACAATTGGCCACTCTGGGAACATGACTGACAGAGATAACACTAAGAATAGAAATAATAATAGATATCTCAAATAAGATATTACCACTGGCTGAGTCCTAATGGCTACCCTCATTGATTCTATTAACCACAACTGCAGCATCCGACTCTAACACACAAGGGGCCAGACCACAGTCCCTACTAAAGACCAAGGCTTTGTAGATAGCTAATGTCTTAGTCATTATCACATCAAAACACCCTACCAAACTAAGAGAACAAGAAGCTAAAACAAACCCTGTATGATCTCTGATAGTGACGCCGATGCCAATAATACCACCCACATCATCCACTGCAGCGTCACAATTGATTTTATAACAATCCGGATCTGGTGGCCTTCAAGAGATTCGCCAAAGACCACCAGCCTTAGAGAACTGCACTATTTTCACCTTGCTGTTATGAATCTCAGAGAGAAAATTCTTACTCCAATGTACCACTTCAAGATAATCCTGCTTAGGCTGCCCATGGATTACTAAATTCCTCAGATGCCAAATTCTCCACACAATAGTATAAAACAAGCTCAATTCTTTTCAGGTGATTATAGCAGTGTAGAGAAAGATAAAAAAAAGTTGGAAATCAAGCAACTAACCTGAACCTTGCTGGGGAGCCACTCCAGACGGGCAGCTCTGAATTTTCAACAGCCCCAAAGGGCATGAAAAATTGACTCCCCCGGAAAATTGCATAATGGACATCTATCAATCACCTGCATCCCCCAATGAGCAAGGTTGACCAATGATGGAATCCAATCGAAACACGCATTCCAAATGAAGATTTTAATCTTCAAAGGAACCCAACACTCCTTAAAATAAAATCTTCTCTTCTGATTCTTGTTACCATTCACTGTCATACTCGGATTTAAACCGGACTTAAAAATCAGCTGATGATGATTCGACCCCCAGAATTAGAGGTGGTGAATTTTAGAATTAGGAAAAAGACATCTCCAATAATTGTTACACAAACCCCTATCCAGCCGTTCCATAATCATTAACTCACCTTCTCGTTTGTTACTCCATGTAAAAATGGGACCGTTAAATCCCATATCTTCCAGACCATTGTCTTCCATGGCTTCTCGAAAATCAGTCATCGATCCCCAACTTCTCCTCACGCCACCCACTTTCTCATAGTCAAATTGGATTGCATTAAAGTATCCCATACATAACCAGGGGAGATTCGACATACCGGCCAAGCAATGAAGAAGAGTCCAAGAATGGATTCTTTGTGACTTCTCTAGGTGCCCGTAGAAACCAGTAAAATGCCAACTCGAACCTCTATTTTGTCGAATTTTGACATCAATGTGGGCTTGAGAATAAGTCAATAAATCCATCGTGACATTGTTTGTCCAAAATAAACACAAGCCACTAGACTTCCCAACACTATTAATCACTAATTTCCCCTCAAAACCCAACTTCACCCTTCACTTTTCTAACAACCCTTATAGACTTCTAATTTCCATAAAAAAAAAAAAAAAAACCAATTCTGGTTTAAACTCCTGCTTATGCGACTACAGGATGTTGAACGTCCGAGAGTTTCCCAACCCCTGGGCATTCCAAACAAACAGATTCATTGGACCCGACGGACCGATTGAGATTGGTAGACTGATAGAATTTCTGCCTCCACCGTGGCTGAAACCCCAACCTGAGTAACCAAACCAACAGCAGTATTAGATTCCAAACACTGCTCGTCATTCTTCTCCACCTTAGGAATCAAACCCTCTACTCTGCTTGAAAGTTGATTCTCCGCAACACCTCTCTATGTTCCGGCTGACACTTTCCCCTTCTTCTTATTTGATTCATCATCTTCTTCCACAGATCCTCCTCTACGTTTCCCCTTGATCTACTCCCCAACTAACTTTGGAATTTCAATTTTTGGTACCTTAATTTTTCTAACCCACAATT
Organism: Acer campestre; assembly: GCA_954870605.1. NCBI lineage: Eukaryota > Viridiplantae > Streptophyta > Magnoliopsida > Sapindales > Sapindaceae > Acer > Acer campestre. The sequence goes on along the minus strand of OX940806.1, from coordinate 25,774,917 downwards.
TCTTGCCTGGTATATTTCTGTCCTCTTTACCCGATCCTTTAGGATTTCTTCTAAAATCCCTAACTGAGTCAAAATTATCCAACTTTATCCTCCTGATCATCCCCACTATCGATGGAAGAATCTCAGCTGGTTGACAACCCAGTAAGCCCACCAGGCCCTTATCCACCACTAAATCAAAAGGTGTCCCCGATAGGGTCTTTACTACTGCTATACCTTTTACAGTTCTAAAAACCTTAACTGATGGGCTTGATTCACTTTCATTAATGCCCATACTCAGCAACTTAGGGAGCAAGCTACTCTCCACTTGAATCCTTTGGTTGTGCTCATCAATAGCCGTCACAAACCCCTCATCAAGAGAATTGGTAGCATTAATGGCATTAATGACCTCCACATTAATTGCCATAATGGTAGCCGAATTCTTAGGCTCTCAAGTCTTCATATTCTCTACCCCATTAGTCATAAGAGTGTCTACGATCACCACTTTCTTTGCTTCAGGTTTCCCAAGTTCTTACTCTTTAACCAATACTGGTTTGGAAATCAACACATCCTCACTTATCCCTAAGCTGATGATGTTGTTACCAGAGTGTTTTGTAGTGGAGGGCCTTCCTCTATACTCACCAAAGTAGATCCTTTGGAGGTTTCCTGAAGCCTTCATCCAGGACCCAAAAAGGGGTTTATCCATACCGTTAACCACCAGAAAACATACCTCTATCAAGCATTCATTAGTTGTGTGACCAAACCTACCACATTTAAAACGAATGTTTGGGAGTCTCTCATATCTCAGAAGCATAGTTGTTTCCACTCCATCTCCCATAACATCCACACGTACGCACCGCTTAAGAGGTTTGTCATTGTTAATGCGAACTCTAACCCTCATGAGCTTTCCAATACAATCGCCTGCTAAACCTCCATCCACTACAATCACTTCACCAATCATCTCCCCTAAGAACCAACCGATTTCTCTAATCGCACAGAGGAGAGGCACTTAGTGGATTTGTACCCAAAAATCAGAGTGATTAAAGACCATATCCTCAATTGTTCCCGTCACTGTAGGTTCCTCCAACACCAGAAGTGCATTATCGAAGGTCCATGGAGCTCCTACTAGAACTCTGCATCTGTCTTCCTTATCATTGAAATGAAAAGAATATATTTCCTGTCATGGACTCAATCTCCACACCCTTATGGACTTGCCAAATCCTTCCAATAACTTTCATAAAAGCTTCTCTATTAACCATTTTCCTAGTCAAAATTTTTTCCACTAGGCTAGAAGATAACCTTAACATGGCAACCGTTTTAAGATTATCATTCAACTTTCTCACAGGGTCTTCCCTCTCAATCAAAGACAAGGAAGCACACATACCTGCAATATCCTCAGAATCCATGAAACTAACTATTCCCAGGCTAGACCAAAGACTAAAAGGACTAAAAAACCCTTACACCAATGACTAAAAACAACGAAACCAACAAGCAAACCTAAAAAGAGGACTAATAAACAGATGAGAACAAACAATCACTTTAAAGAACTAGGAACACCAATGTAAGAAAATGAATAACCAGAGACCGACTAGACTACTTTCACCCATTTTTCAGAGAAAAAAGAGGAAAGACTCGGGTGAGGAGAATTTAAACTTTTAATCTCAATATATATTGAAATGTTCTTTAACTTCTTTTACAGCTAGATTATGTCTATGATCATATCATTGTAAATAATGAAATATATAGTGAATTTGTGTAATTATAAGTTTATAACAAAGTTATATTTTAAGTGTTGTTTGACCTAAAATCATGGTAGGTTATTGTAATTTTCCCTATACAAAATAAAAAATTACAACTTTATGCTAGCACAGCCCATTAACAAGGCTGAAGTGAGGTTCTTTTGTAGTAGCCTGAGGGACTAAAGTTGACATTAAAGAGAATCTTTTAGTGTTATCAAAGAAGTGAGTCATTGTGGTACAATTTGTAAAGAATATTGATAAAGAATATTGATAGCGAAGAAACTTAGGCTTGGTGAAGTGGAAGTAGGCAAAGGTTGGTCGAACCATGTAAAAATCATCATGTTTAATTTCTTAATATCAAATTTAAGTTGGTTTAGCATGACCCTCACTTATATTGTTCATATTTATATTTATACATTCCATATCACATTTAGAATTGCATTTTAAGGCTAGGGAATTGCTAACGTTTTTAGAAACCCAATTCATCCCCCTTATTGGGTTTCCTTTTGGTCCAACACAAATATTTACCCAAATATTACACCTAAGAGCATCTCCAACCCATCACTATTCTCCAAATTGCCGCACCAAAACCTTCTCCAACCCATCGCCAATCAGCTGCGCTACTTTGTTGAAGGAGATGGAGTTGCACCAGATCTAGCACGGGTTATAGAAATAATGCAGCTCTTGCGCTTTATTTATTTATTTATTTTTAATCTCTAAATTTTTAGTTATTCACACATTGGCCAATATTCAATAAAATGTATTATGTTTGTACCCCTTATTTAAATGTTTTCTTAATCACAGTTTTATCCATATTCAATCAAATTTATTCTAATTATATCCCTTTTTATTATTTAATACTTTAATTTAATTTAATTATTATTTATATTAAACTAAAATTAAGTATATAATACAGAAATTACTAAATTTTAAATAAATAAACACTAAATTGAAAACAAAACAATTAAAGCAACACACAACATTATAGGGTGAAATGTTAATTTCTTAACTTATTGTAATATTATGTTAATTAAGGGGTGAAATCTTAATTGTTGAGAAATAATAATAAAGGGAATATTTAGGGGATATTATTTTTAGAGTAACATTGATGTAGGTGAAATCTTAATTGTTGAGAAATAATAATAAAGGGAATATTTAGGGGATATTATTTTTAGAGTAACATTGATGTAATAGGTTGGAGATGGAAAAAAAAAAAAATTGTTGTGGAAATTGCTGCAATTTACTACAAAGTTGCAATAAATTGGGTTGGAGATGGTTTAAGAGATTGATTATAGGCTAGAGGGTTGATGAGACCTACGGAGTTCAAACACTATAGCGAGACCCAAATGTCCGCTTCCATAATCGAAGAAATCGAGGGTCCTAATAGACGATATATACAAAATATCAAGGCTTGAACCTTGGTGGGTTAATGAAGATTGTGAAGTCTCCTGCCACCAATGTAAGAGGTCTTTCACATATATCATAGTTGAATTTTCCTCAATTTTTCTACCTAAAAGTTTGACCATTTGGTTTTCAAGTCTCGTTTTTCTTGCAAGCACTTGTACAGAACATGTATAGAATGTGATGGAAGAGAAGTTAACCAGATCAATGCTGACGCCATTGGAACTTGCAACTTGCAAGTCTTTCTTTAGTTGCTGCTACTTCCATAATCGAAATGTGATGGTTTAAGAGATGGATTATAGGCTAGAGGGTTGATGAGATCTACGGAGTTCAAACACTACAGCGAGACCCAAATGTCTGCTTCTATAATCGAAAAAATCGAGGGTCCTAACAGACGACATATACAAAATATCAAGGCTTGAACCTTGGTGGGTTGATGAAGACCGTGAAATCTCCTGCCACAAATGCAAGATGTCTTTTTTCATCCTATCATAGTTGAATTTTCCTCAAATTTTCTACCAAAAAGTTGGACCATTTGATTTTCAAGTCTCGTTTTTCTTGCAAGATGTGATGGAAGAAGTTGAACAGGTCAATGCTGACCCCATTGGAACTAGTCTTTCTTAATTAGTTGCTGCTACTTCCAAATTTATTTAATTAGTCTGCTTTAAGCTTTCTTTGAATCTAAAAATTCAATATAAATAAAATGCCAGTTGACTGAAGCCTACATAAATCATATCCTCTCTCTCTCTCTTAAGCACTCAAAGTATAATGGATTTGAAAAGGCAACAAACACAAAAGACATAATGAGCAGAATAAAGATGAATAAAATTCTGCCACCTTCTCAAAATGAATGAGTAGAAAAAAACAAGGCATAAATATGCAAGCAGTGAGATAATAACTCTATTTTTTTAATGGTTGGTGAACACACAACAACCTTGAGACACATTTCCTCCTAAATAATCAAGATTGATTCCTGATCATAATTTCACAAACACAAAATCACAATCCCCATCTTTTCTTCCAAATCAAGAGTTGCCCACCCAACTACTCCATGTATATTATTACCTTTCACTGCCTAGAGAAATTTAACAACAAAGCTCTAGAAGCCTTTGTGTGCTGCAAATTTTTATTTTTATTTTTATTTTTATTTTTGCAAATAAGACATGGGGTTTGACCTTAAATGTTGAATTATTTATTCTATAAGTAGAAAGGAATGTGATAATAATTGGGCCATGTGAAGTATGCTGTGTAAAAGGAGAACCTTTCTATTTTAAAGGAAGAGAGATCATTAATAAACAAAACCAGAGAATCAGAGATGCATTTACTCTCAAGAGTATGTATATTTGTGACTGACCTTCAAGAAATTATACTGCATTTTGGAGTTTTAACTGTATGTCTCGGATTTCCTAAAAAAAATATGCTTAAGTGAATGGGAAGTAAATTGTAAAAGGAAGCTTCTCTACTAACCCATGAGAAATGGTGTACTTTTTAGTGCTTCCCCATAAAGCAAAGGTGGTCCCAGATTCTTTTAGGTAAAATCACTTTGAACAGAGATCATAAACCAGGGAACTTGTGTAAAGGACTCAAGCTTAAATTATTTCACAAGTTTATTGACAAGACTGTTGATTTTTCTTCCCAAAATACCAACCAGAATTTCAAGTCACCTGAGCTAAATAAATGTCATGGAAGATGTAAAATGCAAGAAGAAACACAACACATCATCAATAATATAAGATGAGCATAAATAAATTAGCAACAATTAAGATTACTTTCTAAGGACTCCTTATAGTCCAAAAGCGACAAATGAAAATTTTTACCTCCATAAGATATCCTTGAATCTGAAGCAAAAGAAAACATAAAATAAATATAAAAAAAAATAAAAAAAATAAAAAAAAAATTCACCAACCTGTCTGTACACTCTAGCATCTTCATGAAACTATGCTAAAAAAATTTCTTAGTTAGAGAGTGAACCAACCCACCAGCAACCTCCTCTGCTTATGTTGCTCCTGGACTACTACCATTGCAAGAACCCTGCATTTCCAATTGCTTCGTCGTCGTCGATAGGAGCAGGAAGGTTAAGATCAATTACACCAGGCATTTCATCTAAATGTTGCTTGATTATCACAGGTCTATCTTGAGTACTACCCCCAGCAAAATGGGACCTCTTGTGACCACCTAATGCCTGACCAGACTTGAAAACCCTGAAGCAGAATGGACACTCATGTCCCTTGTTCTTCTTTGGCTCTGATCTTTTCTCAACATTGACAGACAAATTCTGCCCAACTGGGTTTTTGCCATTGCTGGACTTGGTGATTTTACTATTAGGCATCGGTAGCGGAGATGAATCAGTCTCTATGCTGTTTTCACCACTCTCATTTGTTGATTCACAGCAGACATTTATCTTACTATGGCTTGCTGTGTGTCCCCAAAGGGATCTATGTGAGTGGAACACCTTGTTACAGGTCAAACACTCAAATTTGCTACTCTTCTGAGCATTGTTGGTGAAAATTTCAGGATTTGAAGTATCATAATTACTGGCTCTCTTCCTTGAATCGAACTTCTTTGAAGCTCTATCTACTTGAGCATAATCTTCAACCTTGGAGAAAATCTTCCCAAATTCAGTTCTTTTGTTCAAACTTTTCCCCAATTTTCCATCAAAGTCTCGATGAAATCCAGATTCATATTTGATGAACCCATCAACGGAAGTATCAGATTCAACCTTCTTGGGTCCATTCCTAAAATACCCAGAATCAGAATTATCAGAAACATCAATTTCAGCAGACTTCAATTCCCCATCTCTTGATTTCTTCATTTCCACAAACCCATTCTCATTAGAGACAAAATTCACACCATTCTTCACAGTAATTCTCATATCAATAGACGATGACTTAGCCTCTAAGACCACTGAATTGTTATCAGAAGAATCAGCAAACGAATTCAAGCCTTTTCTATGACTAGAATCTCTTGACAACATCATCAAACAAATAGCCACCTCTTCTTGTTCTTGCTCTATCCCTGAAACTGATGAAGAACCATTCACAATATCAAAAGAAGAAGAGCAAATACCACCAATAGTCTTGTAGTACTCCATTCTTTTGGATCTCCTGGGCCTATTTGGAGCAGATGTCTCTGTATCCGATTCACTATCAAGTATTATCTTTCGCTTCACATCAGTAGAAGAATCCTCTATGAAATCTTCAAAACCAGTTTTCAGCTTATCTTTCTCAGAGTGACAAGCCATATGACCACAAAGAGCTTTCAGTGATTGAAACCCTTTACCACATTCTTTGCAGAGCATCTCTTGCTGCAAATTGAGAGAGCTAGAATCCACAAACCTCTTTGTTCTTTTGGGGTTTTCTCTAAGACCATAACCAGATTGCCCACCAACTTCAAAGCCTGATTCTTTCTTAGAATTTCTTCCATTGAAAATCTTGTCTACGTTGAGCTTAGCTTCACCTTCTGCTTCAGCTGAATTATTCCCATTATTCATATGAGTCCTTATGTGACCACCCAAGGACTTGCCACATGGATATCTCTTGTGGCAAAATCTGCACACAAACTTCTTCTTCTGATTTGCTTCCATGTATTGATCTGATCACTCAAACACAAAAACAAAAATACCCAGTGAAGGAATCTAGATCAGTAACTCATACCTTTGCCCAAATCATCATGAATAATGCTGCATTTCATGATCTTTAAGAAACAGAGGAAACCAGCAAGAATCCAATCCAGATCGACAAGCGAGCAAAATGGGTCATAAAGTTTCTAGCTTTCCTTTTACTGGTGATTGAACAGAAGAGGATCAACTACCTTGAACATCAAGATGTGACAGATATTGGTGAAGTACGAGATCCAGCCCAAAAAACGAAAAAAAGAAAAAGAAAAAAAAGAAAAAAAAGAGACCCCCATTAAATCCATCTACAAGTACAGATATATGACATACCCTTGTTTTGAATGTTTAGAATTCAATGGGGGGTTCAAAAGAAAATTTTTCAAAGGAAGAGGCCGCCAATGATGGCGATGAACAGGCCTAATAAGAGAACAATCAAAGCAAAACCATGACTCTTTCTCTTTCTCTCTCTCTCTCTCTTATTTGTTTGTGTTGTAGTTGGAGGAGAATTCCATGCATGGAAGCAAAAGATAAAAAAATGGGAAGAAAAGATAGGCAGCACGTGTACTCAAGTGAGGCTTCCTCGGTGCTGAATTGGACGGTCAGGATTTGTTGGTATTTTGAGGATCCCTAGGAGTGAGGAGTACTAGATACAATTACCAAACTGAAATTTGGAACATTCAAACTATGCCTGACCTTGTCTCTCTTGTAAACTTGTAAGCTCATAAAACAACACACAAGTGAAAATGTCAGTCAGAAATCAGAAACTCCAACCGTCAAAGCTTCCCCATTTGCTTCCCATTCAAAATCCTTCTTCTATCTACACAAATCTCCAGAGATCTTGTTCTGAATCTGGGTTGCTTTCATTTTTCCACACCCTCCATTTTCGAATTTTTACATACTTTTATGGTCCCAATTAACATAACAAAAATGAAAATTTATTACAGTATTCGAGGCGTTTTGAATTTTCCAAAGAGCATATTTGGAAGTCCAATTTAATGTCACATCTTGTAACCATTGGATTAATGGATTCCACATTTCTAATAATTAAATTAAATACATTCCATTAATCTCTATTAGATGGTTATGATAAAAAATTACTATAGGAATAACATAGCAAGATCCACAAATTCTCAAGTACTCTAGTTAACTTTTCAACAAACACTTTGAATACGTAACAGTGAAATTACAACGTGTAATTCTTTGAAAATAAATTAATGAGAAACTAAGAAATTGCCTGTGGTCTGTGGAGTGCAGTTTACTTGCTTTCAGGTTCAAATCAGGCCAGCTCTGTAATGATTCTCTTCTTGGCTGATGCGGCAATCAACTCTTTTATTTTATTATATATATACAGATTTTCTATTATCAATTCGTCATAAGAATAAATATATCAGAACGAAGAACGTGGACCATAGATTATGAAGAAGTTTTGATAAGTGCATACACTTTAAGTCAAAGAATGTAAATCTAGTGATCCACATTCTTTGTCCTGATATGTTTATTGTCAGAACGAACTGATAATAGAAAATCTGTATATATATATATATTTTTTTAAAGTCATGTCATATTTTCTCTTATACTGTGTTGTGTACGGTGTTAGAGCATCTCCAACAGTCTCCTTTGGAGACCCTCTTAAAGAAGGTTAGATATTATTGTAAAGGGTCATTAAGAGAATACGTATTCTAACAAATTACTATAATTATTATTATAAAACAAATTACTTATTGGATGATAAAAAAGTTGTTGGGATTTAAAGTTAAATATCCGGTGTTTTTCAAAAAATTAAATTAAATTAAATATGCTTGGAGCCCACTTAAGAGAAGCTGAAGCCACCCCTTAATTAAAAGAGTAAGTTTCACCTAAACACATTTAAGGGAACCTTTAAAAGAATATTTTTACTCACCTCTCTTCAAGGTGGGTAAGCATTACCCTCCTCTCAAACACATGACATGTGTCCATGGAGGGGTACCTTTAATGGACTTGTTGGAGTTGTAAAAATACAGCTTCTCTCTTAATTAAGATAAGGGATGTTTTAAAGGAGATAGTTGAATATCCTCTTATGCATCTTTCTTCCTTCTATGGCCTTCTACGGAGTACTCGGTTTTCTTGACCCAATTTTGGGTGGAAAATGAGGACCCATTTCATTGAATAGTTGTACCAAAATAAATGATCAAGCAAATACTAGGATAAGTTTTTAAAAATAATATATATATATATATAATGCAAACAGATGTGTCACAAGAGAGGAGCTTTCAAAAATTGAAAGAGAAGTTGTGTTGTGGGGCACTTTTGTTTTTGTTAATTAAGTAAAGGCAGCCGACGTTTTAGAAGCATTAGAGTTTTCGTGGGCTTATTGTTGGTTGGTTGTTTGGTTAGATTGACTGAGACTTGAGGGATGCAAATGGCAATTTGGGTTATTTTTATTCTTTAGAGAAATAATCTCTCCAGTTGACCAAATCACCATTTTGCAACCATTGACTTTGAGAATTCAAGAAGATAATTATACTATTAGAACTTTTTTTTTTTTTTTTTTTTTTTAATTACAACAACTACAGGGACCCTACGAGATTTGACTGTACTAACATAGCCCGGACTACAACTACTCTCACACATAGGGAGAGGGCACCCACACAAGAGGAGGGACAAAGAATGAATATATATATATATATACATGCATGCCGGGTATTGAACCATGGTGGTGGAGTCTCCTATTGGAGAGTCACACCACATTGGTAGAACTTTTATTTATTTATTCAATATTTCAATATTTCAATAAGAATTATGAGTTACTTATTAATATTAAAAAACACAAATTTAAGTTAATACAAAAATATAATCGAGTTTGGATTCCATATGGTTGCCAACAAAAGTAGAGATCACTTTCTTCTCTCACTCTCCCCAGTCCCACTCACAAAAAATTCTGGCAATTATTCCTTACAAATCGATATTACTGAGGAGGGATCAAACATCAACTCACAGTTGTAATCAACAAATAAACAAACAGATAGACCCAATATACGATTTATGTTGAAGAGGGATCAACTTCATTTCTTCAATTTTATCACTACTGCTCAGGTGACGACAAAAACTACTTCACTTCCACTTCTTGTAGAGAGGTCCATATGAGTATATAAAAATTCTATCAACAAAAAGAATAAAGAGAGAAGGCTAGATACAAACTTCAATGGACACAAAAATGGGAATCATCTTCTTTTTCTCAATCTGTACAAAAAGACAATGGTCTATCATTTATTCACAAGTACTGTTCAATCAAACTCCTTACACATCTCAAATTACTCAAATAACATTTCACTTTTTCGACTGAAAAAGACTCTTTAAGTTAACATTTGGGCCCTAGAGGGAGTGATTTGTGCAATTCAAAAATAACATGAAGATTCTATTGAGGGTGATCCAAATTGCTCACTCATATTTCATTCCACAAATGTATATACAAAGGCGAGAGGCAAAATCTCCTACACTTGAAATGGAAGAAGTTTTTGTGCATAAAGAAAACTTAACTAAAAAAGTCTCAAATCTATGGCCCTACCGAGTAATAGGTAAGGATTTATCGGTGAGCCAGCCACTAGCAGATGCTTCAGTCATTTCTTGTCTTGGTATCCCAAGTACCTTGGCCAAATATCTCATCAATTATGTTGCATGTAGGCAGAAAATCAACACCCTTTATCGGGCTAGGATACCTAGCATCCCAAACTTTAGCATCACATGAATCCATTAAATACACGTGACCCACCAGATCGTTACACCCATCATCCAGTTTACCATGCAACGATTTGCTAAGATCACTCTTCAGTCCACTTCCGGTCTCGACTGGACCACAAGAATCAACCATATCAGGCTGAAACTCAAAGGATGTACACGAGTCATCCTGAACATCGAAGCCATCATCAGCTCTTCCAGGAATCTTAGAAGCAGATCCACCAACATCAAATGACTTTGCATTGCATGCCTGATATATTTGATCTATTTCAGAATCTTCACCAATTGCATCCCCACTACAATCTCCTACATCACCATCACTGTCATCACCATCGTCATCAGAAGAATCCTCTTCACGATCTGCTTGATCTTCTAGATCAAGCATAGACTCAGTAGCAGAGTCTTCATATTCTTGTATTACTCCAACTTCACTAGCGCTCCCATGACTTCCATGCCACTCATCATCATCACTGTCAATATCCAACATGTGAGATCTATTCTGAGCAGCTCTCCTTCGAAGCATGAAGACATTGAAATAGTAATTAACAATTTCTTTTTTGGTTCTAGAAGGGAAAACTGCTGACAATTGCTTCCAGAAATTCCTACCCAATGATACAGGATTGGAGTAAACGACTTCATGAAAGACCTGTTCCTCTGCTTCACTCCATTTACCTGACACATCCTCTCCCATGTCACAGAACCCCAACTTCACAAATTTTTCATGCCCAAGGGATTTCAGCAGCTTTTCCCGAGCTTCCATGACATGCTGTCGCACACATCTGACAGAGCCCTCATCGAGGCAGTCACAGTTCATCTTGCCCTCTCCAGCTTTATCACTGTTTAGCACATACAAATTTGGGTCTGGCATTGGAATGATACAAGTCCCCATCAGTTTCTCTTCAGTTTCAATGTCAGCACTGTAGTATGATCTCAGATAATTTGGGGAATTGTTGGCACTCGTTGTGGCTTTACAATCTAATATGTTATTGTTCATGCACCCACCCCATGATGGAATACTCGCTTGATGATTTGGTCCAAGAGGAACTTGTTTTCTAGGAGAACAATTCAGGAGAGAAGAATAGGACTCCCCGTAAGGAACAAACGTTCTTCGTGGGAAGTCGAATTCAAATTGGTCCAGGGATACAGATGCATGAGCTGTTGGTCTTGACCCAGAGTCTTCCTCACCAGAACTGTTAGTGAACCATGATAGGGGAGCACTGGTCTCAAAATCCTTTTCAACTGAAGTGTCATTTTCAGGAGCCTCGCTCAAATGATTTTTATGAAAGCCACCCCCATCCTCAACTAGTGCATATAAATAAGATCAGTAAGTAGAATCCCACACATTTAACAGTTAATTACACAACATATTGGAGGTGCTACACAACACATGCAAAACAATTATATATAAACCGCCATCTTACCTGAAACATTGGGTTTCTTGGGACCATTGTTACAGGAACCAAATTCTGAAAATTGAGTGAGTTTATTGCTAAAATCAAACTGTCTTGAATGCTTATATGGGAGATCTGCGAACTCTTCATCATCAAAAGGCCGTTTAAATCCCATTTTCTAAACTTAACCTACATGATAACCAATGAAGAGTTAGAAATATTCAAAGGAAAAGAAGAGATAACAGCAAGGATATAGGTTCTCATTTTCTGAAGGGCAATGGATTAAGCAAGTTATTAAACAAGTCAACACATAACCATAAGCTACAAAATGTATTTAGCTTCACATTGCATACCCTACAATTGTCACAGACATAGTAGGTAAAAGTAAAACCATAAGCTAAAAATTCCATCATATGCAAGATTTGATAAATAAAATAATTTTAAAAAAATTAAGATTATACAAAACGCACCATTGCTTAATTCTGACAGCTATAATAAAACTAATAATAATAATAATAAACAATCAATTAGCTGAGAAGTAAGCTTACAAGTAGCTGGTAACACACATACAAATAATGGGAACTGTTATGACTTATGAATATATAAGCGAGCATAATTATAATAATATTAAGCTTAAATTGACGAGTGTTTGATTAATAAAAAAAATTACCTTACAAAATAGGATTCTGGCTATTTGAAACCCTAGAAGGATTAGTAACGACGGAAAACACACTGAATAATACCCTAAAGATGATTAATTGACGTTAAGATATGTTTTCCTAATCGAATTGGACCATACGGGAAACCCTAATTTTTCAGAGAAACCCTAACCCTAAATTCCCAATTTACAATCAAAACCACAAGTTTAAAGCCCGAAATCACACGAAAAAGAAGCGAATCGATTAAAGGAACGAAACCCCTCCAGGAATTTACAGATTCTAAGAAGATTCTAAAAATTCGAAGAAATTCGAAAATTTTGAAAACCTAGAACCAACACAGACAGAGAATTATCTACAAAATTAGGACCGAATTCGAGAGTAATATTTACAGAGACCGAAAATCGATTCAACACGCATAAGAGATTGAGATATTAGAGGGCTTGAATACGGAGATCGAAACCCTAACCCTAGAATTTTGTAAATTAAACGGCTGGGGGAAAAAGAGGTATCGATAGAAAGAGAAGAGCGAGAATCAAAAGAAACGAAGCGTTGATTTAAAGATTAGGCAGAGAAATTAAACGAAATCGGAGATCGATTTCGAGAAAATTTGGATGAAAAGAGGAGACGATGAGGGTAAGGATACGGTTCGTGCTTTTTGTAAAAGGAAGCGGTCCGAATTCAAAACCGGGTTGGATTTGGATACCGGGATTCACGTCTGAGCTGGATCCTTATATTCGTATTTAAAGGTAAACCGGCCCGGATTTAGTTGAATTACATTATAGTCCCTACATTATGGTATTTGATTTTTTGTTTTTGAAACGTGAAATTGGCTAAAACTTTTTCTATTTATTTCTTACAATTTTTAATTTTTTTTTTCTGCAAGATACCTCAACCTTAAATGACAAATTAGTACCCTTAACCAAATGATTGACCAGATGACTTACTAAATTTTTTATGTTTGAAAGGCAATAAAGTCATTTTACTATAAAAAAAACCAAACAATAAAAGTTCATAAAAAGAAATTTAAAAAATAAATCAATAATTGATTTCCAATTTTCTTTAAGAATTATAAAAAAGGGAAAAAAAATTAAGAAAAAAAGAACAGATGGAGATGTTTGTTTGGAGGAGACCTGAGTATTATTCTCCATTAATGGAGATCACGATCACTAGTCTATGAAGAAGATCCTCATTCTTCATTAATGGAAATTTGGGATCTCTATTAATGGAGTTCCCGATTTGAGGATATTAGGTCACTCCACGGAGATCGGGGTCTCCGAGGTCCTAATCTTTGTTGATTGGATTAATTTTTTTAAATAATTTTTTTTAAAATTGAAGTTAAAATAAAATCATTATAATAATAGATGAGTAGGTTACTAAAACCCAATTTCGACATTTTGTAATATTATACTAGTCAACCGTTAAGTCTAATGATCAACTATTTGGCTAAGGGTATTATCTATCATTTAGACAAAAATGCTATCTAAATGCAATTACACCTAAAGTCAAGATAGTCCATTACAATGTGCCCAAAAAAATAATTGAACTATCTCGTGCTTGAGAGTTGAGACCTCTATCCACATCTAAATGGCTTGGTTTAAATATAAATAAAATTTAATTGCAATAGCATACCCTGATGTTTTATAATAACACATGAATATTATACTTTTACGTTTATTATAAAAAGATACCCTTAACTAACCATTCACTAGTTTTACCATGTTAGATTTAGTGGTAGACTTAATACTCGAAGGGCAAAATAATCTTTTAATAGCAAGTAAAGAAAAAATATATATTTTATTATAAAATAAAAAATATAAATTACGAAACAATGAAAACATACCCTTCAATCGTTAATGACTAACGGCGGTCAACTTAGTCAATGTTCAAAGGGAGAGTTTTGTGTAATAAAATTTTTTTCAGATGTTCAAGTTTAACTTCACATAATATCAAAGTTTTTTAGTGCAATTTCACCTATATTCCATATTAATTTTGTTGTTATACCATGTTTGTTATTTGCGAAAATAGTTATCTATATTGTTTCACAATAAGGATCTCTTTCACTTTCTTCTTTTTAAGTTTTCATTGCTTAGTTTTAACAACCATACACAGATTTGTGTTAACTTATTGTTCATCCCAGTGGCGAACCCATAAATTTTAACGAGGTGGGGCACTTGAACAAAATAACAGTTATATAAAAAAATAATGAAAATTTAAAATCATAATAAAATGAGTTTTTTTATATAAAAAAATTGATGGAATAATGAATTTAATATATATATCACATACTCGAGATAAACTAAATAATCTTACATTTAAAAGAACTAAAAACAAGAAACACAATATTAAAAAAAATAATAATAATAACAAGAAGAACAACATGAACAATAAAAATTTATAATATTTATTCTTAAAAAAATTAAAATATAATTTTATAATTAAAAAAATTGTTTTGTATTTATAATGAATTCACTTTAAATTTATATAAAAATAATTGATTAATAAATATTAATAGAATTTTTTTTGAATTTTTTATTCTTCTAATTATTGATTCTAAATAAATTAGAATAATAAAATAAAGAAAAATATAAAGGATAAAATAAATTTAAGAATAATAATAGATGAACTATTTTAATACAATAAATTAAAATTGAGATTTTAGGGTTTATTGATTGGATATGTTAGGTTTGTCAAACTAAAAATATTAGAAATATGAAAATTTTAAAATAATAATAGATAATTTATTATATAATAAAATTGAATTAAGTAAACCACAAATTAATGGTAGTTAAGAATTTAACAATGACAAAAAAAAAAAAAAAAAAAAAAGATTATTTTATTGTAGAAGAAGACGGAAATTTGAGAAAGGAATTAGAAAGAGTGTAAAAAAAAAAAAAAAAAAATGGATATTAAAAACAATATTTGTTTTGCTTATAGTGAGAATTGAACCATTGACATGGATGAAATGAAAAACCTATACCAACTGTGTTGATTAATTATACATGTTGTGATGTCTTAGTTTTAATATATATATACATATATAAATCAATGTCCTTTTGAAAATTCAAGGCGGGGCACGGGCCCCACCTGATGTCCACTTGGATCCACTCATCCACGGTCCACCCATGGTTCATCCATTTTATTTAACATTACTTTTTGTAACCACCTGGGGCTAAAGCAGAGTTTGTAAACTTTGTTTATAAATTTCGGGATAATATTAAAAACAATCATCTAGTTTGCATTATTGGTCATAAACTACCCTTTGGTTTCGGTTTTGGCCAAAAAAACCATCTTGGTATTAAATTCTTTTAATATTTTGACGAAAAAGACTGTTTTCCCCATGTACAAAAAATAATAAAAACATTTAAAAATTAATTAAAAAAGATTGAAAAAAAAAAAAAAAAGAGTATTTCCATCATCCACCATTGAGATGGACGGTAGAGATTAAAAAAAAAAGAAGATATATTGCAAATCTAGTCCATCTTTTGAGGACGGTGTGGATCTCCATTCCCACTTCCACCCAAACCCCACCACACACCACCCAAACCCAAAATAACCGGCCATACTCCATCTTCTCCATCGTTGCAAAAACACCCTTATGTGAACCACACCCACCATCTCCGACTTCCCTCAAAACCCACCACGCTCCACAAACCAAACACCCTCAAATCCAACCCTTAACGACGACCAAACAATTAGAATTAAAGATGCACGATGAAATCACGAATATAAGAATATCGACACGAGCAGAGGAGGAATAATGATGGGAGACAAGCGGTGAAGGAGTAGTGAGGTGAAGATGCATGATGATAGTTTTGACTTTTGAGAGAAAATTTAGGATTTGGGTGTTTTTTATGTTGGCCGGTGGTGAATGAAAAATAAAGTAAGTTTTATTTTTCTTTTTTATATGTTGGATCTCAGGTCATTTTTTTTTAAATCCAACCGAGTAGAATCGAGAAGCATTAGAATACCAGGAAAAAAAAAACTAATTGGATTGGTTCGGTTCGGTTCACTGGTTTTTTGCCTACCCCTACTACTAACCCACCTCAGTTTTCCTCTCTTAAACCTTGAAGTTCTCTCTCTAGCATGACTAATCACAAAGAAGAAGACCTTCTTCTTCTTCTTTTTCCTTCGTGGTTATGTCCCTCTTATTCTGTGGAAACCATCAATCAAAGAAATGTTACGGTCGAAAACCACAACAACTATACACATGAATTCAACACAAAACCCTACCTTGCCACAAGTCATCCTCATAACCTCCACCGCCTAGTAGTCGCCATCGTAAGGCCACTTTCTTCAAAGCCTCTCATTGCCATGAGACATCCTTATAACAATTATGGGGATGTCTTGTGGCGAGATGAGGCTTTGAAGAAGGTGGTCTTGCGTCAGTGGCGACGATTGTTGAGTTATGGGGGTTAGGAAGATGACTTGTGGCGAATTGAGGTTTTGTGATGAAATCATGTTGTTGTTGTGATTTTGCACCGTAACGTTTCTTTGATTGGTGGTTTCCATATAAGAAGAGGGACAAAATCACCGTGGAAAAAGGGTCTTCTTCTTCATGACTCACTATTTAAAGAGAGACATTTAGAGTTTGAGAGAGAAAAACTGAGGTGATTGGTAGGTTTTTTTAGGGAAGAGAGAAGAGATCGAATAAAAGATATACTGAGAGAGAGAAGAGATGAGAGAGAGGTAGAAGTGTTTGCATGAAATATGGTAAGTTCATATTTGGCAAGCGACTGAAGTTTTAAAAGTTGTGTAATGATATTCACGTCTTTTATTTATTAATTATATTATAAATGGAGAAATTCATTTTCGTCCCTCTAATTTGACTTATTAGCCAATCTAGTCTCTTGTTCCAATATTGTTCCATTTGGTCCGTCTATTACGATTTCCATTAAAATTAGGTAAAATTACTCTGCTGCCCCTTATGTTACAATTTCCATCTTATTTCTTAAAAAATTATAAAAAGAAAAAACAATGGAGATCCAGATTGGATCTCCACTTTCTTCCAAAGAACCAAAAAACGGAAAAAAAAAATTGGTGGAGATTCGATCATTAAAATAAATAAAAAAAAATTGGATTCAACATATTCAATCAAACACATATTCAACAAAACCCAAATTCAATCCATCACCACATCATTCCTTCATATATATATATATAGTTTTTTTACTGTCAGTTCGTCTTGATATATTTTATATCAGGACGAATAATGTGGACCATAGATTATGGAGAAGTTTTGACAAGTGCATACACTTTGAGTCAAAGTATGTAAATATAATAGTCAACATTCGTCGTCCTGATATATTTTATATCAGGACGAACTGACAATAGAAAAATTGTATATATATATATATATCTCCAACATCAAACCAAAACCCAAACCTAGCCACCACCACTCAAACACTAAACCCTAGCCAACACCAAAATCACACCATCGATCAATCTAGGAGCTGAGGAGATCGTCGATTTGGGAGCCACATCGTCTCTCTCTCTCTCTCTCCTCTCTCTCATTCTTTCCATTTTAATCTCTCTCACTCTTTCCATTTTAATCTCTCTCACATTGGGTCAACACCATTTCTGGGCGACGGATGAGGGTTTATGGATTCGTTGGTAGCGGATGGTGTTTGTGGTTTAGAGGTAGCAGTGATGGTGTTGGGTTCAACAGCTGCAGCGATGGTGATGGTGATAGGTTTGGCAACGGGGTATGGTAGCGATCTTGGAGATCCGTTGGAGTTCCATCTTGGCCAAGAGATGGATTTGGTCACCAAATAGAATTAAAAAATTAAAAAAAAAAAAAAAAAAAAAACATGGTGATTATGGGTGGTTGATAGTGTGGGTGGCGGTTGTGGGTGGCTAAGGTCGAATGAAGTTTGACTTCTAAGATGATGAGGTGTGAATTGGCTAAATCAGTAAATTTTGATGTAAATCAATTGTTTTTTTAGTTTAATTTTGTTTTAATTTTTAATATTACTTTTTTATTATTTAATTTAATTTAATTTATTAATTTTAACCCTACTTTTACCATTATACCCTTAATGATCTAACGAAACCCTAACGGAATTGGACAGCAGGGACAAAAAAAAAATTATTGGTAAACATTTGGACCCGACAAGACAATACTGAAACTAGAGAGACTAGTTTGGCTAATAGGTCAAACTAGAGGGACGAAAATGAATTTCTACCTAATCTAAAAATGGATACAAAAATTTACGTTACAATATGTTGGGTCTCACAACCTCACAAAAAAGTCTTCAATAGTCAATATATATCCAATAACTTAAATTTAACATCGAAGTAGATAAAAATAAGAGTAATTCTCAAATTTCAACCAAAATGATGTGGCAAGTAAGTTGTCATCACCATATATAACATGGGATGATGTGGTTAATGAAAAAATCATTTACCACATCATTTGGGTTGAAATTTGGACTAAATGCCTCGTCAAAAAAGAAAAGAAATTTGGGCTAATTTTTTTTTATTTTATAGCATTAGTGTAAAAATAAGTACATCCAAACATCACCATGGTAAAGCCTAGCCGAGTTTTCTATCATCAACCAAGACTAATTTGTGCTTAAATTTCATATTTCCTCTTTGGAAGAGATACTATTTTACTCAAAATTTCATTCTTTGTATTAAGTGTGAGATACACTTTCTAAACGTGAGGTCCTTTACTTGTGAGGGTGAGAGACTAAGAGGATAGTGTTCTCTTAGTGAGCTTGTGTAGAGAGACACCAATTGTACTCTTGTAATGTGATTTTGGGTCTTGAGGACCTTGAGTAGTGAGTATCCTTTAGTTTGGTGAGCTTGAAGGCATGAAGTAGACGGGTTGGCCGAACCACATAAAAATCATTGTGTTTGATTTCTCTATCCCTAAACTCTTTAATTTGTGCGATTTATATTTATTAAGCATAATTGTTTAAATTTACACAAACAATTATAATTGCATTTTGACTAGGAAACTGTTTTATAATTGTTTTAATTTTTTAAAAACTTAATTCATCCCCCTTTTGGGTTGTCTTTCGATCCAACAACATTGATGAGGATGAGGAGAGAAGAAAGTATTGAATGCTTCGTACTCAATAAGCTTTGAATTCAGCTACGTTATTCGTGAATGGTGAGAAATTATACCGGTCACGATTGTCACCAACACCGTCATAAAAGAATGGGAAAAAAAAAGTTAGTGCAAGTGGAGAGAAATCTAAACGCATTCTCTGATTAATAAAGTTTGAAATCTTTACGTACAAAAGATAAAGAGAGCAACAAAAACTATGAAACAAATAACGAAGGAATAGAGAGTCGCGTTGGTTTGTTGTTAGCTGCATCTAGTAAGCGATAGTCATTCATTTTAACATTGCCATCCTCCTCTTTGCAATGAATTTTCTCTTCCTTTTTTCTGACGAATCTTTGTACTTGACTTTGCATATCACATAACTATCAATCTGCAACAAAAACAGAGAATCGAGTAAAATTTATCAGCCAATTAATTCAATTTCAAGTTATTATTTCAGTGATGTTAATTGCTACCATTTCATTTGGTGCATTGGACGGAATCAAATCCGGATTGACTCTGTATTCGCGCATAGTCCAGTAAGTCTTCTGGTCGCCCGAATAGAACACAAATTTTTTCTTGAATCCAACGGTTTTGCCGTCCTTAGACAATACAGGCTCCTCTTCAAAATCAGACGCCTTCCAGTGACCGCTTTTCGTGGTCCGTCCTCCTCCTTGCACCACTTGAGTGAAAAAATAGGCCTGATTTTCTTTGCAATAGACTGAAAATTCACCTAGACATCCTCACGACAGTCACAACAAATTAATTAATTAATTAATAAAATACAATACAATACCTGACTGCAATGAAAAATGAAGCAAAATACTTAAGAAACTCACTGATTGGAAGCTGATCGGGATCGAAATCGTAGAAGTGAATATCCTTGATTGCGTTCGACGGAAGCGGTCGATTCAAGATCTTGTTGATGAGATAATTAAGGATCAAATCTCTCTCTGGAGGACGGAAACGAAAACCGACTGGTAGTTTTTTGATTTCCGTCTCAATATCTGCTGGTAATTGTTGCTGTTGTTCCATTGGAATTCGGATAATTGCGACGAATCTTCGTCGATTCGATATTATTTTTTTGTTTGAGCGTTTGATACTTTGATGGAAGGCGTTTACGTGCTTATATAGTGAGGGATCCGTTTTCAAATCTTAACCGTTCTTTATGATTTTGAATCCATTTCCTACTCGGATAAGGAAACCATTTTTGGTTTGCTTCTAGAATATACAATCCTACTATCACAAGGATTTCAATTTACCGACTATACCCCTATCTTATAAGGAAAAAAAAAAAAAAAAAAACGTACGGCTATCCAAATGGACCCCACATACATATGAAAGGGAAACGTGGAAAAGGCAACCTCAAACTTGCAGACCAAGAAAGGGATAGAATCGTGAATAGGAAATACATGAGCAAGTTACAAAAGGACAAAAATGGTAGAGAAAGGACAGCGTTATGGCCAGGCCCCAACAGACGATATCTCTGTCCTAAACTTTTTAATTTGTGTAGTTTATATTTTAAAGTAACTATATTTACAACTCTCTACGTGTCCATTTGAGGGAGTTTGTCTACCGGTTAAAAGAGTTTTTTTAATTAAAAAACCTCTTTTCAAATTTTTTTTGTGTTGTTTGGTTGACACTCCAGTAGAGCTTTCGACGATTAAAAAAGCTGTTTTACGTCTACTTGAAGAAGCTCAAATTTTAGGTTTTTCTAAGTAGACTTTTTGAGCTTTTTTAAAAAACATTAAAATCTCAAATATAACCCTATAATTTAATATTTGCTAGAGTATTTTGGTAATTCTCTCATTAAAAAAAACTCTTTTTTAATTGACAACCAAACGACCAACGACTTTCATTTAAAAGCTCTACCTCTAAAAGATCTACTTCTAAAAGATCCATTGCAAAAAGATCTACTTAAGAAGCTCTCCCAAACGTACTCTAAAACTGTATGTACATCTTAAATTTTTATATTTTTCAAAATTCAAATTTCAACATTAACCTTAAATTAAATTATTAATATTTTAATTTAAAAAATATAATAATTTCTTATAACTATATACCTTTTTGAATTTTAAACTAACTAAATCAAATTAAAAATAATAAATAAAAACAAAACCCAAATAAATAAATAAAGGAAAACTCAATTTAAAACGTGGGAGGAGTGCAGGCTGTGCAGCTGCCTCTTCAACTGAGAGGAAAACTGCGGTTTGAAAAGATGACAGCCTCCTCCAAAACCTCTTTTAATTTTGTGTTTTATAATGAAAAAAATAAAAATAAAAATGACATTCTCTATTTCTCTTCCTCTTTTTCAAAATGGAAATAATTAATAAGAAAGTTGCTAAAAAAATTAACAATAAAAGTGACAGGAAAATAAAGAAAGATGAAGACGAAGCAAACGAGATTCTTGCATTTATTTTATGCGTTTTTCATTTTCTGTTTCCTTTTATTTTGTTTGAAGTAAAATAAAGAAAAAATAAGTCATGTATTTTTATTTATAATATTTTTAAAAATTAAAAGAAAGGGTATATTTGATAATATGTGGTGTGTTTACAAAAATTCATATTTTTAAAAATTTTAATGGGGTGTACATATAAAAAGGGGTGCACATACAGTTTGTTAAGGATGCAAATATCATCACTCTATATTTTATTAAATATGGGGCAGGATCCATGGCCTCATTTACTCTATATTTTATTAAATATGGTACAGGATTCATGACCCAATTTTTTTACACAGGATTTGACACACTTTTGTGTCCATTAGATTATAGGTGTTTGAATGGTCCAGATTTAATGGTCATTAATTCACTTTCTTATTTTCTATTAATATTTGTATTTTTCTATCACCTAAATTTTAATATTTCATCATTTCATTACAAAATCATAGCATATAGAGCTTTCAATCCCATTATTATTATTTATTTATTTATTGACATTTTGATGAGGGTGAAATATTAAAGAAATATAAAGAAATAAGAAGGGGAATCAAAAAAAAAAAAGAAAAAAAAAAGATTTAAGCTTGTGAGGAAAAAAAAGATTTAAGAAGTCACGTAGAGTGAAATGAAGGTGGAAAAAACAAGAAAGGTAAAAAATAAATGAGAAAAGATAACATTGAAATTTAGGAGAGAGGATGAAGAAAATAGGAAATAAATAAAAACATTAATGGAAGAAAGAGAAAGAAGATTAAGGAGTATTAATGTAGACCATTCAAACATCTAGGATTTAATGAATATAAAAGTGTGTTAAAAAAAAAAAGGGTCATGGATCCTGCACCACTAAATATATTTGTTTAAATTGCTTCAAAAATAAAAGTATATTCGTTTAAATTTGCACAAGCAATTAGAATTGCATTATGTGGCTAGGAAAGTACTTTATAATTAATTGTTTTAAATTTTTAGAAACTCAATTCGCCCTCTTCTCTAGGATGAGGAGAGAAAAGTGAGAGGGGTTTTTAATTTTATTTATTATTATTTTAATTAGATTTATATAATTTTTATTTTATTTTATGTTTTAGGATAAATTATATTATTACATAAATTTGAAAGACGAGTAGTACATGTGCGATGGATTTATTACCGGATTAACCTTATCTTGTGGTATAAAATTATCTATTCACCCTTCTAATTTTTCTAATTTTAAACGAGACCAACGGATTGGGATGCATTTTGTCTATCCATTACGTGGAACTCGGTCACTATTGTCAACAGCACCGTCAAAATAATAATAATAATTAAAAAAAAAAAAAAACGTAGTCAACCTTTCTCCTTCCCCAAACCCAAATAATTGTAATATTAAAATAAAAAATAAAAAAAATAAAAAAAAAATAAAATATTGGTGCAATTGGAGAATCTAAACACATCCTTTATTATATAAAGTTTGACATCTTTACATACAAAAGTCAAAGGACACTGTAGATGCAAATGACAAAGGAATAGGGAGTCATAACTCATAACTCATAAGAGATGTCATTCATTTTTGAGCGGGAGGTGTTCTCATCATTTTTGAGCAAATTCTTCCTTTTTCCTCTTTGTACTGAATTTTTCTTTTCTTTTAATCTGACAAATCTTTTAACTGAATTTTGCATATCACATAACTATCAATCTGCAACAAAAAAACAGAGAATCGAGTAAAATTGCAGCACAAATGCTCTACTTCGAAATTCAAACCAGATGTGCATATATATATATATATATATGCTTAAATTAATTCAAAATTCATGAAATGATTTCAGTGATGTTACCTTGCTTTTAAGGATTTGATTTGGTGCATTGGCCGGAATCAAATCTGGATTGACTCTGTACTCGTGAATAATCCAATTACTTTTCTCGTCGCCAGAATAGAACCTAAAACTTTTCTTGAATCCAACGATTTTCTTGTCGTCATACAATACCGGCACCTCAGAACCAGACGCCTTCGCTTTCCAGTAACCGCTCTTCGTGGTCCGTCGTCCTCCTTGCACCACTTGAGTGAAAAAATAGGCCTGATCGGGATTGCAATAGCCTGAAAATTCACCTACACATCTCACAAACAGTCACAACCAAAATTAATTAATTAACAGATAAAATAAACCGCAATAAAACGAACAAAAAATCATAAGAAACTCACTGATTGGGAGTTGATCTGGATCGAAATGGTAAATGTAGTTAATGTCCTTGACGGCGTTCGATGGAAGCGGTCTATTCAAGATCTTGTTGATAAGATAATGAACGATCATATCTCTTTCTCGAGGCTCGAAACGAAAACCGACTGGTAATTTTTTAATTTCCGTCTCGATATCTACTGTTAATTGTTGCTGTTCCATTGGAATTCAGACAATTGCGACGAATCTTCGTCGATTCGATTTATTTATTTTTATTTTTTTGAGCGTTTGATGGAAGGGGTTTACGTATTTATCTAGTGAGGGATTCGGTTAAAATCTAACCGTTCTCTATGAGTTTGAATCCATTTCCACTCGGATAAGGAAACCATTTGTCCATTTCTGGTTTGCTTCCAGAATATTCATTCCTACTGTCACAAGGATTTCAATTTACCGACAATGCCCCTATTTTTTTTTATAAGGATTAATGATATTGTGTAGAATAATTTAGGATTTGGGGAAGAAATACAACTTGAATTTGTGATTGTGTTGAACTTACTACTATTTTCCCTCAACATTTGATAAATGTTATTGAATTGTTAATGTCCATTCATTAGATGTGTAGAAAAACTAACATTGCATATTTGCATGTCACCTCTTAGAACATGTGGAAGTGCTTTTTTTCATTTCACGCTTGTGGTGAGAGTTTAGAGTTTTGCATGCGTATTTTACAAGTGCTTTATTTGTGAAGAGTTTTCTCCCTAATATTATGGGAGTTGATTTCTCCCGTTATGGAAATAGATATTCGGACCGTACATATACTATTTTTAATATCGATAAGTACCAATCGACTGTTCAGTGATCGATTACATGACGATATACATTAATGTTAATTTAAACATTAATTATATAATTGATTGTGTTATTCTTTGTTTACTTACTATAAACTCATTAATAATTTATTTCTTAGTAGTATTAACTTAATAATCAATTAATTATTAAAATATATTGAAATATTTGACCTTTTTGTTTTTTGAAATCTGACACCGGATGGACAGAGGGCTATCGAGACTCAAGACCTAATGAGATCAACCAACCCCAACTTTGTGAAGGTTACCCCACAGCGGTTTTATTGACAATAGTGAGATAATATAAACAAGGTATATTGACGAAATATTTAACCTCGCTTATAGAAAGAACCATTTAATTAAATAATAATTATCTTCCGATTATGATAGCATACAAGCTTAGTAATCTTTCCTTTTCAAAAGAAAAGAAAAGAAGAGTTTAGTAATCTTTCTAAATCTTTTAATTGAATTCAATTAAATATTTAAAAAGTAATAAATTCAAAATTAAAAAAAATATATATATATATCATTAGGAAAAACTAGACCTGAAAAAATTTCACACGACTCAAATCCATTCGAAAATAACGGTTGGTGGGTCTAGTTTATCGAATCGGGTTGTTAATGGGTCAACCCATTAAAACACGAAATATAATATGTCGGTTTTGAGTTCACCATTAAAAAACCTTAATTCGTTATAACCCGTTAATACTTATTATAAAGTTTTTTTTCTTAAAAAAAATGTGTTTATGAAATTTAATAAAAAATCTTTGTATTCAACTTATGGAATTTAAAAAATAAATATCTCTGTAGTTATTGTTAGAATAATATAATATATTTTAATAATTAATTTTTTTAAAAAATTCTATTCTTTTTTCTTTTTTCGAAATAGGACAAATTCCTAAATTATTGTTTTATTGAAAGAGGAATAAGTTCCTAAATTTTCCAATTTCTAAATTAAAAACTCTAAAATTATATATGAATTATATCACTTTATTAATTACGCTCAATTCCTAGTAAATTCAATCATGTATGTTTTCTTTCTTAACATTTTGAATTACTATGGTGCCATCATTTTATGCGGCGTAACTTCAATACTTTAAATTTATTTGACGATTGATATTTGATATTCTAAAACTGACTTGTTTTTTGACAAAATTTTCTAATATTTGATATATATATATATATATATTTATGGAATATATTCTCTTCAAATTTTTTTAATATATATATATATATATATAAATAATATATCTTCCTAATACTAAGTAAATATTTTTGCATTTTGAATTCATGCATTAAAAACAAGTAATTTAACCTTTTAGGCCTAAATGAGGATTGAGATTCTCAATCGCAACATATTGAAGATTCAGTAGGAAGATTAATGGAAGTCATAGAAAGAGTTCATTTTCAAGTTTTTATTTTGGATATATATATATTTTTAATAAAGATGTTTTCAATATAATATTGGTGCCTATGGTTTGATTTGGTTGTATGAGTTTGATCATGCTTGAGTACTATTTATTTTCAATTTTTTAATAAATATAAAATATAATATTTTACAATTGGTCGGGTTGGGCTACCAATTAATTTAACAAATGGTTTCAGGTTTGTATATTTAAGCCCATTAAGCTAACGGGTCGGATTCGTGAAACGATTTTAACACGAACGAATTCGCAGTAACATGACCCATTGTCAGATCTAGGAAAAACCACCAAAGTTTCCAAAAGATAGTTTTGTAACTACATATTTATTGTATTTTAATGTGATCAATCATTTTTGTTATATGTTTTTTTTTTTTTTTTTTTTTTTTTAACTTTCTATTATTATTTTGTGTAACCTATGAAACTGCATATAACTACAAATAGGAGAAAATTGGATGCACCATTCAACAGGTGCACCTAGTGTATCGAAAATTTTCTCAAAAAGAAAGTTGGGATGGGAGTTGTAGTCAACAATCACTAATAAAATTCCCTATGTTCATTAAATGAAAAACCAAAATCCAAAACTTTCATTAACTAAAACAATACCTAAATTTAGTATATACTATGTTTTAACCCAATTGCATGAACTTTAATTAAATTCAACAACCCAAAATTAACATTTTTTTTTTCCTTATATTTAATCCTTTCTGCCTATATTACATCTACCATTGCCATTGAACTTCTTAAAACCATTAAAGTAAACAACACTTGAAAGTTCTATGCCTATAGAGAGAGCAGATAGAAAAATGGATGGAGAGAGGTCTATTGTATCGGCCATGGTTATGGCTCTTTGCTTCTGTACCTGTAGTACAAATACTACAACTACAAATGGTGGATGGTCTGCCGCCCATGCAACGTTTTATGGTGATATGTCTGGCAGTGAAACCATGTGTAAGTCACTCATCATCATCATCATCTTCTTGTTAAAACATATTAATGTATGTGAATGTCTCGTTTAGTAATCAGGAATCTTAACGAGGGAAAGGAAACTTAATTTCTGATTTGTGATTCCTGTGTTTACTTACAATTGGGAATCAAATTATGTGGATACCACACACAAATCAGGAATTGAGTTCTTCGAAAGGGAACTTTGATTCCCTCTCTCACTTAAGGAATCAAGTTTTTTCTTTCCCATGGAACTTGATTCATTTTTCATTACATTCCTGATTAGTAAACGCGTCATTGAGTGTCTATTTTCATAATCGAAAGAAATTGGCTCCTTACACTTGTTGCGGTTTTATAAACAATGGTAAGACAATATATATATATATATATAAGTGTAAGGCTTGAACAATGGTGGGTCGATGGAAATTGTAAAGTCTCCGGCTACCAAGGTAAGGCGTTACAGAGACACTTTTAACGGATGTAAATTTAGCTGAATATTAATTGGTTTGTGCAGATGGAGCTTGTGGGTATGAAAACCTATTTGACCAAGGTTATGGTCTGGAAACAACAGCCTTGAGCACAGCTCTGTTCAACGACGGCAAAACCTGTGGAGCCTGCTATGAAATCAAGTGCTACTCCAGACAATGGTGCCTAAAGGGTAGCATCCATGTAACTGCAACAAATTTTTGCCCTCCTAATTACAGCAAGCCTCATGACAATTGGTGCAATCCTCCTCTGAAGCACTTCGATCTATCACAGCCCATGTTCCGGAGAATTGCTATATACAGGGCCGGAATCGTCCCGGTCATCTACCGCAGAATCCCTTGCGTTAAAAAAGGAGGTATGATGTTTGAAATCAAGGGGAATCCTTACTGGATTCTTGTGCTGGTTTACAATGTCGGAGGAGTTGGCGATGTCACTGACGTGAAGATTAAAGGGTCTTCGTCCTCAGGTTGGATTCAAATGTCACGAAATTGGGGCCAAAATTGGCAGACTGATGCACATTTAGTTGGGCAAAGTTTGTCTTTTCAAGTGACTACTAGTGATGGTAAAATGGTGGAATCTGATAATGTTGCACCACCTAAGTGGAATTTTGGTGGTGTTTATGAGGGAAATAACTTCCATTGATTAATAAAACGCAGAGCAGAGTAATCGTGCTTTGAAAATAATATAAGAACTTGGGTGCATTTGTTGTGAGGGATTGAAATAAAATTGGGATTAGATGAGTATTGAACTTCACTAATTGCTTGTTTCAGGGCAGCATTTGCTTGTTGTAATTATCCATGTGTGGCTTGCATTCAAATCCTCTAATTGCTCTAATACTAATTGTAACACCATATCAAGCTTCATTTTCGTGTACTCTAATTACTATATTGTAACACAGTATCAAGCTTCGTGTACTCAGATACGTTGTTCGTAAATGGGAAATTAAACCGGTATTAAATGCTTCGTACTTAACAAGTATCTAGCTTCGAAACTAGTTACGTTGTTCGTGCATTTTAAGCCGGTATGAATGCTCCGTACTCAACAAGCTTCATATTCAGCTTCATTGTTCGTACACGGGAAATTAAGCCGGTCCGTGGAGCTTGGTCACGATTGTCATCAGTATAATCGTTAAAAAAAACCTCATCAAAAATCTTATAAATGAAAAGAAAATAATAAAAGAATAAGAATAAGAATAAGAAGAAAAAAAAAAAAAAGGAATTCTCTATTATTAAAAGTTTGAAATCTTTACGGAGAGTAACAAAATTATTAGAAACAAATAACACAAACAATGAAGGAATAGAGAGTCGCAATCTAAGTGATGTTATTCATTTGAGCAGGAGGTGTGTTCTCGTCATTTTTGAGCAAATTCTCATTGTCCTCATTAAACTGAATTTTTCTTTTCTTTTTGGAGAAATCTTTGTACTGGATTTTGCATATCACAAAACTATCAATCTGCAACAAAAAAACAGAGAGTCGAGTAAAATTACAGCACAGATGCTCTACTTCGAAATTCAAACCAGATGTGCATTGCATGCTTTAATTATCAACCAATTAATTCAATTCAATTCATGCTATATGATGATTTCAGTGATGTTACCTTGCTTTTAAGGGGTTTATTCGATTCATCGGCCAAAATCAAACCCGGATTGACTCTGTATTCATGCATAATCCAATTACTTTTCTCCTCGCCGGTGTAGAACACAAAACTTTTCTTGAATCCAACGATTTTGTCGTCCTTAGACCACACCGGCTCATCCAAACCAGATGCCTTCCAGAGACCGCCACTCTTCGTGGTTCGTTGTCCTTGCACCACTTGTGTGAAAAAATAGGCCAAATTCGGTTTGCAATAGCTTGAAAATTTACCTACACATCTCACAACAGTCACAACCAATTAATTAATTAATTAATTAAATTCAATACAATACATTACCTGGCTGCAATGAAAAATGAAGCAAAATACTTAAGAAACTCACTGATTGGAAGTTGATCGGGATCGAAATCGTAGAAGTGAATGTCCTTGATTGCGTTCGACGGAAGCGACCGATTCAAGATCTTGTTGATGAGATAATTAAGGATCAAATCTCTCTCTGGAGGATTGAAACGATAACCGACTGGTAATTTTTTGATATCCGTCTCAATATCTACTGGTAATTGTTGCTGTTCCATTGGAATTCAGATAATTGCGACGAGTCTTCGTCGATTCGAATATATATATATATATATATTTTTAGCGTTTGATGACGGCGTTTGACGGAATGCGTTTACGTATTTATATAGGGAAGAAACCGTTTTCAAATCTGACCTTTCTTTATGAGTTTGAATCCATTTCCTACTCGGATTGAATCCGTTTTGGTTTGCTTCTAGAATATTCATTCTTACCATCAGAAACCTTGCGACACAAGGAATTTCAATTTACCGTCTATATTTTACAAGGTACCGAACTGTTGGTGGATCCCACCTTCAATTTTAATAGAATATTCATATCTTCTTTGTGTGGTTCAGATGTGGAAGAAAATCTTCGGTGCATTGGCTGAGATGTGAACCGCTATGTAGTGCATCAAGTTTCTCATAGTGTGGATTATTGTTATAGTATCGTTTTTTGAGTATAACTTTAGTATGCCGGGAGGGAATACGACTTGAACCACAATATACCTTTATGTTGGAGTGTGTTGAAGTTCATTCATTGGACCTTTAGAAAAATTAATAATAATAATAATAACATTGCATGTCAATTTGTCATTCTTAGCACATGTGGCAATGCACTTTCCTTTTCATGTTAATGTGGATTTTGAGTCTCGCATGCACATTTTACAAGTATATATGAGGACTTTTCTCCCTGGCATTGTTGGAGTAAATATCTCTTATTATGAGAGTAGATATTTGAACAACACATATACTATTTGGTCTCATTAAATCCCGACAGACTCATGAGCGACCGAATATGCTAATTTGTCTTGATTACACATTTATTTAGTACAACGGTCATTTATGCGAACATGGCTTGCTTTTGATTGAACGTGTAATGTTTATGTTTGTAGAAAATGCGAGTCAAATGAACAGGTTTTCCGTAGTTTATCATCTATGCTTTTTATCAAAGAACTACTTGCTATCAATGATGCATGATCACAATTCACAATTCACAATTTGAAAGCGGACAATATGTTGTCAAATGAACAAGTTTATCGCTATGATGATCACAATTTCAAAGCTTATTTTAAGGGCAGCATTTGCTTCTTGTAAAATGTAGACCAGAGAAAGTTATCCAGACAATTCAAGTATCATATTGAAACATGTGTTGGTTTTTCTGATTTTATTTAGTCAGGAAATTCTTGAACCATTTAACTGAATCTTTTGGGTATCTCTTGAGCTTGTCCTTGTAATCCACAAAATAGAGACCAAACCTTGAAGTGTAGCCAGCTGCCCATTCCCAGTTATCCAATAAAGACCATACGAAATACCCTTTCACATTGCACCCATCCTCTCTGCATCATCAATTCATCAAAACAAAATCATATTAACTTCTAATTATGTTGCCCCATTGTGGGTTCGAGTCATCCCCCATCTCCAATCCAAGAACATTGTAATAGTTCAACAAAAACAAAAACAAAAAAGAAGAAGCAAAAAGCAAAATGTAGACACTGATATTGATTGTTACATACTTGATAGAAGCAAGCAAGTTTGCTAAATAGTCATGATGGTATTTGACCCTTTTCACATCCTTGAGAGCATCTTTAATGGAGATAAATGGACTATTTGGATCATCCATCCCTGTAATCACCAACAAATTGTCAAGCTTGTCCAAGAAAAATATCGAAAATTGTCTGCTAAATGCTAATTCTATCGAGAAGGCTACCGTTTTCAGTAATAATGACAGTAGGGTTCCCATATTTTTGCTTGATGTAATTCATCAAACTTCTCATTCCACTAGGGACTATGTACAACCATATAGAGTTTGCCTGCAAATTTACAAAGACAGCAAATAATTGTGTAGGCTAAACAAGTATTTTTTGGGAAAAAAATTAAGAAAATTATCAACTTCTTGGATTACATACCCTGTCTCCAATAGTTTTTCCACCTTTGAATGCTGAAAACCAGAAGAAAATAGATAGCATTACTGGTTAGTGATATTATAAAACAAAAGTTATAAGGATTTCTAGTTTGGGATAGTGTTGGACTTACGAAGGGTAAGGGCACCGGAATCTGCTATAGAGTCATTGAGCAGAACACCAATTATATTCGTTGCATTGTGTTGTGCGTAGAAGGTAGTATAGTGATTTATTCCAACGAAATCCAAAGAACCCTTGAGAAGAGTAGCTTCAAATTTGGAAAATCTTGGCAGCCGTTTTCCTACTCTACTTCTCATCGAACTTGGATAATCTCCGAACATCACAGGGTCAAGAAACCTGCAGGCATGGTGGAGTATAACTTCACAATTAGCATAAACACAAACATTTTCTTCTTTAGATACTCTTTGAAAGCGAAAAAGGTACAAGTTGTTATATATCCTTACCAGCCAAGCTGGAAATCTTGGGCTCTTTGTGTTGCTTCAATGTCTTCTGTGGAGTTTGATGCAGGTACAAACCAGATAACATCAAAAGCTATCCCAACAGATCCATGTTGGTTTGCCTGTATAGTGACATAACAACCTTAGTTGCCCGGTAGTGTTATTAAACATAGCGAAAATACATTGACAGGCAAATGAAGTTTATGTGTCTTGATCGTAACCAATATCCTGAACTTCACCTTGTACTTTTTCCTGTATATATCAGCCGCGGTTGCATGAGAAAGGAGAGCATTGTGGGCAACTATATAAGGTTCAGTTGCCGAGTTTCCAGCCCTGCAGAATGAACGAAGAAGGATTGAACACCGACCAGGTGCTTGCAAGCCCACATCATAACCTTGTACGGTAAACGTATGTGGCTCATTGAATGTGATCCAGTGCTTCACTCTGTCTCCAAATTTCTGAAAGCAGGTCTCCGCGTATGTTGCAAAGTCCTTTCTGCAAATGATAATAACTAAGTTCACATACATGTATATATGGCTTCAATCATCAAGGTTAAAAATGTAGAAGTTTGAAAACAAATTTGTTTACATAATTTTCCGGTCAAGCCATCCATTGTATTTGTTAACCAAGGCTTGAGGAAGATCCCAATGGTAAAGGGTTACATATGGTTCAATTCCTGCAAATGTTCCAAGCAATGTAATGTGATGTTTTCAATTAATGTAAGATTTTTTGCTTTGATGCCATCTTAATGTTGCTCAGATTACCTTGAGCAAGTAAAGCATTGATGAGATTATTGTAATGATCGACTCCTGCTTGATTTATTTCTCCACTTCCATCTACAAACAGGCACAATGTGAAGAAACTACTCTGTGACAATTGAAAAAGATAGCATAGTTGAAAGGAGTGTAATGTCAAAAAGCTTACTGGGGAAAATCCGGGACCAAGCAATCGAAAACCTGTAAGAATCAACTCCCATGTCTTTCATGAGCTGTATATCTTCCTGTTCACAAAGCAATTAATCTCATATAAAATCTAATTCTTTACATAGTTCAAAAAGAATCATGTAGACTCAAACCAGGTAAAGCAACTCAATAGCTAGTTAGGGATCAATGTGGGTGATCTTACAGCAAAACGATGGTACTGATCCACGGCAACATCAGCATTACTGGAATCGGCTATTTTACCTATAAGCAGCACAACATGAATGGTCATATATCACTTGATAAACCTTATCACGTCAATTAATTAACCATATCGTAAACATTCTCAAATGTCTTATAAATGTAAAGCTTTGAGTGATATGACTTTGTTTATTACCAAAAGTATGTGAAAATATGTCCCACACGGTTGGTCCTCTTCCATCCACTTTCACTGCTCCTTCATACTGCAAATAATAATAATAATATTAATTAATTAATTAATTAATTAATTAAACCAAAAACATTGCTAGTTAGCTTGAACAATAGAAGCCGTCTGATTGAATGAATTTAAAGCAGCCTCCCACACGATCATGTGCTTGTATATATTTGACTTTTTTCATATTCTTTTGTATGCATCAGAATAAAAACAAATTAAAAGAAAAAAGAAAAAAAAAGAAGGGAATATATAGCTTTTGAATTTTGATATTATCGAAGGCAACAGATAATTTCAGATTCGTTTCTTACTTAAAAGTCAAAACAAAGGCACGAATGGGAGTGTCCGACACTTTCACATGAGCTGGCATCTGCCTACATCCCTCAATAATTTGATACCTCAATACATAAATTATAAAATCATCCTTAACAGTTTATATTTACTACACAGTAACATTATAATATTAAAAAAAAAAAAAAAAAAAGTCATGTTTTCTATAGTATTAGCATCTCTAATATCTAATGAAGTTATATATAATTCAATATTCATAAAACATACTATAATATTACATATTCAAATTATGTCACACGTTAAGCGACTATGTAACGTTATATAGCTACTATATAGTTATATAACGTTTAATAGTTATAAAACTTTTTTTTTTTTAATAATCTAGTAATTTTTTCAATTTTATTTTTGCATTATTTAATTTTGACATAACTAGTTCGTCGGAAATCGGAATCGATAGAGAGTTTATCTTGAAGCCTTAACAAGAAAAAAAATTATCGAAAAATAATAATTTTTATTTATTTATTTGAGTGTGTAGACAGCAAAGTCGTTGTAGTATAGTGGTAAGTATTCCCGCCTGTCACGCGGGTGACCCGGGTTCGATCCCCGGCAACGGCGTATTATTTTTTTTCTCTTTTTCTGAAAAATCCAAAAGGCAGTCACAGTCACAAACTCACAGAAATATTTGTAATAACTATAATATACAGGCGTTGAATTGAAAAACGCAACACGAAGAATGATCCTAGTTCCTAGACCGAGAGTCACGAGAGAAACGATTAACCACGACGGTCATGCATTTACTAAAATACCCTCCATGCTCCCGAAACTCAAAACAAACAAAAAAAGGCCATCTCTCAAATCTCAATCTCAATCTCAATCTCATAACTCCACAGTTGCAGATTAAACAAAAAAGAATTTATCATAATCTAATAACATTGTAGATTAAACAAAATCACAAAAGGCTCGATTAATAAAGACGAACCTGGAAAGCAGAAGAAGCAGTCCCAAAAACGAATCCCTTTGGAAAACTTGCTCTGCTGATATTCTGTGAAAAGCATGTCTGGGTCCCAAACACAACAACAAATAATACAAATATTACCACCAAACCACCAATGTCATCTTTCCTCTTCAACATGCTTTCTCAAATCTCAATCAAATTATCAAGAAGCTAGCATGCAAGATATTCTATTCTGGTCTTTTGTTTTGGATATATTTAAGATGAGAGAACTATATATATATATATATATAAAGAGAGGTTTCAGACTGATTTTGGATTTATATGTGTAATGATCTATAAAGTCGCACAAAGAAGCAAGGAATATTGGATAACAGGTAAGGAAAAGAGAATGTGAAATGGGGTTGTTGAGTTATACAAAAACGGTGTGGTGACTGGCGGTGGTGGTGGTGGTGGTGGCTGTGAGATTTTGCAAAGTCTCCGGTTCACACTTTGTATTGTCAATATATATATGTGGTATATATAAATACATTTATAGAGATAATCATTTTTAGGAAAGTTAACAGCCAGAGGATTGCTTTTTTTTTATTATGTTTTTATAACAATGCTTTTTGTCTACATTAATTTTGTTTTTTCTTGTTTTGGTATATCTTGCTCTATGTGATTTTATTTTTTTGATACTCTACTCATCTCATTGGCCATTGGATCCTGGATTTCTCATCCCTACACCATTATCTAACTATTCAATTTATTACTTTTTTTTCTTCCCTAATTTATGTCTTATCTAAATTCTAAAGTAGAGTACAAAATATATCATATCATATATAATTTATTTATTATTTTGCATGTTTGCTTCTAGGTATAACTCAAAAAAAGAAAAAAAGAAAAAAGAAAAAAGAAATCCGACCACCTATATGTCAAACACTTTGTAAAGGGGTTCATCGTTCACATTATTCGTTACGATTTACAACTAGCAATTTTTTTATTGGGGAATATCTCGTCATAGTTGATGTTACGTCATGTCTTTATGGAATCATAATACCGAACACAAATAGTGTTTTTTGCATGAACAAAAACTTTTATCTATATTTACGGCTTAAAACACGAATGTTAGATAATTAACAAGTCCTTAG
Organism: Acer campestre; assembly: GCA_954870605.1. NCBI lineage: Eukaryota > Viridiplantae > Streptophyta > Magnoliopsida > Sapindales > Sapindaceae > Acer > Acer campestre. Next base: position 25,738,865 of record OX940806.1, on the reverse strand, counting down.
CCCATTGATCGATCCCCTTTTCTAGCTAGCTATGCAAAATATAAAGTTAATATTTTGGACTGCCGACATGTATATATAACTCTGGTTTTCTCAGCAGTCTAATATTTAATGTACTAAATCATGAATTAATCCACTAAATTAAACGTACGTAATAGGGGATGAAGCACGTAATAATAGAAAAACTTCTGTGGTACGATCTCACCACCATGTGATGAAACCTGTCAAATAGGAGAGTAATATTGTTATTAAAAATATAAAAATATATCTTTAAATTTAAAGAAGCTACAATTCTATTGGACGGTCTCATGACGTGACAATGAAATCATCGCAACGAAGATTTTCTCACACAACAAACTCTTTAACTTTATTTTGGCAATGTGGACAAATGATAGTGGTGTAAGCAATAGCATTTTCTGAACCCACATATACAAATTCTGGATTTATAATTGGCCACTACTTTTGACAAAAACCAAAGTGGGTTTTTTTTTTTGACCGGAAAAAAAAAAAAAAAAAAAAAAAAAAAACCAGACCACTTATATATATTATATGTGGTCTAGATGATCAATCTAGAAGCATCATTGTGAATTTTCATTTTAATAAAGTGAAAATGCTATTTTTGTTGCTTTTGCGGCACATAAAATTAATAAAAAGAGTAAAATTGGTATTTAATAAAAATACTATAATCCGTTAGAGTGTCGTTATGTATTCGGTGGAAAGGTTCGCTTAAACTTCAAAGCAATGTAGTGTGACGAATTACTAGTAATTAGTAATTAGTAGCAACGTTGGTTGTCATCTTTTGCAAATAGAGTCTTTGACTCTTGATTGAGAAGGAATATATTCTTTTTTTAAATATAATCACATCACATTAATTCTTTGAAACAAACTACGTTTAGTTGATTACTTGATTTAGTTGTCATCGATCAATTGGCCTTTTCAATCCGTTCCAATAATTTCATTTCACTGTTTTAGATTCTTCTTACCCCAATCATGTAAGGATTTTTTATTCAAAAATTTCGTTATAAAAAAAGAAAGGTTTACGCCAACTGGATTTATCATCATTAATATGATTACATAATTATTTTTATGGATACCTTTTTCTTTCTTATTATAAAAAGGGGAATATAAAGAAAAATTTCCCCAAATACATGGAAATTGTTACCACCTTTTTAATATTAGGATTCCAAAAATATATATATATATATATGTGGTAGTTAATATAAATTTTTTTATTAATTTTTTTTTTAAATGGAAAAAAATTAGTTTTGTTTTTTTTTTTTTTTCCTATACAAGTAGGGTATAAATTGGATATGAGTAATATTACTTTATCCAAATCTGGCGTCCAAATGATGTGGCAACACTCTAGTCCATTCATTTAAACATGCAAATCTAATACAATTTAAATGAATGGATTATAGTGTTGTCACGTCATTTGGACACCGGATTTTGACACTAAATTTGGATAAAGTAGCATTACTCAATTAGATATTATATATTTATGAGAAAACTCTACCTATTTAACAAGTGAGACATATTTTAACACGACACAAATTTTCAATAACACGATCCATTGTTAGGTCTAAGTTGGGATGCATTGAAACTACGCGATATAATTATCACATTATTTCTAATTTATACGGTATTTATATGATTTGTATTCAATTTGCTAAACTAAAAAAATGATAGTGATTTACTTCTTTTAACGAGTCATGATCATAATTCTTAAAATTTAATTTATAGCTAGTTGTTGGGTTCAATCAATCTCTTAATTTTTATATTCTATATAAGAGTTTTAAATTATTATTTTTCCTTTTAAATGAAGATGATTTCATTCATAATACATCAAATTGGAAATAAAAATTAAATATCAATATATTCCTTATTCATTTTATTCATTTGACATGATTTTTGTATCATAGACAAATATTATTCCTTTCAAATTATAGGGTTAAATTTGTATGATTGAAAATTACATTTTTTTTTATTTTTTTTTTGCGGGCCTTAGCTTAAATGAGCTAGGGTTTTAGACTCGACTCATAATTTAGTTTGCATGTTGGGCTTAAAGCCCGATCCTAAATGTTAGAGGCTGGGACCACAAGTCCTGATGGACAATTTTTTAGCTGAGTCCAGCAGCCTGGGCTCGGATCGTTTGTTTTTGGAATTCGACTAATAACTGAGATTGAAAATTGAAAATGATGAAAGTATTTTAGCGATTCTATTTATTTAGCATCAAAGGCATCCATGAAAAAAAAAAAAAAAAACTTTGGTTTAACTCTAATATTAAATACCTCCCCTCGCCTTTCAACTATTATTGGATATCTAGATAAAGATGTTTTTATTCAAAAACATCCCCTGAAGACTGACGATGTTAAGATTTCTATTAGGATAGTAAAGGCAAACTTGTAATTTTAAATATTCATAACAAAAAAAAAAAGGTAAAAAATAATCTCTTCTTCTCTAGCTCGCTCTCATCTCAACGACTCAACCCCTCCATTCCCAGGTTCTCACTCTACCTCTCATCATTAACTTTCTCCTTTCTCTCTCTTTCTCTCTTCTCTCCATGGTTATAGTTTGTGTTTCTTTTGTAGTTGGATCTAGAATACTTTTATTGTTGGATGAATTCGTGCCACTAGATTTGGAGTTACGTTTTTGTGCTGTTGATGATAGTGGTGGGCAGTTGTTGGTGATAGGTGGCGGCGAAGCGAGATCTATGGTCGGTGAGGGGAGATTTGTGTTAGAGTTCTAACCCAAATAGGTATGATTTATAGAGATTAGAAGAGAAATAGGTAGAGGTAGAGAGATTAATAGTGGAAATAGAAGAAATAGGTAGAAGCATAGATATTTTGATACGAAGAGATAGAGAATTAGGAGGATTTTGGGATTAAACTTCTTGTTGTATTTTATTAAACTAAACCACAAATTTATAGTGGTTGTTTACAACTAAAAGATAATTACTAATTCAAAATAATCCTAAACAACTCTAATCCTAAATAACTATTATCTAAACCTAATTAATAATTTAATTAAAACATTTATTCATATCTAACAAGGGTCCTAACAATATGTGGTCGGTGTTCATAGGAGATTGCATCATTTGATGGAGATCGCAATATCTTTGGATTCATATCTAACAAGAGTCCTAAATATTGTTGTGAGAAAATAGATTTTAAGGATATAACAGACATTTTCCCAGATTTTTTAAGGGTATAATTGTCTTTTACTACAGTCAACCGAAGTCAATGTAACAGAACCTTTAACCCTATTAGTCAAAAGGGGATGTTTTTGAATATAAGCATCTTTATCTATACATCTAATAATACGTGAAAGGTGAGAGGAGGTTGTTAATATTAGCCCTAAAGGTTTCTCTAATTAGTAATTACTGACAAGACATAATATTAATATAGAATTGATTAATTGAAGAGCATTCTTTTGTATGTGTTAGAGGCAAAAATGTTCCTCCAAGGGATTACTGGAATATGTTGATATATATTCAATGTATGATGCTTCTTTCAATACTATTCTCTTGAATTAACGGATAAAGTATACAACAAACACCTACAACTCGGGATGCTTAGTTCACGAATCGGAACCGAGGTGCCATCACTTAATTAATCTGTTCATTGATGTCGTATTACAATCTCTCTTAAACTACTCTTTTTTCTCTCCCCTTTTTTAGAAAGTGAAAAGTGAAGTTTATATAGGTTATGCTCCTGACAAGGAGGGTATCGTGTCGCTTCTCCATTGTCTCTTTTCTACCACATGCCCCTATCTGCACAGCTTTTGTCTGCCTACTTACAAGTCGGTTTCGTATAAGAGTCCGTGGAACACTGCCAATGAGAATAGGGTCGAAAAGGAGAGGGGCAGCTTCCAGGAATCCTTCGGATGTGGTGATGAACTCTGAGGGGAAGTCAACAAGTATCCGTGGGAACTTTCTGAAGTATATTTCTCTCCCAACAGTATGTAAAATACATATTTTGTTTGATAATGCCTACATTTCTGTTTTCTTACAGGTTCGTTTATGGCTTGAGGAGATACTTTAGGATAAGAAATATGGCATGAATGTGTACCGCTGCAAAGGTGTTTTATCTGTTCAAAACTATGATGAACTACGTACTTTGCAGGTAATGCTTAAAACATTTGATTTATCACGTTAAGTTTACTTATGTTGTGTTTTTGTGCTTTTGTTGCTCTAGCCCCGACAACTTCTTGCATTGTCTTACCTCCTTTTCACTTTCTAGGATCTTGTATTTTCTTCTAGTTTGTTAGCTGCTTGTGCCATGATATTTGTATTATTCAAACTTCTTAGTTGCCTTTTAATGAATCTTTCAAAGAATGTTATAAACCTGAGGCAACATGGAATATAAATACTTGTAAGAAGAATAACAGAAACACACTGACAAATGGAACAAAATGTAATTTCTTTCTTTGCTTTGGCATATTACATACCTTTCGAAGTTGCTTTTATCTTCTTTCTTTCTTTTCTTTTTCCTACTTGTTCTTATTTATATTTATGAACATGTATCCTGATGCTGTGTCAACAGAAGTATTTCCAATAGATAAGAAACTTCAACTTTTTCAAGAATTCAAGCCAACTTTTGCTAGCTCTATCTTGAAAACCATGCTTGAGCTTAGTAAAAGTGAGCGAAATCTACGGTTCATTTGATGTTTTCCAAAGCAGGGATAGAGTCAAAAATTGGTCTTAGTGAATCCTATACTGTATTTAGGTTACAATGTGTCTCCTAAATGTAATTGGACATCCTACTTAAAGTTAGAGAACTCGCTAATTGAGAGGTTGAAGTTTCTTTAAGTGCAAGTTATCTTACTGATATCAAATTTAAATGGGAAGATGTTTCGAATATAATTAAAACTCCTAATTCGTATACTTCAGCGTTTTTTATAGTATTTCGTACAATTGAATACATCATTTCGTATTTTTTTAAAAGCTACTTTGTTTACAACTGCTGTTAGTTGCATCCTATCTCATATTCGAAAATTGTTTGTGTGGCAGGCTATAAGGGAGATTTATGATATTGTACTAGCTCGAAAATGGAAAACAGAAGAGAATCAGATGAATAAGATTGTATTCATAGGTAATGCTCTAACCATTTTTCACAATTATCTGGGAAATCTTTTCCAAAAACTAGTTGAAGAACCTTTCTTTTATTTGTTCTTTATTGAACATGTTTGTTTTCAATCTTTCTTGTAGGTCATCATCTGAATAAGGAGATTCTTTCTAATTCCTTCAGAACTTGCATATTAGCAAATACTTGAATCAAAAATTCCGTGAATTTATGATCAAGTGTCGTTATGGGCTATGATATGTGCAAATACTCGATGTGAACTTTTATGATTGAGTGTTGTTATAAGCTATAAGTTGTGAAATTGTTATATAAAGGCTTTTGTAGCAGAATATCCACTTTGACAGTTCATTTTTCTGAAGATTGTTCCAAAATTTTACAGCTAGCATAAGAAGGGAAGATAGCATTTGTCTGAGTTATATTGTGGTGTTTTAGCAGTTTTTGTCTTCTTGATTTATAAATTACAAGGATCTTTGATTGTTTTATAGAATGTTAACAAATTACTAAAAAAATTGAAGCTGTTGATCTTCTAATTTTTAGTAAAATTTTGTTTTTTACACCGATGATAAAGAACTATTTTGATTAATACATGTTAAAAGTTTAATCAATATTATGAAATGATTGATATAGTGGTGGCCACGGTTCGGTTTTGGTTCGGTTTCAGTTTGGTGGCCATCTAAAACCGAAACCGAAACCGAAAATTCTATTTGGTTACCGGTTTCCGGTTCAGTTTCGGTTTTGGGTGGTTTCAATTTCCTTTTTTTTTTTTTTGTTAAATATAAATTCTTGCCAAATCACAATTCCAACGAACAAATTTTTAAATAAAAAAACATTTACAAACATTTTTCGTTGAAGTATTTAAGTATTTCACAATGTTTAAAAGAAAAGAAATTGACATTTATTAATAAATACAACTTTACAATTTCACAAAAAAAAAAAAAAATTAGAAATTAGCCTTGAAGGCTTGAATTCAAATATACAATATTACAATGTAATAAAGTTAAAATTAAAAAAATAAATTAAAAAATACCGGTTTTGCACTTGATTTTTTCCCACAATTAAGCTGCCTATGTATCCTCCACCAATGTAGAGGAATGAAAGGCCACGTAGTTCTTTTACCTTTAACTAGTTGCTCGGTGTTGGAGGTTAGAAGTTGGAAAGAAATCTATTCACTACTTTCCGTTCCCGTGGTTCGGTCATCTTCAAAGAAGTCATTCACTATCTCCGGCTGGAGTTCTTGTTGTCTATATTTTGCCTTTGTCCAATCATCAACACACGCATGGATTTCAAGTGATTGTGGAGACATAGCTGACCGTCTTGGGTCCAAAAATATTTCCACCTGCACTAAATTCTTGTTCCACAGCAACGGTAGAAACCGGCGTTCCAAGAATTTGTTTGGCAATAATAGCCAAAATTGGATAATCCTGTTGATGACTCTTCCACCAAACCTGGAGACTAAATTCTTCATCTAAAAATTCATGAGTGTCTTCTAAATACCGGTCAAGCTCAGAGACCGTTGAGGATAAAGAAGATATTCATAATTTTTTGGTTCTTTGGGAAAACAGTTGATCCCCTAAACCCCTTAATTGAAATTTTGTGGAAGTACTAGTACCACCAGATGTAGGTTGGGGTTGTGAAACCGGCACGTTCAAAGACGGACCATACATTCTAAGATATTCATCGTATAATTCATAAAGCAATTTCTTAACAGAATTACAATAATGAAGAACATCAACTTCCAAATCTAAACATTTGTAATAATTAGTTAAATATTCCTGCAAACATTCTAATTTAAAGCGTGGATCTAAACACGGTGCAAATAAGTAAATATTTGGAATTTCCCCATAATAATGTAACTATTTTGTTTTCATGGCAATAGCACATGGACTTATTTGAACATCAAATTCACAATCACTAAATGCACTAGCAATATTAACACTTTGAATAAAAAATAAATAAGTAGTTGGATAGTAAACACCAAATAAAGCGGTGGTAGCATCATTAAAAACATGTAACAATTCAAGAATTTTTATACATGCATCCCAATGGTTCAACTGAAGAGAAATTGAAGGAATGTTATAAGTAATAAAAAAAAATAATAAATCCTTATATTCAACACTTTCATTAAGCAACTTATAAGTTGAATTCCAACAAGTGGTAATATCTCGAGAAATTTTTTTGAGACAGATTATTCTGAGAGCAATATTTTAACCATTATTTTTGGGTTTTGTTATGCTTCCAGATATAGTTAATACTATCTTTAATTGGTTTAATAAAAGCAGAAAGCTCTGCTGATCCAGATTGAACACACAAATTTAAAACATAGCATGCACAACGTTGATGAAATAATTTACCCCTAAAATAGGGATTGTACAAATCCTGTAACATAGGAATAGATGCAGTATTGCTTGCAGCATTATCAAAGCCAATAGCAAAAATTTTGTTTAGGATATTATACTCTTGAAAAATGATTTTAAGGAGTTGAAAAATATTTTGAGCTGAATGCGAGTCATCGAAAACACGAAATGCAAGAATTCTTTTTTGCATATCTCAATTATTGTCCATATAATGACATGTGACACTCAAATATGAATGACTACCAAAATTGTAGATCCATATGTCAGCACAGACGGAAACGCGACCTTGAAATTGAGAAAAAAATGTTTTCAATCTATTTTTTTTCTTTTTGTAAATGCCATTTAGTGTACGTGTGAGAGTGGCTCTAGGAACACGTTGCATTGTAGGATTTAATGCATTTTGACAATAATTAACAAAACATACTTTCTCACCAAAACCAAAAGGTAAGTGTTCAATTGCAACCATTAATGCTAATTGTTCTCTATTTTTTTTTCAGACGTGTAATGAAATAATTGATTAGAAGGGGTTGCGTACCTGGAGATTTGGGCTTAGTTACTCACTACCGCGTATTCAGACGAGTGATTTTTTTTTATTTTTTATATATGGGTCTAGAACGTGCCATATCCGAAGTTTCTTGCAACCTTGTATGATTTGGTGTAGTAATTGCACTGGATTTGGAAACATCCATCATCTAACTTAGTTTTCTTCATATGCACTTTGAAGAGTTCGGACTTCATCGGCTTTTCTTCTTCACCTTCACTTGCAAAAAAATCATCTGAAGGGGCTGGGGGGTCAGATAGATTTTCATTAGTATTGGGGGTATCGTGAGCGGGGTCGAATCTGTCGAACTCGGGAATTATTAGAGAGGGATTAGGACTAGAAGGGGGATCAGATCCAAACCGATATTTAAGGAACCGGTGTAAAGTCACATCGTCGTAAGTGACATCATCACCAATGTGTTCCAACAAGTTTTGCATTGGACCCTTTCCTTTGTTCACATTTTTTGAACCATCTCCCCCACTTGTCATTGAAAAATTAATAATAACAAAATATAGAGTAAAAAAAAAAAAAAAAAAAAGATGATTGAAAAAAATATATATTGTTGGAATAAGAGTGGTAAGCAAGTAAAAATATATATATAATTGAATAAAATATATTGTTGAAATAATAGTGGTGAATTTTTTTTTGTTATGATGGTCAAAAATAGAAGAAATAAATATTGTAAATCAATTTGATGATTGAAAAAATAGAAGAAATAATTTATATATGAAACGAGAATTAAATAAAATTGTAGAATGTAGAGAGAATTGAGAATTTGAGATTGAGAGAGATTGAGAGAAGTTGAGAGAATGAGGGTGGTGCGAAGAATAATAAAGTGTGGGATAATATAGTAGAGAGTAGGGGTGGGCACGGTTCGGTTCGGTTCGGTTTGGTTCGGTTTTGGGCAAAACCGAATTGAACCGAAAATATTTCGGTTCACCCAAAATTGAACCGGTTTGAACCGAATAAGAAATGGTAACCAAACTGAACCAAATTGATTTTAATCGGTTCGGTTCATTTCGGTTTTGGGCCTAATGGGCCTTATTGGTTTGATGAGTTTAATTAGTCTTTTTTTATGTTTTTAAATTTGATGGGCTATTGGATTCTAATTTTAGGCCAAAGTTTGATAAATTTTAATAGTCCAAGCCCAAAAAAACCCAAATCAAACCTAGCGAATAATATTTAATTTATAATTCATTTAAAAAAATCACAAATTGAATAAACAGTAAATTCAATTTTCGACGGCTAAGAGAGAGAAGTAAAGAACATTAGAAAAGGTTATGGTTTTTTTTTTTTTTTTTTTAACTTATATAGGCGGTTTATTCGGTTCAAACCGGTTTAAATCGAAAACTTTTCGGTTTTTGATTTTTTAAACCGGTTTAAACCGAATTAATCCTTTGAACTGAACCGAACACCCTTTTTTCGGTTCGGTTCGGTTCGGTTCGGTTCGATTCGGTTCGGTTCCGAACTTTGTGCCCACCCCTAGTAGAGAGGGGTAGCTTTGCAAATAAGAAAAATGAAGGGGTGAAAAAAAATAATATGTGGCCGTTGGGTAGAAATCAGAATGTCATTGCCCAACGGCCATATTGTATTTTTTTTTTCAGACGCTGTGCCACGTGGCAGCGTTTGATTGGTCCCTTTTTTTATTTTTCCAATGGTTTAACTCTCAACGGTCTTTTTAAAAATAAAAAATAAAAAATTACTGCCACGTGGCAGCGTCGGATTGGTTGAATTAATTTTTTTTAAAATTAAAAAAAAATTGGTTTAACCGACAGTTTTGGTTGGTTTTTTGGATTGGTAAACCGAAACCGAAACCGTGAACCGGTTTTCAAACCGGTGGTTTAGGTTTCGGTTTGGGCCGTACGGTTTCGGTTAAACTGTGAACAAAACCGACGAGCCATGGCCACCTCTAGATTGATAGACCACAAAAATACAACAACATAAACTTGAGATACAAGGAGAGAAAAAAATTCCTTCATTCTTCTAATAAAGTATTAAATATACGTAAGATCTCCTTTTATAGGTCTCAATTTAATTACATGATAGTTGCACATCACCTCTTAGCACATGTGATAGTGCACCTTCTTTCCACATTAATGGTGAGGTGTTACCCGGACCGTATATGTATTATTAGATCTTGGTGAGGTCCGATAGTCCAATTGTAATACTTCAAAAAAAAAAAAAAAAAAATCTTTATTTTGGGGTATTTTGGTCTTTTTATCGGTAATCAACATCGACTTTAACAACGGGGATGTCGAATTAGATAATTGCATATTTACTCTCTAGATACAATTATATCAAACTTCAGGGGTTTGAGTGTATTTACCTCTAATCAAAAGTGTCTTATTAACTTTTATTTTTCTCCGATCTCTTGGCAGCTTCCGGATTCCACTCGGTGTGTGCTGAAGCCAAGTTAGGGTTTATTGTATCGAGAGGAATTTCTTTTAATCGAGAGAGGTAACATACTAACCTTTAACCTTATTGTTAATAATAATCCAGTTATCAATAATTAGGATTTCCTATTGAATCAAAATTAATGATTGGCTGAGTACCGACTGGATTCGTATTTCAACTCGTATCTCTCTCTCTCCTTTTTCATTGCAGGTTATATTTTAATTTTCGAAGAGCTGTAAGAGAGCAAAGTTTAGGTACGACATTATATGATTTTCATTTCTGTTTATTATATTGAGTTTTTTTTTTTTTTTTTTTTTTTTTGCTTTTAATGTAAGATATAGTTTGTGCTTTTGTTAATTTCTCTGGTGACCATAATCCATATGGGTTTTCTCTGGTGAGTCAACTCAGTTGAATGTATTGAGTTGTACTGGGTGAAGCTTTTTCTTGCTTTAGTTGTCTTCAAGTTGCAAATTAATAGATGTGAATGATTTGCTGTTTCCCTGGTTCTTAATGGTTATGGACCTCCATTCAATTATGTCATGCAGAGGAGAGATTGATTATACTGTACCTTATTAAAGTTTGAAATTTTTTTCCATTTCCTTTAACTATGAGATTGTTTGAATTGTGGATTCTATTTTAAGCTCTCTGTGTTTGATTTTTCATGAAACTGAGATTGATCTTATTTTTCTATTTTGTTTGTCTCTGCTGGGCTTCATGTTGAAGTGGGTCGAAGTGGTTTGCATTATAATTCTATTGCCTACTGTTATTAATATATTATTCCATGTGGTCGAAGCTGTAGAAGGAAAGTTTTGTTAGCCTTTTGCTATCCTAGCCAGTTTGTCAATGTGAATTTTAATTATAGATTTGTGACAGTTATATTTACCATGTTGACTTTGACATCACGTTCTTGTTTCTTCTACATTGGTGGAATGTATAAAATTGCTAGAAGATTTTTGTAATTTCAAACAAAAATCTGAAACTTTTTATGGGTCTAAATGTTATAAAATGGCTGCTAATAGAGCTTCTGTAATAGACAAATTTATAACTTTTATGTGTTTGAATTTAAGGTTCATTAAACATAGATGTTGTGATCCATTAACCCTAAAGGTTTCTCTAATTACTGACAATACAGAATAGAATCGATTAATTGAAGTTGGTTTTCGTACCAAAATGGAAGAGGAAGAAGAAGAGGCACCTCTCGCTGTTCAAATTGACGAAACTGCAGAAGCAACATCCTACTCTCACTACGACGATGACGTTTCAGTCGGTGTAACTATTGTCACTGGCTTTCTTGGAGCTGGCAAATCCACTGTAACTAAAACCCTTATTTTTGTTTTTGGTTTTTATTTTTCCGTGCAATTAATCAATTATATGGCTAATGGAGCTAAAATGTTGTTGGATTGTTTACATTTATTATATAAGTATTGGATAATCTTCAGAATCAATTGCACTCTAGTGTTTACATGTAATGAATTGGTTTTCACTTTCCAAAGCTATGACAAATTAAGAAATGGCTTGTAAAATTTATGTTTGACAGATTAAACAAGTTTGCACTTGAAGTTCAAGCACAGGAATAGTTCAAGTTTTTTAATGCTCTACGATGAATTTAAATGAATTTACAATAGGTTAATCATAGTGATGCAACAGATGGAAGTTATTGGTTTAATGTACAAAAGAGCAGATACATATTGTAAAAAAAATAATTTACTGTTGTATCAAAGAAGTATTAATGTATGTATTTAAAGTATTTTATGTTTCTTGTATAATCCCATTTCTATCCCATGAATGGTTTTATGTTTTTAGTTTAGGTCGAATTGCAAACTTACAAATGTGATTATGGATTTCAGCTTGTTAATTATATCTTGAATGCACAACATGGAAAGAGAATTGCTGTCATCTTGAACGAGTTTGGTGAAGAGATTGGAGTTGAGAGGGCGATGATAAATGAAGGAGAAGGTGGTGCGCTTGTTGAGGAATGGGTTGAGTTAGCAAATGGGTGCATTTGTTGCACTGTTAAGCATAGTTTAGTTCAAGCACTGGAGCAACTTGTGCAGAGGAAAGAAAGGTAACATGTTTTCTAAAGCCCTTTTATGAGTACACTTGTTGGAAACTTGATAGTTTATTCTTTCATTTGACAAATATTTCATAAAATGTAGATAACGAAATATTATCTGCAGAAACTAATAATGATTTGTCATGTCTAGACTTGATCATATTTTGCTCGAGACCACAGGGTTAGCAAATCCTGCTCCTCTGGCATCTGTTCTTTGGTTGGATGATCAGCTAGAATCAGCTGTCCGGCTTGATTCTATTATCACAGTAAGTAAGATACAACTTAAAAAACTCTCTCCTCTTGATTCAAAAATTTTCATCAGTTTGTCTCTTGCAATGGATATTTTGGCTTTCAGTCTTGTAATGTTGGCATAATTTAGATCCCTAGGCACACTTCTTGCAGTTTTATTTCCATCTCGTTTCCTTCATGTCTTGTTACAAGTATCATTGTAGTCTGAGGTAATGATGTATTGATGTCACGTTTTTGCCGTCTTGTATTTATGTTCGTTCTATACGAACATGTAATATTTATATATGATGACTTTATTTGAAAAGAGCTCAAGCTTTAATGCTCTGTTTTGACTTCATGTATGATATTCCCCAAGTTACCATGGCTTTTACCTGAATACCTTTCTTGAAATATGTTGCTTCTTAGGTTGTGGATGCCAAAAACCTTATTTTCCAGATCAAAGGATATCGTGACTTGTCTTCATTTCCTGAGGCAATTCATCAAATTGCATTTGCAGTAAGTCTCATCGTCGTTATATTCTCACGGTTGATTTAGTTTCAAAAGGGTTTCGATATTTTTTGAGACAATGTTTTGCTCCATTTATTTATTTAGTTTATTGCTTGGATATGTTGAAATTTGAATAGGATGAATGTATCAAAGGCTTATAAGTTTCGTTTTTCATGTAGGATGTTGTAATTCTTAACAAGGTTGATTTAGTTTCTCAAGAGGGTTCTGGAAATGCTCTAGACGAATTGGAGAAGGAAATACATGAAATTAATTCTCTTGCACACATCATTCGCTCTGTTCGTTGTGAAGTTGACTTGTCAAAGATATTGAACTGCAGGGCATATGATGCTACAGTTAATTATACAAAACTCCTTTTATTATCGTAGGTAAATCATCTTAGTTTATGCTAACAGTACTTTGACTGATGCTACTGTTCACAGCACGTCACTCATTTAGAAGCATTGTTGCAAGAACACCAGTCTAAGCCTTTTCGTGATCTTCATGACAGTGATGTACGAACCTTAAGCATTTGTGAGCCACATGCTGTTGATCTAGCTAAGGTAATTCTCCATAGTTGCTAGGTGAAGTCATGCTCTACTTATCAGATGTACTTTATTATTAGTTAGTCCTATATTCACTGCTTTGAAAGATTATTTCTATATATCATAGTGTGCTTCATGATTATTGCACTATATGAATTTGATCTGGTTAGTCAGATAATCACAACCTTGTCTCGACTTTATAGTCTCAACAAGAGTATATGCTCTGTTTATTTAGTCTTTCATTATACTGAAATGTATCTCCCTTGTTGAAGAGCATTCTTTTGTATGTAAAATACATATTTTGTTTGATAATGCCTACATTTCTGTTTTCTTACAGGTTCGTTTATGGCTTGAGGAGATACTTTGGGATAAGAAATATGGCATGGATGTGTACCGCTGCAAAGGTGTTTTATCTGTTCAAAACTATGATGAACTACATACTTTGCAGGTAATGCTTACAACATTTGATTTATCACGTTAAGTTTACTTATGCTATGTTTTTGTGCTTTTGTTGTTCTAGCCCTGATAGCTTCTTGCTTTGTTTTACCTCCTTTTCACTTTCTAGGATCTTGTATTTTCTTCTAGTTTGTTAGCTGCTTGTGCCATGATATTTGTATTATTATAACTTCTTAGTTGCCTTTTAATGAATCTTTCAAAGAATGTTATAAACCTGAGGCAACGGGGAATATAAATACTTGTAAGAAGAATAACAGAAACACATTGACAAACGGAACAAAATGTAATTTCTTTCTTTGCTTTGGCATATTATATACCTTTGGAAGTTGCTTTTTTCTTCTTTCTTTCTTTTCTTTTTCCTACTTGTTCTTATTTATATTAATGAACATGTATCCTGATGCTGTGGCAACAGAAGTATTTCCAATAGATAAGAAACTTCAACTTTTTCAAGAATTCAAGCCAACTTTTGCTAGCTCTATCTTGAAAACCGTGCTTGAGCTTGGTAAAAGTGAGCGAAATCTATGGTTCATTTGATGTTTTCCAAAGCAGGGATAGAGTCAAAAATTGGTCTTAGTGAATCCTGTACTGTATTTAGGTTACAATGTGTCTCCTAAATGTAATTGGACATCGTACTTAAAGTTAGAGAACTCATTAACTGAGAGGTTGAAGTTTCTTTAAGTGCAAGTTGTCTTACTGATATCAAATTTAAATGGGAAGAGGTTTCTAATATAATTAAAACTCCTAATTCGTGTACTTCTGCCTTTTTTATAGTATTCTGTACCATTGAATACATACTTTCGTATTTTTTTAAAAGCTACTTTGTTTACAACTGCTGTTAGTTGCATGCTATCTCATTTCCGAAAATTGTTTGTGTGGCAGGCTGTAAGGGAGATTTATGAGATTGTACCAGCTCGAAAATGGAAAACAGAAGAGAATCGGATGAATAAGATTGTATTCATAGGTAATGCTATAACTATTTTTCACAATTATCTGGGAAATCTTTTCCAAAAACTAGTTGAAGAACCTGTCCTTTATTTGTTCTTTATTGAACATGTTTGTTTTCAATCTGTCTTGCAGGTCATCATCTGAATAAGGAGATTCTTTCCGATTCCTTCAGAACTTGCATATTAGCAAATACTTGAATCAAAATTTCCGTGAACTTATGATCAAGTGTCATTATGAGCTATGATATGTGCAATCAAAATTTTTGTGAACTTTTATGATCAAGTGTCATTATGAGCTATGATATGTGCAATCAAAATTTTTGTGAACTTTTATGATCGAGTGTTGTTATAAGCTATAAGTTGTGAAATTGTTATATAAACGCTTTTGTAGCAAATTATCCACTTTGACATTTCATCTTTCTGAAGATTGTTCCAAAGTTTTGCAGCTAGCATAAGAAGGGAAGATAGCATTTGTCTGATAACTATATTGTGGTGTTTTAGCAGTTCTTGTCTTCTTGATTTATAAATTCTAAGGATCTTTGATTGTTTTACAGAATGATAACAAATTACTAAAAAAATTGAAGTCGTTGATCTTCTAATTAAAGAGTTTAGTAAAATTTTGTTTTTTCCACCGATGATGAAGAACTATTTTTATTATTACATGTTAAAAGTTTAATCAATATTATGACATGATTGGTACAATAATATAGACTTGAGATACAATGACAGAAAGCCAAATAAGCATTTTCGATTATGTCTTACTTCAATCTCTCTTCCTTTTGCACACAGTAAGAAATGAGCTCATTAAGAGTCTATTTCTCCTTATGACAGTTGTAACTGACCTTAAACTGACTGTATTGTGCAGGAAGTGATATTAATACTAAATGCACAAGTAATTCATCAGACAGCTCGAGCTTCAGTGTCTTAAGCTTATAAGCAATTGAGACATTTCCATAATGTACTCCCTTATGTTCCCCTTGCCTTTATACTATATAGAAATCAAGCTTTGCAAAAGCATGCTAGTTTCTGCCTTATCGTTTTTCACAAAACACTTTTCAATTTTGGCTAGGAACTCTTTGGCTCTGGTTATCTTTTCAGATAATGCACCCCTAAATGCCGTGCTTGATGATCACAAGACTTATGCGATTTGAGCGATCCCACTTCTCAAAGTTCTTCATGTCATCAAGAGAACATGCATCCGTAAGAGAAGTGGACTGTTCAATCCAAAGTGCAAGGTCTAGATCCATGCAGCCGAGAACAATATCTATGTTCTCCTTCTAATCCTTAAAGTTGGTCTCATTAAGCATGGGTATAGAGTTGATATTAGCAGATATTGTATAAACACTAGCCGTAAAGAGAACAAAACAAACAAATAAACATGCTTACATTAATAACCAAATACAATAATCAACAAATTCAAATAATGGTAGGTCCCATCTCAAGATACCTAGCACAACATTAATATCAAGTCTTTAGACAGTAATATTAATTTTAAATGGTACTCTTGTTGCAGTGATCAAACATTGACAATAATTCATGTCAAATAATAAATCTATCTTTGGATTGATTTATTATTCACATGTAAAACCTTATAATTGTCACATGTTTACCGCCACAAGTATGTGTGCAATTCAGCCAAATATTAACCTTCCTTTGGGCCGGCTAATACCCGTATGAATTTACACACACAGTATTAAATGTAAGTGGTACTCTTGTTGTAGTGATCAATCATTGACAATAATTAATGTCAAATAATAAATCTATCTTTGGATCGACTTATTATTCACATATAAAACCTTATAATTGTCACATGTTTATCACCACAAATGTGTGTGCAATTCGGCCAAGTATTAACTTTCCTTTGGGCCGGCTAATACCCGCATGAATTTGCACACACACAAACATTCAATATCCCTCATGAACAATCTATACAAGAGAGGTCACTTTGGTGACATCTTATTTTAATTAGCCCATTTAGAATGATAGATTATTTATTTAACTATAAAAGATATACCAAAAAAATATTTGAATGTGAGTTGATCCTTAAATATATATATATATATATTAAAAATAAAACTTTTACAAAATTATAGAAAGGCCCCTCGAGTTTCAATAATTACAAACTGACCCACTAATTTTCAATAATTATAAATTGGCCCTAAAAATTTTGAAAATTACAAACTGACCCCGGAACGTTTCAGTAATTACAATTCAGCCCCAAATACTTTATGAAATTGTAAAATGGCCCACTAAGTTTTGGTAATTATATATTGATCCCGAAACTTTATTAAAATCAAAAAATAGCCCAAAATAATTACAAATCATACCCTCAAGAATTTCAAATTTTCAAGATAAGGGCCTAAGCAAAATCAAGTTTCTAGAAACCCAAGGACTGCGATTGCCGCCGCCTTGGCAGCCCATCTTTCACCTGAAGGCAGCGCACGGCGGCGCAATCCTTCGACGACTGACTGTGAAGCCCACCGACGGTCGACGAACGAATGGCGGCTCGGTCCAAGACACGGCCGATCCGATTGTGTGTGGGCGTGGGTCTGGGTCTGATTTGCTCGACCCTTAGTTACGCAGAGTTTTAATCCCCAAAACAAAGATATACAACCCTCAATTTTAATTCTTATACTTGCAAGCACTGAATCCATGAAATCTTTAAATTAAAACAAAGAAGAAACAAAACTAAATACAAAATTTTTTTATTATTTACGGGTCTGATGAGTTAGCCAAAACTCAAACAATATAAAGTAGCTTTATACAAAGCTTTATACATGTGCAAATTGGATCCAGTAAAAAATAAACACAAATAATATTATATACAAAAGTCAAACAACCATCAAATCCAATTCACTATTTTCGGTCTTATATGATACCCAAAGTTCAAACAATATTCACATAATAACGAGTTATTTCTCTACCAATACCAATATATCAATAATAATATATGTCAAACATATATGAGAAAATATATCAAACATATATCTGAATCCAAAGCACTGATTTATTAAAACAACAAAAGTCTTTCCTCTGTTTTCTTTGAAAAGTGAGTGAAAGAAGTTTGGAGTTTCGGTTCGGTTGTCCTTTTGTTTAGGCTAGTTTCTGTTTTTTCAGATGGAGTCAGGGAATATTGAGGCACTGTGTGCTTCTCTATCAATAAGTGATCGAGAAAGAGATGGTCCCATCCAAAGATTAGATGAGAATCTTAAAATGGTTGCCATGCATAGGTTTTCTTTATGTGTGGTGGGCAAAATT
The DNA here is from genome assembly GCA_954870605.1 of Acer campestre. Taxonomy (NCBI): domain Eukaryota; kingdom Viridiplantae; phylum Streptophyta; class Magnoliopsida; order Sapindales; family Sapindaceae; genus Acer; species Acer campestre. The sequence goes on along the minus strand of OX940806.1, from coordinate 25,720,510 downwards.
CTCTTAAAAAAGATCGTTAACAAGGAGGCATTCATGAGAGTTATTGGTAAGATTTGGCGGGTTGATGGAGGTATGGAGGTTGAATCAGTTAAGGGGAATATGTTCTCGTTTTATTTTAATAATAAAGATGATTTGTATCGAGTTCTGGCCAGGGGTCCATGGAGCTTCGATGACGCTCTTATTGCAATGGAGAGACCAATAGGAAGGGGAACTATAGATTCGATGGTTTTTCATTGGTCCGATTTATGGGTTCAGATTCACCAAGTTCCTCTTTTGTGCATGTCCAAAGATATTGGCTGGTTTCTGGGTGGTATGATTAGAGATGTCATGGATATGGATGGAGGGGCTGTGGGAGACTGTGTTGGGAAGTTTTTGAGGGTTAGAGTTCGTATAGATTTAAGGAAACCTCTTAAGAGATGGTTAAGGGTAGATGTTTTGGGAGATGGGGATGAAACAATTATGATGCTGAGATATGAGAGGCTACCACCCAACTATTGCTTCTTGTGTGGAAGGGTTGATCATATTATGAAGGATTGTTCTGGTAGTGAGCCAATTCCTGTTGTTAATGGGATTGAAACGCTCCCTTATGGATCCTGGCTCCGGGCTTTGGGGCCTTTTCGTAAGCACTTTCACCGTGCACGGACAGGTGTCTCATTTCCCCCAGTAAAGTCTAAATATAATTGGAGATTACCGGACATGGGTATTGAGGGAAGTATTCCGATTCCGATTCCGGTAATAGAAGATAGCGATGAGAGTCAGATTTTTATTGGTATAAGGGAAGATGATGACACTATTGACAGGGGTGATCCAGTGATCGAGGTAGGGGTCTCTATCACCGCTCAGAAAAGTGATGAAATGGCCGACATTGGCGTGGAGATGGCCGTAAGAGTTGACAGGAGTATGGATGAAGGTGAGAGTCACTATAAAGAGTTGGAGGTATTTAATGCTGATTCAGGTAATGCATATCTAGTGGATCCAATTGGGCCTGACCCGATTAAGTCTTCTATTTTCCAATATCAGGGAAATGATGGCAATGGGGTCAAGTTGAGTGGGCCTGACCAATGTCCAGTTGGGGGAGTTGTGGAAAATGGGTCCATATCTGATTTTCGGCCCAAAGAAGGTGATGGTGAGTTTCTTGATAGTGGTAAGACTGGTCCAGTTAGAGCTCTTAAACAGAGCAATCAGTTAGAGGGGAAGTCAGTTTGGATTAGAAAATCTAGGTCAGTCGAATTTGGGGATTCAGATGCTCAGGTGTGTCTTCAGCGAGGCAAGCGAAGAAGAGATGAAGATGATTCTTCTAATTGTCGTGGTGGGAAAGTGGCTAGGACGAGGGTTCAGCATTGTGATGGAAGTGGTGGAAGTTCAGCCGATTCAGTGAAACCCAAATTTCCCCACTCGTATCTGGTTCCTACATAAGGTGGGGATTCTGGTTTTATTCAGGGGATGGAGCCAAAAAGGAACATGGACTTGGGTGGGGTTGACAATGTAACTGGTATTATCGATTCATTGGTTTTAACGGCTGCAAAGGAAGCTTCTTATGAGGATTTATCGGCCGACCGGTCTCTACCGGTCCTCCGGTCGCAATGAGGATATTATCTTGGAATGTTCGGGGGCTAGAAAGTCCTCGAGCATTTAGTAACCTGCAGTGCCAAGAGCAGGAACATAAGCCGGATTTGATGTTTATTTTGGAAACAAAATCGGATCATGTTAAGCTAGAGCTGTTGCGTTTGAAGTTGGGTTTTTCATGGAAACTTGTTGTAAATATTTCCGGAAGAGCTGGTGGGTTTTGTTTATTTTGGTCTTCTGAGGTTCAGGTGCGTTTGTTGAGCTACTCTCCAGCTCACATAGATATTCGGGTGGAGCCTCTTCGGAAGCAGTGGTGGCGCTTCACAGGGTTTTATGGTAATCCTGATTCTAATCAACGTGCTCATTCTTGGATTCTGCTGAAACTATTGGCGGGTTTGTCAATGCTGCCCTGGTTATGTGTAGGGGATTTTAACGAAGTGATGGTAGATTCAGAAAAAGTAGGTGGCATTCCAAAGAACTGGAGAGTTTTATCAGAGTTTCGTGAAGCGGTGGATGAATGTGGCCTTAAAGACTTGGGTTTTACGGGTCCGTATTTCACTTGGTGCAATAAAAGGGAAGGGGATGTGATGATACAGGAAATATTAGATAGATGCTTCAGCAATATCCCCTGGAAGGAGCTGTTCCCTGTTTTTAAAGTTTCTCACTTAGGTTTTTGGAGGTCTGATCATAGACTAGTTTTGTTGGAGTTTTTTGAAGTAGAAAGTGGCAGGTTTGTTGGTAGAGGCCAGAAGCGACTTTATTTTGAGGAGTGTTGGGTTGACAATCAAGAGTGTAAATATCTTATTTCTAGTGCTTGGGACATTAGTGTTTCAGGTAGTAAGGTGGATTTGGTGCTGGGTAAGATTCAATCTTGTGGGGATAAGTTGGCTATTTGGAACAACAATTGCAGGGTTCACCTTTATGAAGAGATTGCTAGGAAGAAAAAAGAGCTCCAGGTTGCAATCGATAATGTCTGTGGCAATTTAGGGAGCTGGGAGAGTGTTAGAATTATTGAGGATCAGTTGGATGGTGCGCTGGCAGTGGAGGAGAGGTTCTGGAGGCAGCGTTCAAGGATTGAATGGCTTAAGTGTGGTGATCGTAACACCCATTTCTTTCACTCGAAGGCTAATGGTCGGTAGGTTAGAAATAAGATTTCTGGTTTGCTTGACTCTGATGGTAGATGGGTGGTCTCTAGGCTAGTTATGGAAAATATTATTCAAGATTTTTTTGGTCAGCTCTTCCGTACCAGTAATCCTACTTAGGAGGATATTGATTTGGTTCTGGATTCTATTCAACCGAGGCTTTCTCCAGCTATGAGCTGTTATTTGGACTCCCCTTTTTCAGGTGATGATGTTCCTAGAGCGGTGTTTGATATAGGTCAGTTAAAAGCCCCTGGAAGAGATGGTCTCCCGGGCCTGTTTTTTCAGAAATTTTGGGGTACGGTGGGTCAAGACGTGACTGATGCTTGCTTAAATTGCCTTAATGAGGGTGCCTCTTTGCTTGATATGAATGATACTCTAATCACTCTGATTCCGAAAGTGAAGGCTGCTAAGAAGATTTCGAATTTTAGGCCTATAAGCTTATGCAATGTTCTTTACAAGATCATTGCAAAGGCATTAGCTAATAGATTACGTCGGGCTATGGATGGAGTTATTTCAGTTTCTCAAAGTGCATTCATCCCAGGTAGGCTAATTTTTGATAATACTATCATCCGGTTTGAATGTATGCATAGAATTAAGAGACGGAAACGAAAACATGGGTCTATGGCCATTAAGTTGGACATGTCCAAGGCCATGTCCAAGGCCTATGACCGGGTGGAATGGAGATTTATTGAGAATGTGATGTTGAAGTTGGGTTTTTCTGGGCAATGGGTGGACCAGATTAGTAGGTGTATTTCATCAGTCTCTTACTCTTTTTTGTTGAATGGGGAGATTTGTGGATTTGTCAAACCTTCTCGGGGTTTACGGCAGGGAGATCCGCTCTCTCCTTACCTCTTCCTTTTTTTGTACGGAAGGTTTTTCGTGTCTGGTTAATCAAGCTGTTTTTAATAGGGAGATTATTGGTTTTAAGTGCAGCAGTTCAGGTCCGGCCATTTCACACCTTTTTTTAGCCGACGATAGTCTTTTGTTTGCGAAGGCTTTTGCTTCTAGTTGTTTGGTTGTCCGGCGGATCCTTGATTGCTATGCCAGAGCCTCGGGGTAGGCTGTTAATTACGCCAAATTTGCTATATTTTTTAGTCCGTCCTTTTCTAGTCAGGTGTGCGTGCAGTTGGCTAATATTTTGGGGGTGGGTATTGTGGATTGCCACGAGAGATATTTAGACCTTCCTTGCTTTACGGGAAAACACAAACGGAAAATCTTTGCTGATATCTCTTGTAGGATCTGGGATAAGATAAAAGGGTGGAGGGACAAGTTTCTTTCTACAGGTGGTAAGGAAATTTTGGTTAAAGCTATTTTGCAATCGATTCCTTCTTATGCGATGAATATTTTCTGGTTGCCAAAGTGTCTTCTTAAAGAGATTTATAGGCTTTGTGCTCGGTTTTGGTGGGGGAGCAGCAAAGATAAACAAAAAATTCACTGGTGCAAGTGGTCGAAATTATGTTCTGCTAAAGAGACTGGTGGGCTAGGATTTAGAGATTTGGAAACTTTCTATCAAGCACTTCTTGCAAAATAGAGCTGGAGGATCCAAATGAATGAGAATTCCCTGGTTGCGAAGGTTTTAAAGGGGTGCTATTATCCTGATGGTGATTTCTTGGATGCTGAAATAAAAGGTTCTGCTTCTTTTTTGTGGAGAAGTTTAGTGTGGGGGAGGGATATTATTGCTGCTGGAACTCGATGTAGAGTTGGTGATGGGTCCAACATTCATGTTTTTAAGGATCGTTGGATTTCCCGTCCCACGACTTTTAAACCCATTTCTTCTTCCTTGTTGGACGGGAATTCCATGGTCTCCTCCCTACTTACTCCTTCGGGAGCTTGGGATGTGGAGAGAATTGTTGGTTATTTTAGGGAGGATGATGATAATGCCATCCTGAGTATTCCTCTTGGTAGATGTCAGCAAGAGGATTCTCTTCTTTGGCATTTTGATAAAAAAGGGATATATACGGTGAAGAGTGGCTATTGGGTGGGGCGGTCGTTATTGTCGGATCCTGGTATCTCTGGTGTGGGGGGATTGTATAGCTCTATGGCTGCTTTTTGGAAAGGTTTATGGAAATTCCAAATCCCAGCGAAAATTAAACTCTTTATTTGGAGGGCTTGTCATAATTTCCTCCCAACAAATGAGTGTTTGGCACTCCGAAAAGTTAATATAGATCCGAGATGCCCCTTGTGCAAGTCCAAGAAAGAGTCCACTTACCATGCTCTTTGGGGGTGTAGACTTTTAAAGTCTGATCGGCTGTTATGGCCTGATATTCAGGTACACTGTGTTAGGAGTGAGTCCCCTTTCTTTGAATTTATTCTTGATTGTTTTTTCTATCTTAATTTTGAGAAAATGGGGCTGCTTTGTGTGGTTTTTTTGGAGAATTTGGTTCATTAGAAATGCTAGTATTCACAAGTCTCTGGTGGGCATTGATGTGGAGAATTTTGAATGGGCTACACAATATATTAAAAACTACTCTAATGTTTCTCCCCTGATTCCCTCGGTTGCTGGGCAGGTTCCAGTGATTAGTAAAAGTTGGAAGCCACCGAGACAGGATCTGTACAAAATTAATTGTGATGCGGCGATTGATTTGGCTGGCTGCCTGGTGGGTTGTGGTGCAGTGATTCGTAATGCAGAGGGGTTGGTTATGGCTGCGAGTTCTCAGAAATTGGTGGCTTCTTTCCCTCCTCATATAGCTGAAGCTTCTGCGATTCAGTGTGGTATTCAGCTTGCTATAGACTCAGGTCTGAATCCGATCATGGTCGAGTCGGATGCATCAGTTGTGGTGGACTGGATTAATGGTGATATTGAGCTGCTATCCGAGGTTGGTACTATCATTACAAACATCAAATATCTGTTACATCAGATTCAGTGTGTTGCAGTGGCCTTCACCCCTAGATTGGCGAACAAGGTGGCTCATTGCTTAGCCAAATTTGCCCTCTCTTGTGATGAGGATAGATTTTGGTTGGAGGAAAATCCTCCCTGTGTTAGGGCTCTAATTCTGGCTAATGCCAGGTTGTGTGTGTAGTGTTGTTTGTATGGTTCTGTTATGATTCAAAAAAAAATAATAATAATAATAATAATAATAATAATAATAAAACAACAAAACATATCTTTGAAATTAAATCTTTAAAAATCTCAAGAATCAATCATGGGTGGCTCTGATACCACTTGTAAGGAATTTCGATTAACACACAATCAACATGTATGTGCACATAATTAATCCGAAAGTTTAACCTAAACATGTTTCTATATCATGCTTTAATCAAACACTAAATACATATTACTAACCCATGTCAATTCAAGAGAAGAGGGAGATAATAGAAAGCGGAAGCGTACCTGAATCCATAGCCGGAGGATGATGGACGGGTTGTGATCTTCCAAATTATCACGATCTTTATGAACCATAAATTGTTCTCTCTTGTTCTGTTGATAGGTATGCAGACAAGTAAAAGTATCGTGTAATTTTGGGACCATAACCCTAATATATAATAATCAGATTATTATAAGGTTTGCTATTTCTAATTTGGCCCCTCATCAAATTAGATATAGCATTCTGGTATCTACACATTAATTCCATGACAATTACACCCATAAGTCTTAAAACTTTAAATCTTAATTAGATCACTTTAATTTAAGCTTAACCAAAGATAACATAACACATTTAATATTTACATGTGTGGCCCCACATGTTAGAATTTTCCAAAACCATCCTCTTGAAGAACATCAATAAGCTTGTAGAGTTGCTTGTTTTCATGATAGGATCAGAGATTAAACAACCTAAGCAACTATATTAAAAAAAAAAAAATGTTTTGTTATGAAATTAAACCAATCAAAATAATTGATCTTACATGTAAATATTAATTTTAAAAATACAAACTTGTTTGGCTTTTTATTCTAAAGGAAAATTTTCACTATGGTCTTTAACATTTTACGCAATATCACATTTGTACCGGTCTTTTTCGTATTTGCTTATTTGGTCTTTCAGTTTTCTAAGAAAACGTCATTGTAGCCTCTCTTCTCAAGGCATCGAAGATGTTCTTCTGAGATGTTCTTCTGAGTAGCCCGATTCAAGGATAGGTGAGGCCTTAGGCAACTACCTCAGTTGCCTAGAGGTCCAACCAGCCCTGTGTGCCGTGTGTGGGCGCGTCCTGTGTACACAAATGCCACTTCGATTGGACAGTGGACAGTTCAAACGACTACGTTTTTAATGTTTATTTACAATTTAAAAACATCAGGTCAGAATATCAAAGACACATTCGCATTTAAACAAAGCTACCACCTTAGAGATGCCATTTTCATCTTGTTCTCACCCTCAAAACACACAATTATTGAACCTAGCAATCAGACTTCTCTTCCAAAACACACACAATAAGAGATTGTTCTCCATAACGGATCTCAAATTTTAAATGATCACTACAAAGGCACATGCGTGTTTACACAAAGCTACCACCTTAGATGTGCCATTTTCATCTTGTTTACACTCTCAAAACACACAATTACTAAACTTAGCAATCAGACTTCTCTTTAAACACACAATTACTCTTTAAAAGAGGGTTATAACCTCTTTTCTTTTTTACTTTATAACAAACACAATTAGAGGCTTTACTTCACCAAAAAGTAGAGAAAATGGTTTTCAAGTGGTCTGCCATCAAAACCGCCGCGAAGAAAACACACAAAATATATTTCAAGTAGTCTACACTTAAAACCATCGCGAAGAAAACACAGAAAATAGATTTCAAGTGGTCTACACTCAAAAAAGCCTCGAAGAAAACATGGAAAATGGATTTCAAGTGGCTCAGAACTACGGCGAGGAAGGGGAAAGAATTGAAGCGATGGCTGAGGAGGTCTTCAGACGGTGACAGCCCGAGCCCACCGGTCCAATCACCTTGCCAACCCGAGCTCGACGGTGATGATGAAATCGACCGGAGGGCGGAGATTTTTACTAAACTTAGCGATCAGACTTCTCTTTAAACACACAATTAGTAGCATTCTAATCCGTTGGTATAGTTGGTAATTCTTGGAAGATTTTCATAATTTTGACCGAGTAGCATTCTAATCCGTTGGTATCGGATTTGGGGTGTTACAGTATTACTCTTTAAAAGAGGGTTATAACCTCTTTTCTTTTTTATTTTATAACAAATACAATCAGAGGCTTTACTTCACCAAAAAGAAGAGAAAATGGTTTTCAAGTGGTCAGCCATCAAAACCACCGTGAAGAAAACATTCAAAATGGATTTTAAGTGGTCTACACTCAAAACCGCTGCGAAGAAAACACAGAAAATGGATTTCAAGTGGCTCAGAACTGTAGCGAGGAAGGGGAAATAATTGAAGCGCCGACTGAGGAGATCTTCAAACGGTGACAGCCCGAGCCCGCCGGTCCAATCACCTCACTAGCCCGAGCCCGACTGTGATGATGACATCGACTAGAGGGCGGAGATTTTTATCTCTGACTTCCAGCGCTTCCTGTCAATGGAGAAGATGGTGTTCTAGACTTTAGAGTGAAACTTGTGTCTCTATTTTGTTTTTTTTTTTTTTTTTTTTTTTTAATTATAGTTTATAAATTTGATACAATATGTTAATATGTTACTTTCTTTTTACCTTATAATCAATTAATGTCAATAAATTAATTGTACAGAAGATGGAGAACTTGTGACTAACTTTGACAAACCATATAACGAATTACGATCAATTAATGCATTACAAATTACAAATTAAAAATAAAAAATAAATAAACATTCAATTACATATACAAAATAAAATCCATTAGTGCATTATAAACACAACATAAAATTCATTACAATTGCAAATAATTCAAGTTTAAACTAAGGAAATTTCACATATGGAGAAAAAAATAGGTAAAGGATCATTCACCTCTTGTTGGAGACATCTGCCTCACCAACAACAGGTGGCGATAGAATCCAACGATAAACACCTCTGCCTTGCTGTCGATGTCTTCATCCCCATCATGAGGAGGTGATTGGACCGGAACCGATAGGCTGCAGCTCCTCTTACCATCAGACCTCCTGCCCTTTGGAAACCTCTGCCTGCACTTATATAAGCTCAGATATAGGAATGCAATTGTTGTGGAGAACATAAAGAAGTGTAGAATTTTATCAAAATTTAACTTTATTTGAGTTGTGAACTACAAGTTGATTGTCAAAATTATGAGAAGAATGAGAGTCTTTTATGGTCTTATCTAAACAATGAGAGTTTTGGTGCCACTTCACATAGACACACCACCAAAATATATTATATATTAATTAAGCACTTAACCCAACACACTAATTTATAACTAATTGTTGGCACAACCCAAAAATTATCGGGTCGTGTCGTATCGTGATGTGTGTGGGCGCATCTTGCATACACGAATGCTGCTCTGATTGGACCGTGGACAGTTCAAATGACTACGTTTTTAATGTTTATTTACAATTTAGAAACGTGAGGTCAGAATATCAAAGGCACATGCTCATTTACACAAAGCTACCACCTTAGAGATGCCATTTTCATCTTGTTCTCACTCTCAAAACATACAATTACTGAACCTAGCAATCATACTTTTCTTCCAAAACACACACAATCATAGATTTTTCTCTACAATGGATCTCATATGTCATATGTCAAAAAATGCTATAACTATTTTTTCACATGGACACAATAAAAACCCTGTGATTCGACAGTAGAAGAAGAAAATTGCCAAAATGAAAGAGCGAATCGCAAGATAGGATAAACATTAAGCGTAGCTCTATCACAACCCTGAACCTAATTTACACCTCTCCCTTCTCATTGGCTACCTCATTGAATTCCAGAATCAGAACTAACAAGACCAAAGAGATGTATCTCATTAATCTGTAATTTGAAGGAAATGACTACATCAAGTCTACTGACATCATCACCAACAAAATAAAATAACTACAATAAGTAAATCTAACCTTCACTTCCAATTTCGAATTATTCTTGTAACAGAGAGCCTATCAACTACATGTTAAACTTAGCAATCTAATCCTCAACTCACATGGTTTTCCTCTATAAAATGGACACAATTAGAGGCCGGTCTTCACCCAAAATCAGAGAAAATGGCTTTCAAATTTTCAGCCATCAAGACCGCCGGGAAGAAATCACGCAACGCCGCGAAGAAAACAAAGAAGATGGCATTCAAGTTGTTCAAATGGTCAGCCATCAAATCCTCCAGGAAGAAATCATGCAACGCCGTGAAGAAAACAAAGACAATGGAATTCAAGTTGCTCAGATCCGCGGCGAAGGCAGGCAAAGAACTGAAGCGGCAGCTATAAGCTCATTAAACGAGCCCATTTTAAATTTCTGTAAGCTCATGTGATATGAAGAAGAACCAGAGCAGTCTGAAATCTTTACCACTTTTATTGAATAATTACAGATTTCAAGAATGTGCACACTATACCCTTTCAATAAATTAAGCAGCTTTTTTTTTATTTTTTTATTTTATCTAAAATTCCATTTCAGTCAGGAGCAATAATCCTCCTAACAAAATCAAGCTGCATATCCTTAAACAAGTTAAACTGCTGGGGATTCACATGGTGTTTTCAGAAAAATTCTGTAGCAGTTCAGTAACATAGTTTTGCTTTCAATGAGGCATTTATCAACTACGTTCAAAAAGGTTATTCATAAACAATGTTCGTCCCAACAATAAATATATCAGGACCTGTCAAAAGTCAAAGCTTCTCAAAACTTCTCCATAATCTGTGGTTCACATTCTTCGTCCTGATATATTTATTGTCAGGACGAACTGACAATAGAAAGACTGTATGTGTATATATATATAAACTTATTAAAAATTATCTTTCGACGATGACAGCCCGAGCTTGACATACTAATTAAGCACTCAGCCCAACACACTAATTTATAGTTAATTGTTGGCACAACCCAAAAAATTATCGGGTCGTGTCGTATCGTGCCATGTTGTGTTGTGTTATGCCATGCCATGCTTGGAGATGCACATTCAAAGTCTCATTTTAAATTTTCGCCTAGGCCTTAGATACCTTTGAGCCGCCCCTGCCCTTAATCATTAATTCAACCAATAAAAATATTTACATGATCCTTAAATTTTTTATTTTTTATTTTAATTCATTGGACCCTTAAATTATCAACTAAGTCAATTTGACCAAATTTTTAATAGTCAACAATTCAATATTAGCATAAAGACGATTTTACCCTTGATCTTTAATTCAACCAATAATTTTTTTTTACGGATTACTAAAATTTTTCATTTTTCATTTTTATTCACAGGACCCTAAAACTTTTAAAATAGGTCAATTTGACCAAATTTTTAACAGTCAACAGTTCAATATTAGTATAAAGACGATTTTGCCCTCGATTTTTACTTAAACATGACTAGGATTCAACAAATGATACAAACAACACTTCAATCAAAAACTGAAGAATCATGAGACGATATTACCCAACCAAACTGAAGAAGATTCACCAAATAAAAGATTAATTGAAATGTACCTTAACTTGTTTATAGATCTTCTTTTCCCATGTCAATAACTTTTCCAAAACATTAGCATCTATTTCAAATTCTTCTGAAACTTCACTATTCAATATACCCTTAAACAACGATCTATTCCAAGTAATAGCTTGCATGACCCTCCGAGAATGATCCACAGTAACTGTAATTAGTAAAAAAAAAAAACACAAGGTTCAATCACAACATAGAACATATTGTGGCCAACAAATTCAAAAAAAATTCCATCAATTCAACGACACCATTACCCTTTTTCAGATTCCTTAGTTAAAATAAAATGCGAAACCTTTAAAATTTAATTAACCGATTCACCTTTTTTTGTTGTTGAAGGAAATTTCATATATCAGAAAGAAAAACACTAGCCAGAAGACTCGGCCAAGACCAACACCTCCACAAAAATAGGGTAAGACTTAAACCAAAAGAAATCAGAAACAGACATAAGAGCAGACTTAGCTAAGGAATGAGCGATAGCATTCGCTTTCCTAGACACGAAGCAAATAGAAATAGGGTACTTAGACATTAGACCCAATATATTAGAGATAAAGACACCAACATCAGCATACGTTTAATGTGTGAAGAAATCAAAAACCAGAAAAGTTGTTTATAGAGAATTCTCTCTCTCCTCTGAGAAAATTTACTTTCATTTTCTCGCTTGATTTTCTTGAGAAAACCACAGTTCAAAGAATGCTACTTGACTTCACATTATAAAATTAAGGCAGACATACGACTACATTTTTGTGTAAAATTCAATCTAACATAGTAACATACTACTAACATGCATCTAAAAACAAGGAAAGCAGATCAAAATTGAAGTCAAGAATAAAATTTTACCCTGATTATCAGTGAAATTAGAGTGATAATGCATCCTAAATTGGATACTTCCTGAGCAGTTTGTAAGGCCTTCCAAAACTGATAATCAATCAGAATCAAAACCTGCATCAAATTGACTGTCGTTAAAGTCGTTGGTGTTGTTGATCTCCTGCTAAACTCCGGAGGAGCTGTTTTCACTTGCTCGATTATCTCTGGTTCCTCCACCACTACTTTTTTCGGTTCATTAACATTAACATTATCAGTATTATTGTTAATGTTAATGTTATCGACCATTGAATCGACATTGTTTGTGTCATCCACATTGAAGAAATAATTACACGGCATGTTCTGCATTGGACGCACCTCCGGAGTTCTCCGTGAGGGAGTGGTTTTTGACGCCGTCACACAATCGTGGGCCTCGTTGACATTTTTTCCCTTTTTATCATGATTGTCGTCGTTGTTGTTTTTTTTTTAAGTGCTTATTCTACTTTGGTGTACTCTTCTTCTTCTTCGTCGTCTTTTTCTACCTCCTCTTCATTGTCGTCTTCATTATCGTCTTCAGTGATGGTGCAGTTGTCCATATGCAGAGCGTATTTTAGGTTCTTCACAGTAATCACCGGCTAGATGAGGGAGTGCTTGATAGGGCTACGAGAGAATTTAGGCAGCAGCGGCGAATGAGGAGGAGGAGGTAGTAGCAGGGTGGCATCTAGAGACTCGTCGTCCTCATCAAGAATGGCTTCAGCCTCGCCATGTCCGTAATCATTCAAGGTGACGTCGATGGAGAAGGCGGAGTGTGCGACTGCGAAGGCGTTTCGAGAAACAACAGCGTCTTCCTTAAGTTCCGACGGTCTTTGTGCGCACCACTGATTCTTCATTGTCTATTTTCGACTGAGCACAACCCATTAAAAAGCTTTAATCTTTCTTCACAAACTTGATTTGGATTTGATGACCACTAGATTTACATGCTTTGACTCAAAGTATATGCACTTGTCAAAATTTCTCCATAATCTGTGGTACACATTCTTCACGAACTGACAATAGAAAGACTGTATATATATATAAACTTATTAAAAATTATATTTCGACGATGACAGCCTGAGCCCGACATACTAATTAAGCACTCAGCCCAACACACTAATTTATAGTTAATTGTTGGCATAACCTAAAAAATTATCGGGTCGTGTCGTGTCGTATCGTACCGTGCCTTGCTGCGTTATGCCATGCCATACTTGAAGATGCACATTCAAAGTCTCATTTTAAATTTTCACCTAGGTCTCAGATACCTTTGAGCCGCCCTTGCCTCCAATATGAGAGACAGATGTCTCCACACGGTCGAAGTGAATCTCAATGATGATGGGTTTTAGGTATTTTGCTTCTTCTTTTTTCTCTTTTTTAATACGTAGAAATACAGTGGATTTTTATAGATAAATTATTTTTAATATAACAATTATTTAATTATTTTTAAAAATGCTTTGTTAATGTATTTTAAATTTTTAATGGTTCTGAATTCTTATATTCTCATACCGATATGCTCAGATACAACATACACTGGGTGCATGAGATTTTCTCTCCCATAAAAGATTCTTGAGTATATATGACAAAGTACATATGTTTATCACTTAAATCATGCTATACATATGATTCATATGAAAATCATATATCCACTTATTGAATTGTGCACCGAATTGTGAGTAATTCATCGCCTTTACTAATGACTACTTAGTATGTGTTACACAGTTAAAAAAAAAAAAAAAAAAAATGGTGTAAAGCTTTTTGTGAGATTCAAGAAAATGTTTTAATAAAGTATTAGGGCCTGTCCTGTATCGTTTTACAGGCCCGTTTTCGTTTTTGTTTTCTAAATCCGATTTCGAATACGCGTTCGTTATCGTTTTTCATTTTGTTTTCCATTTTATTTTCCAAAACAAAAACAAAAACAAAAACAACTACAGTGTTAAAAGTGAAAATTTTCCAAAACAACTTTTTGATGTTTTTCATTTTGTTTTTCGTTTTGTTTTTCACTTAAAATAAAAAACTCAATTTTTTTTTTCTTTTTTTTCTTCCTTTCACTGATCTCCTCCTCCTCCTTCTCCTTCTCCTTCTTCTTCTTCTTCTTCCCGCCGGTCACCCTCCACCTCCTCCTCCTCCTCCTCCTTCTTCTTCTTCTTCTTCTCCTTCTTCTTCCTTCTTCTCGATCAGATCGGGCCCTTCTTCTTCTCCTTCTTCTTCTTCTCCTTCTTCTTCTTCTTCTTCCCGCCGGTCACCCTCCACCTCCTCCTCCTTCTTCTTCTTCTTCTTCTTCTCCTTCTTCTTCCTTCTTCTCGGTCAGATCGGGCCCTTCTTCTTCTTCTTCTTCTTCCGTCAGATCGGGCCTTCTTCTTCCGTCAGATCGCGCCCTTCTTCTTCTTCTTCTTCTTCTTCTCCTTCTCCTTCCTTCTTCTCGGTCAGATCGGGCCCTTCTTCTTCTTCTTCTTCTTCCCTTCTTCTTTCTGATCTACCGCCGATCCCTTCTTCCTCTTCTTCTTCTTCTTCTTCTTCTTCTTCTTCTTCTTCTTCTTCCCTTCTTCTTCTTCCCTTCTTCTTCCCGATCTGCGCCGATCTCTTCTTCCTCTTTTTCTTCTTCTTCTTCCCTTCTTCTTTCCGATCTGCTTAAGAGAGGAAATCTGAAAATTTTCCAAAAAATTTCCAGATTTCCAGATTTCCTATGTTTTTTGTAAATCTGTCTTTACTTTTTTTTTTTTTTTTTGGTTGTTGTTTCCAGGACATGTTCTTGACAATAAATAAATAAATAAATAAATAAAATTCAACTCATTAATTATGGCCTGTAAAATGATACCAGACGCGTTTTTTACGTTTTCATATTCGGAATCCAGCTTTCAGGAAATGTTACCAGACGCGTATTTGGATTTCGAAACTGAAACCAAAAACACTGTTTTCATTTTCATTTTTATTTTCGAAAAACAAAAACAAAAACAACCTTTGAAAAACGTTACAGGACGGGCCCTTAAGATCTCCTTTTATAGGTCTCAATTTAATTACCTGATGGTGGTTACAAATATATCATGGTACTAAAACTTGAGAGTAGTACCACATCACCTCCTAGCATAGATGATAGTGTACCTCCCTTTTACATTAGTGGTGAATTATTTAAGTTCCACTATGTGCATAGACATTCAAACCCCACATGTATTATTTGATCTTGTTGGGTTCCGATAGTCCTACTGTAGTACTTTAAAAAAAAAAAAAAAAAATCTTTATTTTGGGGTAACTTGGTCTTTTTATCAGTAATCAAAATCAACTTTAACAACAAGGACTTCTAAGTAGATAATTGCATATATACTCTCTAGATACAATTATGTCAAACTTCAGCGGTCTGGTGTATTTACTATTTTATCCCTAATCAAAAGTGTGTTAATTCTCTGATCTCGGAAAGAACCGTTACACGCAATCTCTTGGCAGCTTCCGGCTTCCACTCAGTGTCTGCTGAAGCCAAGTTAGGGTTTATTGTGTTGAGAGGAATTTCTTTTAATCGAGACAGGTAAGATACTAACCTTTAAACTAATTGTTAATATTAAATTAATAATCCAGTTATCAATAATTAGGATTTCCTATTGAGTCTAAATTAATGATTGCTGAGTACTGACTGGATTCTTATTTCAACTCGTATCTCTCTCCTTTTTCATTGCAGGTTATATTTCAATTTTCGAAGAGCCGTGAGAGAGCAAAGTTTAGGTACGACACTATAAGATTTTCATTTCTGTTCATTATATTGAGTATATATATATATATATTTTTTTTTTTTTTTTTTTTTTGCTTTTAATGTAAGATATAGTTTGTGCTTTTGTTAATTTCTCTGGTGACCATAATCCATATGGGTTTTATGTATTGAGTTGTACTGAGTGAAGCTTTTTCTTGCTTTAGTTGTCTTCAAGTTGCAAGTTAATAGATGTGAATGATTTATTGTTTCCCTGTTTCTTAATGGTTATGGACCTCCATCCAATTATGTCATGCGGAGGAGAGATTGAATATACTGTACCTTATTGAAGTTTGAAATTTTTTTTTATTTCGTTTAATTATGAGATTATTTAAATTGTGGATTCTATTTTAAGCTCTCTGTGTTTGAATTGTCATGAAAGTGAGATTGATCATATTTTTCATTTTTGTTCATCTCTGTTGGGCTTCATGTTGAAGTGCGTCGAAGTGGTTTGCATTATAATTCTATTGCCTACTGTTAATAATATATTATTCCATGTGTTCGAAGCTGTAGAAGGAATGTTTTGTTAGCCTTTTGCTATCCTAGCTAGTTTGTCAATGTGGATTTTAATTATAGATATATGACAGTTGTATTTACCATGTTGACTTTGGCAGCACGTTTTTGTTTCTTCAACATTGGTGGAATGTATAAAATGTGCTAGAAGATTAATTGATCGAGAAGGCCTTGTAATTTCAAACAAAAATCTGAAACTTTTTATGGGTCTAAACGTTATCAAATGGCTGCTAATAGAGCTTCTCTAATAGACAAATTTATAACTTTTATGTGTTTGAATTTAAGGTTCATTAAACATAGATGTTGTGATCTATTGAATTTAAGTTTATATATGGATTTAATTTTTAATCTTTAGTTGTAGTTTATGTTTGAATTTTAAGTGTATTTTTTTGTGTTTAAGTTTATTTTGAATTTATGTGTATCTTTGAATTTAAGTGTATGTTTAACTTCCGGTGTATGTTAAAATTCAAGTCCAAACCCAAAATTCAATTATATGTTAAAAAAAATTATGTTTACTATTTAGTGGGTTGAGCAATTTTTTTTAATTGAAACTAGTCGAGGCGGGTCGAGTATGGGTCACCCCGGCCCAAACAGGTATCAGGTATGGGGCATCCCCATCCACCCTGTTGCTATCCTTAGATGTGATGCAGTGGAGAGCATCAGAATCTGTCAAAACTAATGTTCTTATAATCTTATTGTCAATAATGGCTTTCTTCATTTTTGGATCAAGGCCTTTGAATGTGATGGATGATTTCTACTATTTTCAGATGATGTTTGTTTCACGTGTTCTATAACCAATTAACCATAACTCTTTTTTTCATTTTTCATTTTTTCTTTTTAAGCTTTGTCTTACCGGTGTAAATTGTATTACTCTGCCTGAGCCACAATTACGGTCTTGTATTCACTTACTAAATTGCTATGACAGCAAAAGTGGACATTCTTGTTTCAAACTGTTTCATGGTTTTATATGTGGGGGTGGTAAATATTATGTTGGCAAATAATTATGATAGGCAATCTAATATATGCTAACATTTATTTATTTATTATCCTTGATTCCAGAGGCCATTGATTCAAGAATGGCGTTGGTTGTAATCTGTGGGCAACCATGCAGTGGAAAGTCGATGGCAGCTCTATGCCTGGCTGAAGCTCTAAAAGAATCGGAATCAAAAGATACAGTCAGGATAATTGATGAAACTTTATTTCATCTTGACCGCAACCAGAGCTATGCCAATATGACTGCAGAGAAGAATTTACGTGGAGTGTTGAGGTCTGAAGTTGATAGATCTGTGTCAAAAGATAATATCATCATTGTAGATTCTTTGAACAGCATCAAGGGTTATAGATATGAATTGTGGTGCTTGGCTCGTGCTACCGGAATAAGATACTGTGTGCTATATTGTGATGTGGAAGAAACTCATTGTAGAAAATGGAATGAAGAACGCCAGGAAAAAGGGGAAAAAGGAGAAGTTGCGTACGATGATAAGATATTTGAAGATCTGGTAAGAAGGTTTGAGAAACCAGATAGAAGAAATCGTTGGGATTCACCTTTGTTTGAGTTGTGGCCACATAAGAACGGAATAGAGAAATCCTCTGATGCCATTTTGGATGCTGTTTCTTATTTGACAAAAAAATTGGACTCAAAATCACGGGATGTTAAGATCTTACAGCCAACTATCGCTACCCAAAATACCCGATTCTCAGAGGCAAATTCTCTTTACGAATTGGACAGAGCAACACAAGAGGTGACCAATGCTATTGTGGAAGCTCAATCCAAGGCACTTGGAGGGCCTCTTAATGGGATATCCCTGGGACAGGGTTTACCAAATATCAATATTTCAAGATCAGTTGGGCTGCCAGAGCTACGAAGGCTGCGCAGAACATTTATGAAATTGACGGGGCAAACAAGTTTGAGCGGACGACCGCCTCCCTCTGATGCAGACAGTGCAAAGAGAATGTTTGTCGACTACTTGAACCGGGAGCTAGATACAACTGCTTGATGTTGTAGTTTGATATTTTTGATCTTGATCAAAAGGTTTTGTACCAACAAATAATGGAAGAGAGGGTTTGAATTTTACGATATTTGTCAAAGCTTTTGTGGTGGTCATATTGTATCAAAAGAAAGTGCAAGTGTAACCTATTTTGCAAACATTTAATCTATGTTTTTGATATAAAAAAATTTCCTTCTAATTTCTTGAACTTGTAGATTTTGTTGGACATAGAAATTTGTTGCCCTTTCAGGCATTAGCAGCTCAAGTTGTGTGTTGACACAGCTCATTTTCTGTTAACAAATTGAAACCTGTAGAATTCTACAGGTTGGGGTCATGGTAGGCCAACAAAAACACCAACCCAACAAAAATTAAATAAGTAATCCACTGCCTAATGGGTCAGATTTATTAGTTAAAAATAATAAGGGTTATGGCATTGGGTCCCCTCTGAAATTTTTTTTTAGGCGTCAAACCCTTGAATTCTCATTAAATAGTAAAATCTGATTGTAGATGTCCCTTTAAACATACGTTTAAGCATTTAACTGTTCAAATGGCAATAAACCAAATTGTTTACAAATTAACGAGAGTTTAAGAGGTTTAAGACTCTAAAAAAAATTCAGAAGGTAAAATTCAAGCTCGTATAAATTTTGGGGACCAATGCCGATAAGTGGATAACCCAAATAATAAATAAACATAGAAAAAGAAACTCCATATTTCACGGACACAGTTGTAAGTTGGTGACTTGTGATGTGACGTGCTGGAACCAAAAATAATTGTAGTCTCCATTTGGCAAACTCTAATAAAGTTGTTTCTGCTTAATTAATTAATAAATCCAACTGATTAATGATAATCAACTTAAAGAGGGACGAAATCACTGCCGTCAATCAAACAAGGGTAGTCGGATACCCACTAAATGAACACCACGTGTCATTCTAGTGAATCCCACATGGGGCATCGACTTTAATTATAATTTTTTCAGGCTGGGGGTAGCGTAATTGATAGAACAAGCAAATTTAAAATTGGAAAGTAAAAGTTTACAGCAGCAGATCATAAATTACAATTATTCCCTGTTTCAATTTGTGTTGGTTAGAGTAAATGATTTGCCTGTTTGTTTTAGTCTAAAAGTTGGAGCCTTTTGTTTTAGATCTGATTTTAATTATTATTTTATTTAATAAACCAAAACACAATTATTTACACGAACCCAAGGACTAGAATCATATAAACCTGGACACCACCAAAACACAGCACTCTCTCTCTTTCTATCTTGATGCCAATTTTGAGTTGAATCTCCACTCTTCGATGACACTTTAATTGGTACGCTCTCCAAAACCCTAATTTTGTTTTTCATTTTTTTTTTTTTTTTTTAACTTTCTATGTGATTTTGATCTGATATTTGTGTTGGGTTTTCCTTTTTAAGATCTGGGTTTCTTTTTAGTTTATTATAAAAATAGAAAGTTTTGCATTTTGTTTTTGGTTGCCCAAGTAGTGAGTGAAAAGCAAATGAGATTCAGTTCTGTCGTTTATCAGTACCATTCCAATTGCTCGTCACAGAATCTAAATTGTTCGATATTGATTTGGTGGATCTTTGACTTTTGTTATTGCAGGTTGATTGGTTAGTTGCTATTTGGGGACAAGTTTTTCTACAATCAGCATTTCCATTTGAGGAGAATTTGATCTCTTTTAGTGTGATTTAGACTTCTTCCAATTCGTCTACGTTGATCAACTGTTGATCCATAATTACTTTCGAACTTGGGTGTTCTGATCTCATTTTCGCACTTTTAGTAGTAATTATGATAGATTGTGATGAACTCACATTGTGATTTTTATTTTTTGGATAACTTGGATGTAATTGGAGGACAAGTGTAAAGTACAGTATCTCAATGCTTGTAGGAGTTGTACGGATTCACGGTAACATTTATAGAAGTTTGTGTGTTATGATAGGTTATGGTTTTCGCTGTTCTTGGAGATTCACATTAAAGGAGTTGGCTATTTAGTGGATTTTAAAACTTAAATCATTTAAGGGGGTTGCGCAAATTGGACATGAGAAGCCCCTGGTTAAATAAACTGTCTGTCATTTTTGGCCCTAGAACACCAGTCAGCTTGTTGTTAATATGCGTTATTAGCATTGTTGCACTAATTGCTGTCTTAGGATCATCATCTTCAAATGAGCTAGACTCTGTAACTTCAACTCCAAAACCTGATATATATACATACTATAGGAGACTAAAGGAGCAAGCTGCAGTTGATTATTTGGAGTTGAGAACTCTCTCATTGGGAGCTAGTCGGCAAAAGGAGTTCAAACTTTGTGGCAAAGAGAGAGAAATTTTTGTGCCTTGTTACAACTTATCGGCGAATGTTTTGGCTGGGTTTAAAGATGGGGAGGAGTTTGATCGGCATTGTGAATTGTCAAGACTTGGAGAGCAGTGTTTGGTTCGCCCTCCAAAGGATTATAAGATCCCCTTAAGGTGGCCAACTGGTCGGGATGTGATATGGAGTGGAAATGTGAAGATAACAAAAGACCAATTTCTTTCGTCTGGAAGCATGACCAAAAGGTACCATTCAATTAATGCTGAAAGTGATTTTGCAGTGGTTCTTGTATTTAATCAATCTTCTTTAGCAACATTTTTGTTCAAACCGATAGGATCCTAGAAACATATGTTCTTATTGGACTTTATGTTGTTTTCTTTGTCAGTTTTGTGATTTATAACAATTTACCTCATTTATAATTTTTCCTAAACTTTATAGATTGATGTTACTGGAAGAGAATCAAATTGCATTTCATTCTGAGGACGGATTGATCTTTGATGGTGTCAAAGACTATTCTCGCCAGGTTGCCGAGATGATAGGGTTAGGAAGTGACTCTGAATTTCTTCAAGCTGGTGTAAGTTTTTATTGCATCATAGTTATTATGCATAATCATTAACAATGGGGCATCATTCGGTTTTAAAATAGTGTGCATTTGCTGAATAGAAATTTTATTGCCCTTTATAGTCTAGCAATTAAAGTTTACAATGGGAATAACAAGGGTGTATGTAGCATGGTCTGCCACAATTTTGTCCTTTTCCCCTTATTGTTTTTGAAAGAGAAATAGAAATCTCTGTTGCATCACAGTTTTGAATCCTTATATGTCAATTACAGGTTCACAATGTATTAGATATTGGTTGTGGATTTGGAAGCTTTGGAGCTCATTTAGTATCATTGAAGCTAATGGCTGTTTGTGTTGCGGCATATGAAGCAACTGGCAGCCAAGTCCAATTGGCACTGGAGAGAGGTCTTCCTGCTATGATTGGCAACTTCATCTCAAAAAAACTTCCCTATCCATCGTTGTCATTTGACATGGTTCATTGTGCTCAATGCGGTATTATTTGGGACCAAAAAGGTACATGTGATAACACAACAAATTTTGAATTCGTTTGCCTCCCAAGAATATTAAAAGTAAAAGGATTTTTGTAATTTCCTGCTAGATTCATGCATGGATTTCAAAGATTAACTTCATTTTATTTTATGTGTGTATTTGGTCAACTTAAGAGTTTTCTTTTATAATTTATTTAATATTTATCTTTTTTGTTATTCTGGGTATGGAAGTTGAGTAATGTTTCCTTCTGTAAAATACTATAGCTCTGCTTTTTGACTGTTACTGCACAAAACAGATGGGATGTTTCTTATAGAAGTGGACCGGTTACTAAAGCCTGGAGGATACTTTGTTTTAACCTCCCCCTCAAGCAAGCCACAAGGAAGTTCGTCAAGTATGAAGAAGAGAAGCATGCTAAAACCTTTGGAAGATTTTTCTGAAAGAATATGTTGGAGTTTCATTGCTCAACAAGACGAGACTTCCATTTGGCAAAAAACTGTGGATGCTCATTGCTATGCATCTCGGTGAGATGAAAATGACCACTCTAACATTACTATTATTATTATTATTTAAACTTCCTTCTCTATTGGATAAGTTTTGAACTTTAGTAATTTTCACATGCATTCTTATTTATGGTTTTATGTGAAATTTTTTCTTCTCAAATTGTTGCTCGATACAGCAAGTACGCGATACCACTATGCAAAGAAGGGCACGATGCTGTTACGTACTATCAGCCCCTTATGTCATGTATAAGTGGGACAAACAGCAAACGCTGGATTCCAATTCAGAATAGGTCATCTGGTTCTCAATTAAGCAAAGCTGAGCTTGAAGTTCATGGAAAGTATAGTTTCAAGTTTTTTTTTTTTCTGTGAACATTTTGTTTTAGTTGTGTTAGCATGCAGTTTGTTTGTTAATTCCTTTAATGCATCTTTTTGCTGTGCTAGTTTATTGATCCACTTTCATCATTGCAGGAGTTCAGCCTGAAGATTTCTTTGAAGACTTACAGGTCT
Organism: Acer campestre; assembly: GCA_954870605.1. Taxonomy (NCBI): domain Eukaryota; kingdom Viridiplantae; phylum Streptophyta; class Magnoliopsida; order Sapindales; family Sapindaceae; genus Acer; species Acer campestre. The sequence goes on along the minus strand of OX940806.1, from coordinate 25,697,889 downwards.
GGAGATCAGCTCTAAGAAACTATTGGTCATTGCTTACGCCCTTAATTTTCTCTGACCATCCTAAGAGGCCAGGTGATGAAGATCCATTACCTCCATTTAACATGATACGGAATGTGATGGACATGAATGCTCATTATGGGGGTCTAAATGCTGCATTTCAAGAGGAGAAAAAATCTGTGTGGGTGATGAATGTTGTACCTGTCAACGCTCGAAATACACTTCCTCTCATACTTGATAAAGGTTTTGCTGGTGTCCTCCATGACTGGTAAGTATTAGATTTAGTTATGTTATATAAAATCTGTGAAATTTGATGGTGTTAAAATTTGATTTAAATTGAGGTGATCTAGAAAGTAATCTTTAGAGGATTTTCTAAAAGATTTTTTTGTTTTGCAAATCAAATTTTTAAATTTTTAAATAGTTTGCTCTGTTTGCAAATAATCTTTTGATTCTAAATCTTGTAAACATTATATAGTTTACCATTTATCAGCAGTTATTTTTCTCTTAATTGATTCCATTATTTACAATTACCTTATGTCAACCGATAACTATAAGATATTCTTGAAGTCCTCATAGGTAGGAACTCTAGAACATCACAACAGTCTGACTGGCCAATGTCAAATAATTCTTTGTTGTACTCGTGTAATTGGGACCATAACGTAAGTTTATAGGCAAGTTTATGTAGTCATTTTGGGAAAGCTTATTATGTTTTGGGCTTCGTATCTCTTTATTTTTATTCTTTTATTCTTTTTTTTTTTTTCTCTGTTGCCATCTTATTTTTGAATCATGTTAAGAAATAAAATTGCTTGCTCTAAGCTTCAGGGAAATAGAATCATTCTTGTGATCATCTCTTGGTGTGCAGGTGTGAACCCTTCCCCACATACCCACGAACATATGACATGCTTCATGCAAACGGGCTCCTCTCACAACTCTCATCAGAGAGGTGTGATATGATGGAGTTATTTTTAGAGATGGATCGAATTCTACGTCCAGAGGTATTTTAGCTATATTCCCGCTATTTTTTTTACCCAATTGCTTATGCATGAAAATTCTTGCTATGCAATACGAAGTTGTTTACTCCCAAGTTTTTTGTGCAAACTGCTTCCTACACCACCCTTGTCTTATATTCACATAGATATGATACTTTCGTTTATACTCAAGGCAGTTCTGTCCTAAGTGATCCTTGTTCATGATCTATCTTGTGGTCTGTTATCAAGTAATCAACAATCTCCTAAACCCTTCCTTTCCCGCCCTTTTTTTTTTTTTGAAAAAAAAAAAATTAAAAAAAAAAAAAAAATCTAATAAGATTTATTTGGTTTTGATAATTTTGTGCTGTTTCAACTGTCATGTACACTCATTTGGGTCTCTCCCTCACCAAAGTCTCCTTCATGGATGTTTTTTGATGCCACTATGTGAAATTGTTAATCTTGACTTTTGGGATTGGTTTTGGTTTGCTAGGGATGGGTTGTTCTTTCCGATAATTCGGGAGTTATAGAGATGGCACGTGCACTTGCTACCCAAGTACGGTGGGAAGCAAGAGTAATTGACCTTCAGAATGGCAGTGACCAGCGGCTACTTGTTAGTCAAAAACCTTTCGTTAAGAAATGATTGATTTAGCAGCAGGAGGTCTTACCACATAGAAATGTATAATTTATTTTTTTTTCCAGTTTTTGTAATTCCGCGTATATCATGTCAGGAAGGTGTCTAATTAGGCAATAATGACATTTTTCTACTTGTTATCGTTGCCATAGTAAAAATTGTCTAGACTGCATCAGCACGTGATGTTATCGATCATTGCCAGAGCACAATCCTCTTAAACTGCATCAGCATGTGATATGCATGCCCTACTATTGACAGATTTTATTTCAACAATTGATCTTAGGGCATGCAGAAGCTGTAGATTAGAAAGGAAGTTTGTCGCATAGGCTGCTGCTATTCAAATTTTTTTTTTTTTTTTTTTTTCCATTTTTGGTCAATTTGTTTGTAGCAATTCATTCATCCAATTTTTGTGTTTTTGTGTTTTTTTTTTTTTTTTTTTGGGATTGGTTATTTCTTTATATTTCGATATTTGGACCGGAGTCTTTGTGTATTTGACAATCACTTCTGTGAAGGATAAGAAAAATGGTCACGAAATGTGATAGCTACATTTGTACTGTAACTCCCTCCCTCCCTCACAGTTTCTCAAAGAGCAACACTTCATTGTTGTTTATTCAGAAACTTTCTATCCAACCTCAAGTTCTATTACTAATATCTTGATATTCCTGAAAGACTTCATTGTATAAATATTTTTCCGGTGAGTACACAGCAACGAATGCTGGCATTTGTACACACAGCAAGGTAGTAGTGTCCACACTTTGCTCTATAATGTGTTCAATCTAGCGAGAAAACACAGAATCAAAGACGACCATAGTTGATTTTGTCGATGCCGTCTTTTCTCTACTCAGTTTTCTTTCCTTCAGCTTATTAATCACCATTCTGCAGGATAACAATGGATTTGAATGAGCTAAAAAGTCTCTAGACAGATGATGTATCATTATCGGAAATATATATATGCCTGTTGAAGATAATTCAAACAAATAACACACCAATTCAATTCTTAAAATAAGTAATAACTAATGCCAATAATCCCTATTTGATCGACAAAAAATTAAAGATAAAAAATAATATATCCAGTAATTTTTACAAATTGGGTGTTGAAACTCATCTCAGGGTTCAACTGCTCTGTTTCTTCTCCTTTCTCTTGTAGCCATTTTTTCACCATACCTCTGCAATATATCTGCCAAATCAAACAACCCCACCTCTTTTAATTTTTTTCCCACTTCCTCAAACATGACCACTCCTTCCTCGTTGGAGTAATAATGCAAAAATTTGTTGTAATCGAATCTCGGAACCTCAACTCCTCTGTTTATCACTCTCTCCACATACTTAGCAGCTTCTAATGACTTCCCTGCCTTGACCAAACCTCCGACAAATATGGTGTCGAAATTCACTAGCGGGTCTGTTCCTTTCCTCCCTCTCTTTCCCAAATGCCCTTGCAGTAACATAACATAGGTGTGCATTGTAGGCTCACAACCTCTCTTTATCATTTCTCTGAACACTTGTGTTGCTTCACTTGCCCTTCTCTGCCCCAAAAGCCCCTTTATCAATCCATGATATATACTAATATCCGGCTTTTCGATCCTATCAACGACGTTATAAGCCTCTCTTAGTCTACCCCTCGCTAAATACCCGTAAATTATGCATGACAATGTTAAATTATCAGGTTGAATCCCTCTTTGAAGCATTTCCTCAAACACCACATAAGCTTGAGAAATTTTGCCTCTTTTACACATCCAATCAATCACTAACCTATAGGTTGAGATACCCAAATCATCCATTCTACTGACTATCATCATCTGAAAAACTTTCAAGGCCTCATCATACTTATTTTTCTTAAAAAAAGTCTCAATCATTATATCAACCACGTCGATACCGGGTTCGAACCCTTGATCAATAATCAAGTTCCAAACTTTAGAAGCCTCAATCAAGTCACCCACATCACAAAAACCTTTAATCAACCAACCATAAGTGACCCCATTAGGCTCAATCCATTCTTTCAACTTCAAAACCAAATATTTAGCTTCCTCAACAAGCTTGTTCTCACACAAAGTCTCCATAACCTTATTCAATCTCTCTAAACTATACTCAAACCCACAATTATTCATCAAATGGAAAAAATTCACACACTTGTTCAATTCCCTCACCTGGGCTAAAGTCTTCAAAGCGATCCTGAAAGTCTTATCGTTCACCAAACGGCGTCGTCCCATCTCCTGCAAAACCTGCCAGAATAGATCAATGTTTCTTGATTTTCCAATTATATCCACCATTTTGTTGAAGGTGAGTGTGCTATGAGGAGGGAAGCATGGGTGGGCTTTTTCGGTGTAGAGAAAGAAGAGGTGGACGGGACGCCATGAGAGGGGAAATTTGTTGCAGACTTGGAGGAAGAATTCGTGAGTGAGGTTGAAGTTGCAGGAGGAGAGGCTCGAGTGGAGGCGTGACTCGGGAGAGTTTTGTTGCTGGTAGAGAATGGTGCAGACTCGAAGGAGGTGATCTGGATTCACTGGGGAGGAGGTTGAGGTTGGTGTCGTGGTGGGGTTGGTGAGTTGGGGTTGAGTTGACTCGGCGGTGGTGGTTAAGAAGCGGGCATGCTGGTTTCGGTGGCTGAAGATGGTGGTTAGGGGTTTAGCGAGGTTTAACCGTCTGATCAGCATTTTGATTTTTTGACAAAGAGAATTGAAATTGGAGAAAACTAATAAAACTGGAAAAATTAACTTAATAAAACTAAAAAAATTGAATAATATATGGAGATGCAGGGGATCGAACCCTGTGCCTCTCGCATGCAAAGCGAGCGCTCTACCATTTGAGCTACATCCCCGTCTGATTATGTCTGTCATCAAAGTTATATATAACATGGAACAAAATAGCAATGTAGCATTCTAATTTCTAAAAGGCAATTTTTGGTGAATTGAAGATGGTGTCCAGAATCAAGATGCAACGTTTTCGGTTCCCTTTTTAATTTATAATTTTAAGAACCACTTCCACTTGCATGACAAATTATAATGGGCAAAAGCAAATGTGTGTGGATTTTTTCGCATATGCGAATAACGTGATGAAATAGTTTGGATTTGGTTTGATTGGCATCTTTAATTGCATTATTGTTCCAACATCATCTACTTTTCTGATTTGCTTGTCCATTTTATTCTTTTTATTTATTTATTTATTATTTATTTATTATTTTTATAATAAACTGAAATTACAAAGAAACACAGCACTTAGCCGAAACAAGCAAACCAACACTGGACGGAAAATCCTCCAGCCGAAATAAATCTTCTACAAGAGAGAGGGCGTTTTTAGCTAACAAATGGGCTACCTTATTAGCCAATCTAGGAACGAAATTTATTGACATACAAAGAGCCTACCTCATCATACAATGGATATCTGAAATAACACATTCAATTTCAGACTGAAGAAGCTTACCATTATTAATCCAATTTACCACCACATCAGAATCAGAATCAAAAAATAAGTAAAAGACACATCATTCAAATTGGTTTGTGACACAATTTCAATCTTTTCATTTTTCATGTTATATAGACAATCCAATCTTTTTTATATATATATATATATAATAAATATAAATCACTTCAAGTTGCTATAATAACTAACCTATAAAATAATAACGTATTTGTGTAAGGTAAAAATATTTATAAAAAAAATATTTAAAATTAGACAATATGATTTGATAACCTAAAAAATTAGTCCAAAATTCAACTCAAATGATGTGAAAAGTGATTTGTTTATTGACCACATCATGTTATCCCATCCCATGGTTTTTGTTGTATGGTATTACTCATAAAATAAGAAATAATGGAGGAATAATTAATATTTAAAAAAAAAAAAAAAAAAAAAATTGGAATGGAGGAATAACAAGAGACAATTCCAAAATAGTCCTTCCAAAATACAAAAATTGAGGATGCAATAATTAGCAAAAAAAAAATAAAAAAAATAGCGAATAGCGCGCTCTCAGTTGAAAACAAACCTTGCAAAACAAACGGCCGAGATCCGGTCTTGGTTCCCCAAAAAGTTGCCCGGTCTTTAACACCTTCTCTCTACTATATAAATCCCCCTCCCTTTCCTCGACTTCTCATTTAAACCTCCTTTTAATGCACAACTAACTTTTACTACTTCTTTTCAAATTCTCTTTTTAATTTATTTATTTATTATTATTATTGTTTTTTTTAGTGTTCTGATCTCTTTCGAGTAACAATGTCGACGACGGAGAAGGAGAGAGAGACTCATGTTTACATGGCCAAGCTCGCCGAACAGGCCGAGAGATATGAAGGTTTTTCTTTTCTTTTTGAGTTTTTTCATTTTTATTATTTTTTCGTTTTTGAGGTGGATCGGTTGTCTTATGTTTCTGCATTGTCGATTTGATTTGATTTGATTTGATTTGCTTATATTTCTGTTCAAAACGTGGACTTTGTTTCTGCTTTTATACGGTTGTTTTCTTCGTGTTAGATTTACCTATGTGAATTGCGATTAATGATTGATAAATTGACTGTGTTTAATTTGTTAAGATTCGTCAAATTATGTTGTAAAAATGTTGGATTCACGGTAATATTGATGGAAATGAAACGAAGACGCATAATTACAGTTCTAGTATATATTTTTTTTATGCGACTAATGTGACCAGTAATGTCTATGCAGTCTCAAGATTTATATTGCCAATGTGTGTAGTATTTATAAGTATAATGAATTTACCTATGTGAATTGCGATTTTTGATGGATAAATTGGATTGTAATTAATTTGTTGAGATTCATCGAATTACATATGTTGTAAAAATGCTGGATTCACGGTAATTTTGATGGAAATGAAACGAAAACGCATAATTATAGTTGTAACATTTTTTTATGTGACTAATGTAACCAGTACTGTCAATGCTGACTCAGGATTTATATTGCCAATGTGTGTAGTTATTTATAGTTTTAATGAATATAGTGACCTTTAATCCGATTTTCAAAAGTTTGTCCATCATTTGCTTTGTGTCGTTATTGGATTGCCAATTAATGGCCTATGATGTTCGGGAAGAAAATTAGGGACAACTCACAATGGATTATGGTTTTTCATTTCTCTGAAGAGTACTACTTATTCGGTTTGTTGTACAGAAATGGTTGAGTGTATGAAAATGGTTGCAAGACTTGATTGTGAGATGACGGTAGAGGAGAGGAACCTTCTCTCTGTAGGGTACAAAAATGTCATTGGTGCCCGGAGAGCTTCATGGCGCATTATGTCTTCAATTGAACAGAAGGAAGAGTCTAAAGGAAATGAGCACAACGTGAAACTAATCAAGGGTTACCGCCAGAAAGTAGAGGAGGAGCTCTCCAAGATCTGTGGTGACATTTTGACTATTATAGACGAGCACTTGATCCCTTCTTCTACTTCTGGAGAGGCCACTGTTTTCTATTACAAGATGTGAGTTGTGCTGCCCTAAAGATAGGATACTTTGGTGATTAGTTATTACAGTTCTCTGTCTGTTATTTTATCTATGCCCATGCTGTACATGTTTGTCGATTTGTACTTGGATGCTAATAATTCTACATTTTGTTCTTAAACTTTTAAACTTCTTTATTGCCATGTGTGAATTCAGGAAAGGTGACTACTTCCGGTATCTTGCTGAGTTCAAGACAGACCAGGAAAGAAAAGAGGCAGCTGAGCAGTCATTGAAGGGTTATGAGGCATGTTCATTTGACATCTATGTGCTAAATTCATATTCATCTAGCACACTTACTTTTGTCCTCGCTTGATGTTCTATCTTGTTGTGTTTCGTATCCTTATAGGCTGCTTCTGCTTCTGCAAGCAAAGATCTTCCTTCAACCCACCCAATCCGTCTTGGCCTTGCTCTTAACTTCTCTGTATTCTACTATGAGATAATGAACTCTCCTGAAAGGTGTTAATTCGTATATCTATTGTAATCTGTTTAAAGCTATCAAATTAATTTCGTTCTAGTTTTTCTTGACCTTTGGATGACTTATTATATTTGTAAAACTTGCAGAGCCTGCCATTTGGCTAAACAAGCTTTTGATGAGGCGATTGCAGAGTTGGACACCTTAAGTGAGGAATCATACAAGGATAGCACCCTGATCATGCAGCTGTTGAGAGATAACCTCACTCTTTGGACTTCTGATTTGCCTGAAGATGGAGGTAATTATACATTGTAGATTGAAGTTAAAAAGTTTAACTTTCTGGATCGCAAAGTTACGGAAGGAAAGAGCGAATTGCAATTTATGTATAGAAACATTATCTTAGAGGGTATTTAAGACATGAAATGAACAATGCAGGTGACGAGAACTTCAAAGCTGATGAATCCAAGCCTGCGGAAGCTGAGGTAGATGCTTGTTTAAATTCTTCTTATTAAACCAACAAATTCTTTCTCCGTTGCTGTATACTCAAGTTGCAATATGTTTTGCAGCAAAACTGATGGGAAGCTGCACATGGCAATTGGAAGTTTTAACTACTTTTCAAAAGTGACCTGTTTCTACAAGGGGGATTGGATACAACAATGTAGCCATTTTATGATGCTACCTATCCTTTTTGAGTCCAACAAAAGCTAGATGATAAAATCAATCAATTGTTCTATCTTTTTTTTCTTTTTTTCAGCTTATTTCCTTTTGTTTGATGTTATTGCATACAAACTTGTCAAGTTGTTGGGATCTTTTTTTTTTTTCAACTATCCTACTTCATATATTGTATGACATTGCTTTGCTCCATGATCTCCTTTATAACATTGCTTTATCGACTGGTTGTACATGGTTCTACAAGTATGATCTTGTTTGAAAAAGAATATCGTAATTCTGGATATCTTATTTGAAAAAGATTATCTTAATTCTGGATATCTTGTTTGAAAAAGAGTATGATATCTGAACCTAGCTTTTATATGAGTAGTTACAATGACAGACTTCATTTACGATTATTAGATTTAATCATCCTTATTCATTTTTATTTTATGAATACAGGTGAAAATTATAATTCATACAAAGATGTTATAGTGAAAACCAATGTTTCTTGAAAGCACTTAGAAAAATGTATCTTTTCCATTATTATTTAATCCTAGGAAAATTGCGATATCATTATAAACAATGAGACGAAGCTTATAAAGAAGCTAGTAGCCTTTATTTTAAATCGAGTAGAGACTTGTAGAGTTTAACCTTTACTAGGCAAAAACTCATGAGGAGATGCTTCTCCACATATACATTTTTTTTTTAAAAAAATCCTACCAACCAAACAATTATAAATTTTTTTTTATCAAAAACTCTATTTATAATAGATTTACTACAAGTAGATCTTTTACCAATAGAGGTTTTTCAAAAACCCAACCAATCAAGCTCTTAGTCTCAACTAAGAAATCACTTCTCGTATTTAGAAAGAGAACGAGATTTTACTGAAAATAGGATTGATAAAATAGATCAACCATTAGAAGACTTGAAATATTTTGCAAGCTAGTAGTAGTAATACTGATATTCGTAATAATTAATTGGTAGTCATTATTTCATCCCATACAACAAACCCTTTTGCCCTTTTAGTTCAAAAGTAATATCTTTCGCTGGCTATTCACATGAACCTGATGATCTTTCGAGGGATTTCAAAAACCAAACTACAATGACAAAGCTTGATATATACGCATTTGTTAGATTGGAGTTAATTTCTCTCACCCACACAAGCTGCATAAAGTGTTTCAAAAAAGTTATGAAAACGGCAGTGGAATCCATCTATACAGAAACACAAGTACTCATATGAACCATGGCTCTTATCTACTTACATTCATGATCTTATTTTTACCAATAAAAAGGAATGCCCTGTAAGAGCAAAACTTCCAAAAGAATCTCATACCAAATTCTAAAGCAACACTGATCTCCTAGGACCTCGAGTTCTATCACATTCTTTAATATGAACAAGAAACATGACCAGGACCAGGACCAGGACCATCTCACATAAGATAGGTTGCAGTAACAACTCAAAAATAAATATGTGCATGTCCATATTGCCAACTATATTTCTTCCTTCACAAAATAGCTTTGAGGCAAGCTGAAATCTTCCTCGTGATTCAGAATTTCCATCTCCTCGTCATCAGGTTTCTGAATTTTAGAAAAAATAAGGAAGGTCAACACATACACTTACAGTTCGTTGAAAAACAAAAATGCATGTCATGAAAGTGAAAGAAGAAATATATACGCATAAAATTAGCCTTTTTTTGTAAACCAGTTAACAAAGAAATGTGGAATCCATATTAATCACTTGATGGCTGTAAATATTGTTTGAAATATTTACATACAACTTCTTCAAGACACAGGAATCAAGATCAAATACAACACCTTTATCCCCCTCAGACCGCCCTTACCAAGTATGAGACAGCAGTGTATTTTCTTCATATGTGCTAAAAATTTCAAGTTACCACTGCTATTCTTTCCACTCTAATGTCCTAACATGAATCATACTGTTTTTGAACATCTAACTGGTTACCTAATCTAGTAACACATATATGCACAGCTATCCAAAACCCGAGTACTTTTTCCAATTACACAAATCATAATATAACCTATGTTTGTAATACATGAACTGAACATCCCTGTATTAAGTGATTAAATAAAGCTCACAGATGGAATTATCCATTTATAAGGGCATTAAAACAACCAATGGATCTTTCTTGATAAAAGGTCCATTATATTTTAAATTATCAATAGAAATAAGTTCAGACGCTTCTAATAGCATTTAAAATTAAAATTCCATAATTAAGTTAAAAAGAAAGAAAGAAAGAAAGAAAGAAAGAAAGAAATATATCATGAAATATCAAACAGATACCAGCATTTCTAAGTTGTAGAACCGATCCAACAACTGCAAAACCTCATCTGAAGAAAAGTTTCGGTCAAATCTGTGACAAAGAGTTAGCAAAGAGTAAGAAGTAAGGAAAACTGAACAGTTACCAAAATATTTTCTCTAATAACTTGGGCAGGTAAGAACAAGACATAAATGTGAAGCACATCAAACCTTCGGCGCAGAAATTCCATTAGACCATAAAGGACAAAGTGACGATGTATGCCTGCTTGAAAACAATTTCTTGAGAGATTATGCATTTATAAAAAAATGATTGATAGCACAAGCAGAAATTGAAGTTGATACTTGATACATCTTAATTTTCTTGCGATAATGGAGCATTTGCTGCTAGATGCAACCTTTATTTACTGAATAAAATCCATTTGCATCGTTTGGAGAGAATCGATGCTAAATTGCTAACTAATTCCCATTGACATAAAGTTTGACGTCAGATTATAACTTTTTAAAGTTCTAGTATGAGACTCAATCCAGTAAAAAGAAATGGAAACACAGACTTGAATTTTCAGCCAATACCAAGTGACATAAGTTTACCGAAGTGGTTAATGAATTCTGCTATAATTTATTTCATATAATCAATCCTAAGCTGCTTCCAAAGAAGGGAAATTGTTTATAACTTGAGATTTAGCTAATTTTTCCAAAAATACATCAATTATAGTTTACACCAGGCATCATGACACGTGAGAAATTTAAAGAAAATCTACCATTTTGGACTCCTAGAAAAAAGAGAATATTAATAAGCAAGCTTCAGATTTCTGCATTTTCAATACAAGATTGATGGAATACAAACAAACTATAGGAAATAAAAACATATTATCATTCACATTAAACCCTTTGTTGATCAATAGAAAATATAAACAATGTACATAGAGAAAACATCAATCAAATGGGAAGTCAATTCAATTGAACCTGCCTCGTAGTTTGACAGGAGGATAAATTTCAAGAGCTTCTAAGAGTCTGAGCTCCAAGTCAACCTGTGATTGCTCCTAATTAAACATTAAAAAACAACAACATATCATAAGAAATTGAAAACGTGCACATAAAATATCCACAATATACTTTTTTTTTTTATGGAGACCTTGGGGAGAGAAGAAGCAGAGGAAGGAGGAGCCTTGCAAGGAGAGTGTACGGACATGCCGTCTTGTTCGTCTTCTTTGTCTTTGTCTCTGCCACCGCCAGCCTCCGTGTCGATTCGCGCTTGCTTAGCCATCGAAAACGACGCAGTTTTAGGTGCCGTGAAATGGTTGAGATTAGAATATGGAAAGGTAATTTCCGTTTCTGTTGGCTAGGGTTTTACCACCACTATCAGTAATCTGTAATCAGTACCATACTGCCATCCGAAGAGAATTTCAATTTTCAAACAGAGTACTCGTGAGAGTGAGTCATATCTTGGGCTTACTCAAACGAACTTGGGCTCACTCACCCTAAATTTAACGGGCGTTAATCTAGACTTTCAAGGAAATTAGATTTATTGAATATAAACTCTATAAAAATCAACGGTTAATCACTGATCAATACTTTTAAAATTTAAAGGTTCATAAAGTCCAGATGTATTAAAAATGTAAGATATAAATATCAAACCTCACAATTTCTCTATTATTCATTCCCTCGAGACTTTTAAAGATTTTAACCTAACAAGAAAAACGTAAGATGAGTAGACACTTGTTACTTTTTTTTTTTTAATAGACCTAAGCATTCTTTAACACCAATGTTGATTTCCAATTTATAAAATATACAAATTTTGGACCTTTTACCTTTCAAAAGAAATTCAGATGGAAGCCAAATCAGAGAATGTATCAACAGTTGGAGAACAATCACGGATGTTGAGAACAATCAGAGATTATTGAAGGAGAATTATCATTTAAATTATATTTTTTATTTAAATATCCTTAAATATCACTTGTTCATTTACAATAATAAGGGTAGTAATAATGTCAAAAATTAAAATTAAAAATTAAATAATAATAATATTATTATTAATATTAATATTAATAAAATAAATAAAATAATAATAATAAAAGTGATAAAATAATAATAATAATAATAATAATAATAATACAATAAAATAATAATAGTGATAATAATAAAATAATAATAATAATATCATAAAATAATAATAGTGATAATAATAAAACAATAATAATAATATCATAAAGTAAAAATAATAAAATAATAAAATAATAATAATGATAATAATATAAAATAATAGTAATATAAAAAATAATAATAAATTATTTAAAAAAATAATAATTAGGTAGATCTTTAGATTGATCTCCACCTTCCAACTCAAATATTCATAGTGGTGCTCAAATTACAAATAATAATAATAATAAGAAAAAAAATTACAAGAAAATATAAAAAACAAATAAAAAAAATCGATGGGTGTGAAGATCTAAGATCTCCACCATCCATCTTAAAGGATAGTAGAGTGAGCGGATTTTAAGTCACCATCCAATCTGGATCTACACTAGGAATGGCAAAAATCCTCGACACACCACAAACCATTGGGTCGCGGATTTGTGAATCAAAAATAATATTACTATTATTATTTGTTTATATTATTTTATTATTGTTGTTGTTGTTGTTGTTGTTGTTGTTGTTATTTAATTTTTTATTTTTGTTTTTGACATTATTAATACCCTTATTATTGTAAATGAACAAGTGATATTTAGGGATATTTAAATAAAAAATTTAATTTAAATGATAATTCTCCTTAGATAATTTAAATATTCATTTGGGCTTTGTATTTAGGGATATTTAAATATAAAAAATAATTTAAATAGTTGTTAATTAAATTTAACCTTTTCATTTCTCTATTTATTTATTTTTATTTGTCAAAATGTTTAGAATTTTATTATTATTTAACCATTATTTCAATTTTAAATTTTAAATTTTTATTTTTAAAATTTGGTCAGAGGTATTTATGTCATATTATTATATTTTTCGAGTTTGATACAATTATGTAAATAATAAGGGGAACTTAGTGTAATTTGCCAAACAGAAAAATAGACAGCATTACAATTATGTCAGCTTTTGCCAAATAATGAAAGTTTGAGGGGTTTAATACCAGGAAAGTAAATTCAAGGGGTAACATATGATTTCATGTATAATTCATGGGGGACCGGTGCTATTAACCCTATTCCTAAACTAGAGGGACAACAATAGTTATTTTGTACCAAACCTTTGTAGTGTTGATGTAATGTTACGGCCTACGGGAGTATCAACAAAATGGGTTTAAGATGTGGCGATCCATTCAATGACAATTCACCCACCTTTCAACTTTCATTCATCACCATCGCCGTCGGCCTGTCACCATACCCACACCCACACTTCCACTTGCACTTCCACTTGACCACTTCCACAGTTCCACTAGTGATTTTTTGGTTGAGTTGTTACTTTTTATTTTATTTTAATATTTTGGAAAATTACATTATTATATATTAAATAATACTAGACATTACAACCAATATCGTAACTTTTCAATCACAACACATGTGGCAGTTGATGTGTCAATTGTCGACACCTCAACTGCCACATGTGTTTTGACACATCAGCTGCCACATATGTTGTGATTGAAAAGTTGTAATGTTTAGTATTACTCTTATATGGATTCAAAGTTCTTTAGAAAAGAAAAAGGACTTAAACCCGTAACTTCATGGTATATATGTGAAGCAGTGAGGGTTCCACTTCCACCGTGGATTTTTTTTTATTGTGGGTTGTCCAATGTCCAATTGTTGGAGTCAACTAACAAATTAACATTTGATTTATCAATTGGCATCTCCACCGCATACATCATTTGTCATGCGAGAAAAATAAATAAAAAAGGTGCTTTCTTCAAAACACTGTTTTGTTTTAAAATTCAAAAAGTATATTATAATATTCACTTCCAAACCCTAAATTATAGCCGACGAAATAATATATAAATAAAGAAGTTAAAATGCTTGACAATATATATTTTTTCCTTTTTTGTGAAAGTGATAGTAAGGGTGTTTCATTGTGATCAATCAACGTAAATAAATTCACGTGCAAATTACAACAAACTCCCTGATGTTTGTCTTTTTATGAACAGAAATAATTTACCAAAAAAACTGACATTAACTTAACATGTCATAGTCAATTAAAGTTAGACCAAGTTTGGCTATCTTAAAGATAACAATACCCTAGATATACTAATTAAATTACCAAAATACCCTTACGTCAAAAAACCAAAATAAAATAATTTATTAAATTTTGAAATGAAAAAAAAAAAAAAAAAAGTGGACCTAGATCTCTATCGGTGATCGAGATCTCCATCATCGATGGAGATCCAATTTCATTTTTTTTAATTGTTTTAATAAAATATTATAAATGGGATGAAATTTATATATATATATATATATATATACCATTTTGGTTTTTAACTTTAACCAATATTAACTAACGTTAGAGGAGGTCAGCTTGAGTTTAGGATAAAATTATCTCTACTTGTAAATAAACAAACCTTATGGCAATCGAGTGTAAATTGTTCTCCTTTCATCAACTAAACTTTTTCCTTAAAATCTCTCAACCATTGCCCTTTGGTTTTCATTATTCAATAGCAAAATAACAACCCATACTTGATAAATTCTTAATAAATATATTTTTTTTTCCTTAAAAATTCTTACGTTAGCCTATAGGAGTTGCTCAATAGTCGATATGCACTCTTACCCTTTATTTTCATTTAATCTTGGACCAAACATAATTACATATTTTATGTCTAGGGGTTTTTCAGCATATAATCGTTTGTCATGCTTTTTCCCCTTAGATCAATCCAATTTAATTAAAAAAAAATAATAATTACATATTCTAATTTAAATCATCTTGCCCAACCAAATTTTGTTGTTGGGAATTTACAAAAAGAACCAATAAACGTATTGAAATTTGTTTTTAATCCCCCCATAAAATGTTTTATTTATTTACTTATATTTATAATCACATTAAGTGTGCAATGACTATACTACCTCATATATAAATAAAATCCAAAATAATCCCAATGAAAAAGTCTTTCTTCTTTTTCTCTTTTCTCCTTAATTTTGATAATTTCCTCGTTTTTTATACCAATTTCCTCATTCTTTTAAAAAAAAAATTAAATTAGTAAGTTCATTTTTAGGGTGAAAATCATTTTGATCCCTAGGTGATCGAATTTATCACTTTTTGATTGATGTTTATGCTCTTGGTTCGTGTGGTCCCTAAATTATCTTAACTTTATCATCTTGGTCCCTTTGTCAATCGGCCGTTAGTTAAATTTATCAGTTCTAAGGTATTTTGTTTAATAACATTTGACGTATAAAATAAAATAAAATAATTATTATTTTTTAATTATAAAGGTTGAGAAAAGGAAAAAATGGTGTATTTGCCTAAAAATATTTTTTTTAAATACAAAATATTAAAACAAGAAAAAAAAAACAATTTAAATTATTGGTGTCCTCACCTAATAATTTAATTGTTTTTGTAAGAAAAATAATAAAAGAAAACTTAAATTTAAAAAACAAATATATTTATATAAGGGTGGAGATATAAATTGTATATCACCCCCAAATTTGGTATATCTCCCCATGCATGGACCAAAATGATTTTCGCACTAATTTTTTAAATAAAATTTAAAAAATTATCAAGTATTTATGGATATTAGTATGAAAATAGGGATTCAGATCCTCTAATCTACTGAATTTTATCATAATCATTGATCACAATATGTTGAAGAAAATGCATTGGATTTTAAAATAATAGAAGTGAATTAAAAGAAATAAATCCAAACCATTAATTACATATATCAACGAATCTATTGAAATCAATACATAGATCAACAGAGGATCTCAAATCTCAATTTAAGAAAACTGAATTCTATCCCGATCACAATATGTTGAAGAAAATGCATTGCATTTTAAAATAATAAAGGTGAATTAAAAGAAATAAATCCAAACCATTAATTATATATATATTTCTTTTCACCAAATTTTCATTACCAAACACTAGTTAATTTGATGGTTGTTGTATAGAATAAATAAATAGTAAAATAAATTATAGTTAAATAGTTTTAAAATATATTATAAAAAATTCATATAAATCGAAATTCATTATTTTAATTTTTAATATCTGAGGAGAAGAATGTGAACCTCAATTACCCTTATTGGGTCTGCTCTAATTGTATATGTGTTTAAGCTAAAATCTTTACCTTTCAAGATTTAGCTAATGAAAAGAAAAAAAAAATTCTCTCTATGTGATTAAACAAAAAACCAAATGAATCTGGTTAGATTGACAGACAAATTAAGTCAAATTAAAGCAAATCAATTTTAAATTAAAAGATAAAAAATATGTAAATATCTACTTAAAAGTAAATTTTTTTCTTTATTTTTTATTTTTTTATTTAGATATAGACATTAAGTTTTACTGATTTTGTCTTATGAATTTTTTTATGATATATTTTTAAATTATTTAACTCTAATTTGTTTTACTATTTATTTATTTTACACAATAACCATTAATTTAGCTAGTGAAGTAAAAAAAAAATGTTTAAGTAAATGTGGTAAAAAAGAACTAGACATATGAGCAATACATATATTTAAAATTAAAAAAATAATAATAAAAAAATAATATTCAATGACAATATGTTAAAGTTAAAGAAGAATAGTAAATTAGGAAATAAATTGTTGGTTTGCACTGTAAATAAAATGAAAAAGGAGGTTATTTATTAAAAGCTACAAATTAAATGTGAAGAAATTAATAATATCCACATATCATTACATAAACAAAAAGTGGATTGGGAGAGTGTATATAGCACTCCTACGAAAGAGTAATGTAAATGTTATAAATGATACTAACAACAAGTTTTAGAGGGAAAATCAGCTAAAAGACAAAAGAGTAACAAAACCGTATAAAAACGAACACCAACACCACCGACCAGCCCACTCGCTCTGAAAAAGTTTAGTTTTCTCAATAATTGAATACTATCCATTTTTGATTCATTCGATGATGGGGTTTTTCATCTTCACTTAATTTCGAAATTGCAATCTGTAATTATATATACTTGTCAGAGATTCGTACAAAGAAACGACTCTCTCTCTCTCTCTGTTATCTCCGTTTCATGTAGCTTCAAACCCTCGATTTCACCGTCCATTTCTCCTTTTAAAAACAACCTCACCATTGTACTTGTTCTGTTTTCAATCCTTTTTTTTTTCTGGGTTGTAAATTGTAATGGCTTCGGTGATCAACCCAGTTGTCTCTTCAATCAAAACTCCTCGTAATATATCTTCACTCTACTTGTCACACTCCAAGGTTTCACCCAGCCATGTTCAACTTAAAACTCGATCATTGGTTTGGAATGCCACGCGCCTCGCGTTTTCGCCGTTGCCGGAGAGTAAGGAACCGCCGGTCAAGCTTGGTTTTTCAGGGGAGCCCTTGAGATTTTCCGGCTGGAGCCAACAGATAAGGCGGCGCAGTGCCGTTGACCTTCCGGTGTCTTCGGCGGCTGCGGCGGACGCAGAGGGTCGTGACATTGAGTTTTCAGATGGGTTAGACTTGTTATTTGTTTTATTCTATTTTTTTTTTTCTGTTTGGTTGCTAAGAAAGTGACGGGAAATTGACTATGATCAATTCTTTTAAAAGTCAAAATAATTTCTTTGACATGACTGCAGGAATGCGAAGACTTCAAAGAGCTTTGGTGATAAATTTCCTGTTCTCGTTACCGGCTTCTTCTTTTTTATGTGGTAAGCTTTTTAAATTACGTAGACTTGTTTGTTTGTAAAACTCTGTTCTTTGATTCATAGTTTGAGTGCATTAACATAGCTCTGAGCTTGTGGTGTGTTTTGATTTCAGATTAAGTACCAAAATTCTGCTGTTTTATATTATTGTCTACATAACTACCAAAATGTATATTATGTTGGCATTTTTATTTATCTTCAGGTACTTCTTAAATGTCATCTTCAATATACTCAACAAGAAGGTCTACAATTATTTCCCGTATCCATAGTACGTTTTCTTCGTAAATGGCGTAGTTTGCTCTTAACATTTGTGGATTTCATGTTATACTCCTGCTAGTAATAAGCAATTTCATTTCACATTGCTTCATTTCCTCCTTCTGCAGCTTTGTTTCTGTTGTACATCTTCTGGTTGGAGTGGTTTATTGTCTTATCTCTTGGGGTTTTGGTCTACCTAAGCGTGCTGTAAGTTTCAGTTTCCGACTTACTGTTTTTGTTTGTTAAAGCACATTCTGATCTGCCCTAGTGACATGGTTTTTCTTTGTAACCAGCCAATTAATAAGGAGCTCTTGGCACTACTGACTCCGGTTGCATTCTGTCATGCCCTTGGACATGTCATGTCCAATGTGTCATTTGCTGCTGTTGCTGTTTCTTTTACTCACACCATTAAAGGTAAAAAATTCTCTGAGATAGAGGAAAAACTTCTTACTCTGGTTAATTTAGTTGGAATTCAATATATCGTTTACCGAGTTTCTTATGATGATTAATTGAGATGTGAAAATATTTTATCTTATGTTTCTGAGCAAAAACTTATTGGGCTTCTTATCTTATGTTTGGTGGAATATATTTTATTGATACTCCTTGGTTGTTATTATGCTCTTTGTATTTATAAATGCTAGAAATAGACTTTGAAATTTGTCCAGGCAAACTGAGTGTAGTTGTATATGACTACTGATAAGCTTCTCATCTGCTTAAACATATTTTTTTATTAGAACTTTCTGTATTATTTCATTTCATGTCTTATCTTTACTAAGAATATTTTGTGATCATGGTTTTCTTTAATTTGCAGCTCAATATGTTTTTATTAATAATTTTTTTTTTCACAGCTTTGGAGCCATTCTTCAATGCTTCTGCTTCTCAGTTTATTTTGGGCCACCAGATTCCCTTGTCCTTGTGGTTATCTTTGGCCCCTGTTGTTATTGGTAACTCTCAGACTAAGAAATTTTTTCTTCATGTCTTTATCTCTGTTCATCCTAAATAGGCTTCTGATTTCACAATTACTTGGCATGTGAAGCTAATTATTTATGGTATCTGTTGGTTTAATTTCAGGTGTTTCAATGGCTTCATTGACTGAACTTTCGTTTAACTGGACTGGTTTCATCAGTGCAATGATTTCAAACATTGCTTTTACCTACAGAAGTATCTACTCTAAGAAAGCAATGGTAAGATTCAGAACCATGTTCCTTGACAATATTTCTCATTTTGTATGTCAATGCACCAATTTCAAGTTTCGTAGCTATTTTTAAATGTTCTTTGGACAAATACATGTAAGTGGATGATATAATCTCTTGTAGGCTTTGAATGTTGGATCAGGTACTACCTTTGTGATAACTCACTTCTGCCTATATCGTTTAAGTTGGCCATTTGTTATCGTCAACATCTAAAATTCTGAATCTTATTCGGCTTAAAAATTATCTGACGTGTAATGCATCGTTTTGAGAGATGCAACTATGAGTTAGAAAAAAATTCAGGACTTTTGTACAAGTAATTTTAATAAAATTTCATGAACCATGAATTGAATGAGTCAGTGGAATTTATGCATGATTTTTCTTGATTGCTCTGCAAGTTGGATAGCTTCCAGTTGAGTCAATCATATTCCCTATGGCTTAAGGCAAATAACATCGAATCAGGATTTTAGCAGCCCGTTGCACTACTACAGCGCTTCTGTGGTAACAAGATTTCTTTCAGTTGATTAAAGAGACGTCTCATGTTTCGGAATCAGTTGTGTCAAGTTTCATGTGAAACAAAATATTCTAGTTCTATTCCCTTGGATGTCTGTGCAAACCTGCAAACATACTATAAGTGCACTGTTATTTGTACTCAATGATACAGCCAACAATAAAAAGTGTAAGGAGATAGATTTTAAACCAATTGTGTAGCCTTTGTAAATCTGAAATTTAGCATATTTCTTGTATATTTTCTGCATTCTGGACAATATAATAGCTGCATAAAATATAATTTCTGATCTATACTTTATTCTCTACATCGTTGACAAGTTTTTGAACTTTGACAGACAGGTATGGACAGTACAAATGTGTATGCTTACATTTCAATAATTGCCCTCTTGGTCTGCATCCCGCCAGCAGTGATTGTGAGTTTCACAGACACCAACTGAAGTTTTTAGCATTCTTTTTGCCTGGTTTAAGTTCTTTATGTTTGATCATCTCTTGGTCTAATTTTGTGTTCAGATTGAGGGCCCAAAGCTGATGCAATATGGTTTCAGGGATGCAATTGCCAAAGTGGGTCTGGTCAAATTCTTGTCAGACCTATTCTGGATTGGAATGTTTTATCATTTGTACAATCAGGTACGTTACAAAGAAGCCAAATCCAGTGAAATGGAAATTTATAGTGTTTGTATTTATAGATGTTGACTTTCCCATTTCTCTAATATCGTGCATGCCATAACAGGAATTAATCATGTTTCTCTGTAGTTCTAATGTTTTTTTTTTATGTAGTTGTACTCCCCTCACTACTGAGTTGTAATGGCATACATCGAAAATAGAACTCCTGTGCTGTGAAATTAAGCAGCTGTCACTAAGTTGGTCTGCATGACAATAAATCTGGATAATACGTTCAATTTGAGAGCAATAATATTTGCTAATATAGGTTAACAAGATATAATACTTGGACTTTGATGGGTATCATGTGGCTATACTTAAAACGCGATTATTACCCTGAATTAATGAATATGTGAATATGTTAATGAACATGTGCCTCCACCTATTGTATAGAGAACAATTGTTGATGTCTTGCACTGCCTTGCTCATTTCACTTAACTTTTGAGCCTACTTTTGCAGCTTGCTACTAACACGTTGGAACGGGTTGCACCACTTACACATGCAGTTGGGAATGTTTTGAAGCGAGTTTTTGTTATTGGGTTCTCTATTGTGGTATTTGGTAAGAACTGCAGTTCCTCTTATTTGATTAATGAGCATACATAAAAAAAAAAAAAAAAACTAAAAAACCAATTTTTTTACTCAAATGTGCCGTCTTCTAGATGAGAACGGTTTTCATTGTGTTTAATGTTCACCATATTCAGTCTCAATGGAGGAACCGGAATTTTGAGAATAAAGAGCCCTCTGAATTTCCATGTCTTTCACCCTACCAAAATGAAAATAGTCAATGACTCCACTAAAAATGAAACGAGTTAGGCATGTGTGTTTTACATGGATTGCATGTTAAGCTGCTGCTCGAAGTAAAATGTGTTTACTGATCCAATCGAGCTGTATCTTAAGTTTCTCAAAGATCTGGACTATCTTGTCTATACTTTCAAGAAAGTAAAAAACAAAATAAACATCTTGTTTGTGAATTCTGATGGTTGTGGAATTTTGCAGGCAATAGGATCTCCACACAAACTGGGATTGGTACCGCAATAGCAATTGCAGGTGTTGCCATGTACTCCATGATCAAGGCAAACATTGAAGAGGAAAAACGAGTAAGATTTGATCAATCGTACCCCAGATAGATGTACAGTATAACACTTGCACACTCTTTAATTAGCTATGTGCTTACGAATTTTTCTTGACTTTGTCAGAAAGCGGCGTTGGCTTCTTCTACATCATAAAAAGGAAGAGCATTTGTTGGATTCACAAGTATGCATTGCCTTGTGTTTCCATGAGAGTAATAAAGGAGATCTTCATTAGAAAAGTAATTTTAATTTTATGGAGTTGATGCTCATTTGTCTATGGCCTGTGCATTTAGAGAAGAGTGACAAGAATAAGTTAAAATTTCACAGCAATTTTCCTCAACTTGGTTTCTGTACAAGTGTATTCTTTTCAATAGACAATATTTGAGAGTTCCATGCAAGAAATGCAGTCCGAATTCCAATCAAGAGGTGCTATAATCAAGCAACCGGAAGATCAAGAAATTGAAAGAGAAGAAAATATCCGCTCTAAACATCTAAAATATTTCAGATGGTGCTACAATTATTGGTCAACAATTGAATATCTATTTGGATCAGCGTTTCACTGCCCTTCTACTCTTCTACTTTTTCCTCGTAAGACATAAAAAGAATAGGAAAAATAAACAGGAGAAAAATAGGAAAATATGGCTGTAGAAAGCGCTATGATCCTATTATGCCAAAACTTCAAAATTTAAAACAATCGGATAATTTACAAACTAGGATGAGATTCGTAAAAACAAAACAAAACAAAACTGAAGAACAGGCAAACTTGGCGAACCCTATTATCAGTTTTGAGATTTCCAAGACTAATGAGAAGCAAACCTGCAACAATTGAATACAAACATTAATCAATGCATGGTTGAAGCAATATGATCCAAGGAACCAAGCAATACTGACTCCAGCAATTGGTGGCAGTAAACAAGTAAGCATTAAGATGGAAAAACAAAAAATGTCTCTGAAATTGAGAAGAAAGTGGCGAAAAAAGGAACGTGTGACATTTACTAAACAGTCAAATAAATAAAATTTAAAATATCTTGTATTAATTTGTTTTTTTTTTTTTACCAGTACAGTCTAAGCAAAGTATAGTAAAAAAATATAGCATCAAAATGATGTACGATAAACTTAAAAAAGAAAAATAGGACTTCATTCCACCTGTCATTGATGTCTAAAATTCCAGGCATAGAAACTTACTCATCAGGCATAATTGGTACTGTACTGAAGACTAAACAGCATGTTCCTGCGTTTCTCTGTAGCCATTCGAATCTTAAACTTCTTTGCGAATGCTTCCACCCGGTCATCACTCTCATAATCCATCTCTCGCATGCATCGCCTTCTGACCTTTTTCAGTGTTTCTCTCGAGGGTACAAAACCAGCAGTTATCTGCCAAATACATTTGTTATAGATGCATTAGTTTTCTATAAGCACACCAAGCTATAGAAACACAACCCACTTCATTACTCACAACGGCACTTTACCATGTCATCAATTATAGAGAGAGCAGCTTTTTGATCTCGGTTGATAAGATGGGCATCGACAAGCAAAGAATACGACATTGCATTAGGTTTGACACCCAAAGTTACTAGGTGCTCGAACACTCTTGAAGCTTCAAATGTCTGTCAATGGAACAACCAATGAACTTTCTATATAAGACTTGAGCATATTAAACAGGCAAACTAAGAGTGGTATGTATGAGAATTCCAAGTGCATGGGATGCATATGAAATACACATGGTGCAGGCAGCTACACTAGATGATGCACAGTTGACATAACAAGTGTATGTGTGACTGCATGCGTGTGTGTGTTTTTCAGAGAGAATGACGGAGAGATCCAAAGCATATGCACCTTCTTGAGCTTCCCAAACGCATACATTAAAGCATTGTATGAATGTATATCAGGGGTCAACCCGAAAGAAGCACCTATCGCCTCAAAAGTTTGGTAGGCGCGGTCAAGGTCCCAAATATTTGCACAACCTAAAATTACACAATTTAGAGCAGCAACAGATTTGTAAGGAGGATCTGCACGGCTCAAATTCTCAAGTTGAAAATACACCTGGAACAATAATTTTTCAATGCAAAATTAGCAACAGGATTCAGATGTATAATAAACAAATGAAAGTAAAATATTCAGCTATACATAATCGAATACAAATCATATGTGATGTCCATTTTCCTGAGGAATATTATGTATGTCATTCATTACCATGTTAAATGTAGTAACCCTCAAGTACAACAACAATTTTCAGAATAAGCCATATTCAAAAATAACTATAATTAGTATTAAATGATTGATACAATGACCTAAGTGGAGTTTTTACACGAGGTTTACCATGCATGAACCTTGATAGAGTTGTTCAACTAAACATACTTTCAAGTTGTCAAATACTAAAGCAGACCGAAAACTTAGATTGCAATAGTGCTCAATATGAATTCAGCAAAACAATTAAAATCACATTTTAGATCAAGATCAGGTGCAAACAAGTGCTTTGTGCTTGTTTCATCAGAATCCATAAAGTATTTTTATTTTTTAAAAAGGCTGATTTCAATTATTAGAAATGGAAGAGAGGAGGCTTGAAATATCTCAAGCTTATGTTTCCTTTTTTTCTTTTTCTTTTTTTGACATACTCAAGCTTATGTTTCAACTTTCAAATCAGGAATAAAGTGATTATAAAGAATCTTAATTGATGGATGATTCAACAGAAGATGTTCATATGAAACAATATGATTGAAGATGCTGAAGCATTTATGACATACCGAATCCAATGTCTCAAAACCATTTTTGCAGCAAGCCATAACCAATGGATATAATGAGGTAAATGGAGAAAACAGTTCTACATCTTCAATGGAATTCCCATAGGCAGTCTCAAATTCACGCAGGGTACTGAATGCTCTTTGTAAATCTCCCAATGATGCATGGGCATATATTTTTCCAAGAAAAGTTTCAGGGTTAGGGGACTTCTTTTTGCGCAAAGAACGTATTAGGATTGCCCATGATGCATCCAATAGAGTTTGATTGTAGGTTCTGGCGGCAGTCCCAAGAACTGACACAACCAATCCTTCATCTGCAGAGAGCAGAACAGGGGGCCTAGCAATCTCACCCCGAGCAATCCATCTGGCCATAAATTCCAAGGAGTAAAATACTAATTTGCTGTTATCTTCTTGCATTGCAACTTCTGCAATAAAATTGCACAAATTCCAGGGTGGACAGAGAGCTTTATTCTGATCCATTGTCTGATCCACCAATAGCAACAAGTCACGTAAATGAATATTAAGCAAAAAAAGAGCCTCATTACACAGAACAATTTAAGTATCATTGGAGTCAGTCATTACCTTGCACTTCTCAATAATGGATAACAATGCATCCAGCCTGCCCTTGTTAACACAGCTTCGCACACAGTCAGAAAACTCTCTCATATTCAGCATATAACCAGATTTTAAAGTCATATCAACATATTTCAAGGCAGCATCGATCTGCTCCGTCTGAAACAGCATGCCAATAAGTAAGGCATATGATTCATCATCAGGCAAAGATTCCTTCCCTGTTTGAAGCATCCTGGTATAATAGTATAGCATTTCAGCGTACGTACATCGAACACGCATGTGTATGCTCAAATGTAAGAAACCAACTAAAACTAAAGATAAACCTGAAAGCAGGAATTGGACATTTGGACTGATGCAACTAATTACACAATTACACAAACCAACAAATGGTGATATAAAAAAAAATCTTACAATTAAGACCAAAACCAGGCAACATGGTACTGTGAATCTGTGATATACCCCATTCAGACCCACCCCTCAATCCATATGGTCAAGGTAAAAAACCTAAATTTAAATCAAGTGGCACATACTGTGATTACAAATTCAATCACATAATAAGTTATCCTGAAGCTTTAAAATATACACTGTCTTCCACATTCTATGACCTTAATTCTTAACTTACAACAGATGGACATGACTGCAAACACTTGTATGACAAATTTAATGCAGCAAAATCACACCATGACACTATTATACAGCTCCAGTCATTTTGATTATTTTGGTTCCCATTTCTTTTCGTTATTAAAAGTTGTAGGCAAAGTAGTGTACTTCCTTTGCTATAAATCATACTTGAACCTCCCATGGCAATAAATATGTAAATATTTTCTATACATTTCAACTTGTTGATGCAATTACAAAAATTAAAAAAGAAAACGGAGCAGAATGGTAACCGTTGGAGCAACTTCTCAGCAGCATCGGTCTCTTTAGCCCGGTGCATAGCCTTCAAAACCAGATTAAACGAGGCCGTATTGGGCAAGATTGCAAATTCCTCCATCTGGGCAACTAAATCAAGCAAATCAGCAGCAGTTCCACCCATCATTAAATTAGCCCTCAAATAGTGATTGTACAAGCCCACATCGGGCTTGTTTGGCTTCCCATTCTGGTCCAGACTTCGAACCCACAACTCGAACAGCTGTTTCATATCCGACCACTTCTGACTCGTCATCCAGTCAGCGAACTGATTCATCAGAGCCTGTCCGTCCACCATTTGGGACATGGCTTGGATACGTGAGTACGGTGAATGCTTCAAGAACCCCAGAGGAACGAGCGACTGAGTCACCTCAGTCGCCGAGTTCTGTACTGGGTTGCGCCAGTTTTCGTTGTAGAGTGGGCTGCCGGTGGCGGGGTTAGGCGGGAGTGGCGACGGTTGAGTTGACTCAGCGAGCTGGGGTTCTTGGGAAAGGACACTGGAAGTGGAAATGGGGGCCGATTTGAGATTTGGGTAGAGGGTGTTTCTGAGTAGAGCTCTGGTTCGGATGAGGATCGACATTTGTGATGCCATTCAAAGTGACGCAACTCAGTTTAAGTTAGGGTTTTGTACTCCTGTTTGTAAGAGGTTTTCATGCGTTAATTTGGGGTTTTCTTTTCTTTTCTTCCTTCGAGTTTCGTTTCGATATTATTATCTGGAACTGAAACTTTTAATTTTGTGTCTGATCAAGAGAGTAATTCTAAATGCACCCCAAACAAGTTTTTAATAAGCACCCACATAAGTACTAATCTAATATATTACTTTTGGGTAGTTCTCTGGTCAAGTCCACCCATAAATATTTATTTCAGGACCTCCTCCGACAGCCACATATTCATATGTGAAGATCTCATATATGAACATCCGACTATGGGAGGAGACCCTAAAATAAATATGACCTGACTAGAGAACTTTCCTTACTTCTTCGTTAACACTTTATATTTTTTCCTTCGTTAACTCTTTAACAATAAGCCACGTTGAGCGGTGATATTTATACTCTCCTCTTTACGATATACATTTAATTGTGTATAATCCTTTCATCTTCGAATGCAGTGAGACATTTTTCCTTTTATAAAGGTTGGCGACCTTTACGGAGGCCACCGGACTCCTTTAAAGAGGATATCTTGCAGCAAACCTCTTCAATCTTGGAAGAGGTTGGGTCCTCCTTCCACAATAAAAGAGGAGTCATGACCTTGAGAAGTAGGTTTGATGGGTATAAACTATAAAGATGGTTTAAAGAAATCAAAATGATCCTTTAAAATTTTGTTTCAACTAACTATTTTTCCAGAAAATTCTAAATTATTTCTTAATTTAAATACTACAATTGAACAGCCCATCTCCTTGTCCAAATACAAAACACCATATAAATCACCAATTGTGGATTGTGGAACATGTAATTGGAAGAGTGGAGCAGGGTGGGTGTATTTAGTATATAGATGACAAGTACTACTACATAAATCCCATTTCTAAGTACACCTACTCAACTTAGCCCAACTATTCAATTAAACAAATAAACATTGAAGCCCATCTGTATCAGCCCTTTAAATCCTAATTGCTCTTTGGTGTACAAATACCTAATATACGATCTCTTTTTCTTGCTGATGAGTCCTTTCAAAAGGGTGATTTTTTTTTTTTTTTTTTTTCGTTTTTCTACTTAAAAGATACCTGTATATAAGAACAAAAATATATATATATATAAATAAAAAAAATAAAAAAAATTGGTGTCGTTTTGTACTTGGAAGACTTGTAATCATGTGGCATTCGCTGTATAATAGGCCCTTAGACAGCTTTGCGCATAACCAAAGCCTACATAGTACAAACACATGCCCAACTACATATAATAAACATCCTCTGAAGGAATAATCCGCTCTTAATAATTGTATCAGCCCCCACATTCCCTTTTAGTTCAGAGGTGTATCTTCATTTATATACATGTGGCAGGTATTCAAGTGTCGTTATACGCAATTATCTTTACTGTGGTTGTAAAAGTAGATATCCGGATAATTCCTAGACTACTCGGTGTCGGATTTCATAAAACAAATAATAATTTTATCAACCGATGTTGAGGTGTTCTAAGGGTGCGTTTGGTATGAGGATGGGATAGAATAAGGTGGGACGGGACAAGACAGGACAGTTGTTCCATATTGTGTTTGGAATGTCTATGACAAAACTATTAATTGTACTGTTATGTATTTGGTATAGCTAGGACATGAAGGGACAAGAGGTTCAAATGACCAGAGTGCCCATCTTATATATATATATTATATATAATAATATAATCTAATATATTATATAAAAAATATAATAATATATAATATATAATATATAAATATATATAATATTATAATTTATATTATTATGATATATATTATATATATATAATATTATAATATAATTATGATATATATTATTATAATATATATTATAGTAATAATAACATAATAATAATAATAATATATAGGGCAGGCCTTAGGCAAAGTGAGGCTCTAGACGCAATTGTACTGTGATACTTTTCTTTTCCAAATAAATTAATTTTATTCAAATGACAAGATTACAAAATACAAGTTAAAAATCAAAATCAAAATCAAAATCAAAGTGAAATAGATCTAAAAATATAATTACAAAAATAAATATATTATGCTCTTCGGAAGGAAAAATCTTGAGTTGAAGTTGGGTATCACATCGAAACTTGAGATCCTCACCTTCACTCCATCTTTTTGTAGACATGTCTGCAATGCATTCAAATACTCACTTAAAATTCATTTTTCTTGCATTTTGAGATGCAAAATCATTTATCAAATTTTTGTATTCAAGTTTTGACACCAAATCTCACTTAAAATGCAAGTTCTCACTTAAAATGCACATTTTTGAGATTGAACTAAATCTTCCACTCTCTTCTTTTTCTTCCTCTTCAATTATTATTATATTATTTTTTATATTACATCATCATTAATATTTAACATCTATATCTTTTATCTTTTTAATTAAATTCAATTAATATATAATAAGTTTTAATTTATAAATTATATCATCATAAAAAGTATACCACTAGAAAGGTCTCATGTAGATCTTTAAAACAAGACTAATATTGAATATCTAATAATAACATATAAATAACATGAAAAGTTATTATTTCTAACTTGAAAAAAATGGAGGACAATTAGATTTTTTGGTGGGGAGGGGGGAATTTGAGCACTTTCATTAAAATAATATAAACTTATTTCTAATTGAAGAGTTTTTTGGATGAGCTTTTCTTTTTTTACTCCTCAAATTGCCACATAGGTAAGCAAATAGACATTTAAAGAGTATAAATAGAAGAGTCTTTTGGGGATGCTCTTACTTTTCAATATTGAAGAGTGAGAAGCAAAATCTTATTTGAAGAATCTTATTTGAAGAGTCTATTGGAGGCATATATGCTGACGTGGCTCGTTTAATTTTTAGATATATCTTATTTGAAGAGTCTTTTGGAGATGCTCTAAGAAAAAAAAATTATGTAATTATAAAATGAAAATGGAGTTCATATATATATATATATATATTAACTCCAGACTACCTAATTAATGACAAATAATGAAACAATTCCGTTGGTTGAAGCTTTCAAAAGAAATTAATGTTTTTGAAAATTAAATTTTTTTTCTTTTTCAATAACTTTTTTTTGAGGCCCCCTAAAAAGATGAGGATTCAAATTAATGCTTTGAATATATATATATATATCAATTTTTTTTTCCATTTTTTTTTTGAGGACCACCCAAAGAAAGGAGGCCCTAGACAAAGGCCTTGATTGCATTGCCCTAAGGCCGGCCCTATATATATATTAATATATATATTATAATAGTATATATTATTATTAAACATATTTATAATTTTTTTGAAAATTTAAAGGGTAAAATAGTCTTTTTGTATTTGTCCCATGTCATGAACAATCTTGTCCTATGGTCTTGGGTGGGACAAAATTTGGTGTTTTTTGTCCTACTTTATCATGTCCAGTCCATATTAAATTCGCACCAAACGTGGGACAAGAGGAAATTGTCTCACGTTATCCTGTTCCGTCCCATGTACCAAACGCACCTATAAAGCCACCGCCAATATATCAAACTTGTTATAAAGCGGTGATTATTAAACAAATTTACAGTTGTCGTGTATTGTTAACAGAGAGTCTCAAGAAGTGACCAAACCAATAACAAATTCATTTCTTTTAGAGAAGAGAAGAGAAGAGAAGAGAGGAGAGGAGGTTCTATTTGTTACAAGAAAGATAGATAGTCAAGGAAGGCATCTTAGCTTTTGTGATTGTGGTCCATTTATTCTTTTTTTGGGTTGGATTTTTCCCTATCCCAATCAAACACTTTAGAGACTGATCAAATAAAAGTAATGGATTTGATCAAAAAAAAAAAAAGTAATGTAAAAGCGATCACAGAACAATTTTTCACAGAGTTTTTCCTTTTGCCTCCACCTAACCTCAATTGTTTTACTTGCATGACAGTATGACACTATATAAAACACAAAAAGCTATAACATTAATCTTTTAATCTTTCTAATTATAATTAGCATGCACACCACCTCTCAGCACGTGTTATTACACATCTCCTTCCATGTTAGAGGTGAGGAGTTCAAGTTTCACCATATCTATTTACAAACAAATGTGGAGAGTTTTTCTCCTGGTATTGTAAGACTAGATATTTGGATTACACATATATTTGATTTCGATATATGTCCCGTCAGACATCTGACCGGACTTTTATACATGTTAATATGTTATATTACTTTATACCCCTCATGATGGATGCATTTATACTGCCATCATTAGCAAAAACCAGCTTGTTTATACAAAAAGTTCATTGATATGCCTTTACCCTTGGCCAGAACAGCCTTAGATTTCTCTTTAACAACTTTTTTATATATTGTTTTAGGGTTTTTTTTTTTTTTTTTCATTTCTTTTTTTGAAAGTGTTTTAGGGTTCTTTTATAAGGTTCTGTTTCAACAATAACTGGTTTTATATGGCTTCAATTTGTTATAAAATAGTGAAAGTAATGAAAAACACAATAATTTAACATAGCGAACGCCTGGACATATATAATAGTTTTCTATATCCTCATAGATTTAATGGTACAGTTACCCCATGAATTGTTTGTGAATTACTAATGTATCCCCTGAATTTTTTTAAATGGTCACTAAACCCCCTGAACTCTCATTTTCCTTACACCAACTTGTTTTATTGTCCTCTTGAGGGGGCATCTACACAAGAGTAGTGCAAAGAAAATGAGAGTTCAAGGGGTTTAGTGACCATTTTAAGAATTCATGGAGCACATCAGCAATTCGTGAACAATTCAAGGGGGCAACCGTGCCTTTAAGTAATCCTTATATTTAGTTGTTGTCTTGTAATCTGCAATTTTTTTTTCTTTTTATTTTGTATATGATGTGTTAGTTATTATGTCAATTTTAAAATCCACTCCATAATTGCTTGAGTGGCTTGATATGTTGTAATGAATTCCAAACATGAACAAGGTGGAGAAGAGAACCTTTTATGAAGTTGACATATCATTTTGTGCATTAATTTTACACTAATAAAAGTCACCATCTACACATATAATAATTTTACACTATAAATCTACCTGATTGCTCCCATTAAATCAACTTATTTTATATATCTTAAAATGTTGTGACAGTATCTATTAGATTGTTTTTATCTATCTGATTGCTCCCATTAATTTTTTTTTTGTTTTTAAAGTTTTTCTTTTAGATTGCATCAAAATCTTTTCCAGAACTTCAAAATTAAATTCTAATATTTGCAGATTTATCTTTACATATATGTTAACCTAATAAATCCTAGTCTTAAATGTTCTAATTGTGTTTTTACAAAACATTTACTAATATCAGAACCTGAAATATTCTATCCATAAAGTTATGAATTTATTGAAACCTAACGAGATTAACTAGCACAACCCGAAATAAAATTGCCACATGTATTTCCACATTTTACGAATTAATGGACGAAGGACTTGTATTGTATGGTAGCAGCAGCATATACATACTGTAGTTGAATTTGGTGTGGTGGTGGTGTCATAGCTGGCTGAATCAGACTAAAATACTTGACATTATGGGGGAGAGAGAGAGAGAGAATAAGAGCAAATCAGACAATTTGTTTTTAATTAAGAGATTTGTCAGTGACAATATATTCACTAGCCGTTCTTTCTACAACCATTTCTATTTAAAAATTTGGTATACACTACACACTATATGCTTTATTTATTTTTTTAATATCTCAAATCTAGGCTGTAATTAAATTGTAATCTAAACTGATATTTAAAAATTGCTAAATTAAACTGGAATTTCTGACATTACCTTTTTCTTATATACAATAATTTTTTTGATTTTTTATTACTAAAAAGAAAATAAAAAAGTGTTATGATTATACTTTAATACCGAATTTTTGTATTGTATACAACTATAATGTACAAAACTTAAATCGTACCATTAAAAAGAATAATATTGATCGAGAATCCATTGATTTGATGGTTGAAGACTTAAACTGAAGTTTTACCGTGGAGGTTCAAATCTTGATAGTATATTAGTACCGTAAAGTTTGGAGAGATCCTTTCCTTAGAGTGAAGACTTATATATCAAACTGTGCTTGAATTGTAGAGCTCAATCTCGGTAAGTTCCGACAGACTCCTAACCCTGTGTTAACTTTCAAAAGAAAGAAAAGAATAGAAAAATAGAACAATTTTGGACTAATGTAATATAGTATAATCTCCTAATGTAATAGTCCATTATGGTGTGCCAAAACTCCTACAAGTGGGCTTATTTCTCTCCATACGAATTCATGCATGTGAAGGTTATTTATTCATGTTTTACATGGAATTGAGTCAAGAATAGCCCTCTATATATATAGTCAGAAAAAGAAAAAGAAAAGTGAAATGTGTAAATTATTCAACATCCTACATGAACAAAATGTTGAAATTATGTAGATTATTTAACCTAAAACATAATGATCAATCGTCAATGCAATTATCTGACCTACCTGTAGAACATGCATGATAATTGATAGCCACAAATTGAGATTCTGCTACTCCAATTAAAAAAGGGCTAATTGCACAAACGTTCCCTAAGTTTAAGTGTAATTGTACGTATATAAAATGTTTACCTAAAATTGCATAAACATACCCTGCTGTTTGTTGACTTCCGTCAACTCTAACCGTTGACTACATTTTTAATTAGAAATGACTAAAATATCCCTAGCTAATTATTTTATCCTTTTTAGTTGAATTATTTTATCTTTTTGATTATCTTAAAATTAGTAATGTAATATTTTAAAAGATAAAATAAAAATGGAGATCATATCATCGAATCTTTGTTTGAGATCCAAATCACCCGAAATTTTTTAGATCAACCCAGATTTAGATTTTTTTTTTATTTTTTATTTTTTAATCAAAGTAAGAATAGATTAAACAAAAAGAATTATAAAAGTCTCCCCTCACTTAGAGTTAAATTATATCAAATGACATCAAATATGATTTGATGATCAGATCAACCCGGATTTAGAAGAGAAAAATTTGAAAAGAACACTAAAAACACATTCACATACATCCATCGAGATTCAAGACTAGCTTCACTTGGAAGGTGCTTTACTGCTACTTCCCCTTCACCATTCACATCATACTCCATTTCACCACCATTAATAAAAGCCAAAATAAAATTATTCACACAAATAAGGAAAAACAACGATGAACTCAACCAACAAAAAAAAAAAAAAAAATCATGCTCAAACCCAAATCAATCAACTAAACAACACTTACCACCACCCAAATCAAATAAATATATACCAAAATAAAATCAATCAACCAAATCATAAAAGCACCATCACCATTGGAGTGGAACAAAAAAAAAAAACAAAAAACAAATAAAGAAGAGAGAAGATAGAAGGTGGAAGGTGGGAGACATCGAAGAGACTCTTACATTGTGACAGCTGTAGTTGATCGGATTTACAATTAATTATTTCTTTGAGCTGGGCACTGGCAACCTGAGAAACAAGGGAAAATATAGAGCGGTAGTTGAACCACATGAGGAGGTGGTCCCTTGGGGGGACTTTTTGACGCTCAAGTCAGTATATTGTATAGAAAAATGAAATTAAAAGAGTTAGAGAGTAGCAAACCGTGTCATTCGATGAATCGAGTTGAGCTATTGATCAATATGTATGGGTCGATGTTATTTATCGATGAATCCGATGGGTCGATACCCAAAGGGTTCTTCGACTTTACGTGGGTCTATTGAGGATTAGGTCGATCTATTTCTGAAAATGATTCGGTTGATCTCTATTAGATCTTGGAACAACTATAAATGAAAGGAGAGGATTATGGAGCCAAGTTTAGGGAGCTTTTGCATGTCAAAGGTGAAGAAATTAGGACCCCTTTCTCTAAGAAGGGTTCTGGTATTTACAGTGAAGTCATGGAGCATTCACCACTCATCTTCTTTATATGAGAGTGTGGATCTCGGGCTCTTTATTGTTCGTTTCGATTCTTTCAAATCTGGCAATAAAGGGCTTTGTCAAACGTTGAGATTTGTGTAACATTGGTCATGTTTATGACTATTTAAGATGCTTTTAACCATGTGTTTATTTTGGTTTGATGCCCTAATGGGTCAGACGAGGTTTTGTGTCTATTCTATAGTAGACCTATGTTAGTTTAGGTACTCTGGTTCTTATTTTGTCCTTTTTACGGTGTACAAATGGGCTTGTGACATATTTTATACCCTATTCAATTGTGCGCTTGACTGTAGGCTTGTTTTTTGACCACTACAACGGCGGATGTTTACGTTGGCCTCCATTAGGAGGAGCTTCCCCACCGAATCTATGGAGGTCAAATATATGGCCTCCAACTTTTTCCCTTTTCTGTATATATATTTTTTATCAATCATTTACGATATATATTTTTATAATTAATTATTCATTTTATCATTTTTTTTTATACATCATTTATGGAGTAAGTTAACATAATGTGGCAACATCTCATCGGTCTAGCTTCCTTTAATAATGATCTGTCTAAACTGATAGGTTAAAAGAACTTTGTGTCCCTATACCATTAACTTCTACCGAAAGAACCTTAGCGGCAGGTAGACCTGACTCGGTTCCGGTTCGAACCGGTCGGAACCGGTTTTCTGGAACCGGTTCAAGAACCGAAATCGGAACCGGTTTAATCGGTCTAAACCGGTTCCGGTTCCGGTTCTGAACCGGCCGGTTCCCTTTTTTTAAAATTTTTTTTTTTAAATTGCCGTTGGAGTGCAACGGTTGGCTGACGTCAGCAGGCCGTTGGGGGCTCCAACGGCTGCCTTTCAAATTTTTATTTTATTATTTTTTTTATATTTTATTATTATTATTATTTTTTTGTTTATTATAAATACCGCCCCCGCCGCACCCCCCCCCCCCCCCCCCCCCCCCCTTTCATTTTTCCTCACAATTATTTCCTCCCAATTCTCTCTAATTCTAATTTCTCTCTCAATTCTCCAACTCTCCAAGTTTCCAAATATTTAATATTGTCAATTACTCAATTAGTAAGTTTTTAATATTTATTTCATTTGCAATATATTTTATTTCCAATTTATTTTATTTTCGATATATTTTATTTGTAATTAATTTTATTTCCAATTTATTTTATTGCCAATTCTAAATTTCTAATTTCTCTTTCTATTCTCCAACTCTCCAAGTTTCCAAATATTTAATATTGTCAATTACTAAGTTTTTAATATTTATTTCATTTGCAATATATTTTATTTCCAATTTATTTTATTTCCGATATATTTTATTTGCAATTAATTTTATTTCCAATTAATTTTATTTCCAATTCTAAATTTCTAATTTCTCTCTCTATTCTCCAATTTATTTTATTTGCAATTAATTTTATTTCCAATTTATTTTACAATTCAATTTTTAAATGGCAAGTGGAAGTGGAAGTGGAAGGGGTCACGGCCGTGATGGTCCTAGGCGTTCAATTTCGATGAGAGGTAAGGGTCCTATGATCGATAATCTCGGTCGTGACGACACCGCCTATCACGAGTATTTGTAACGTCGGGCCTATGCTGAAGACCTAGGTCTAAACTGTCCTACTCCCCCTCTAATAATTTCAGAACCCGATCCCGATGACACCCCCCCGGCCCCAATTTGACAAGCCAGTCAGATAATATGCCTTATATTGATACACCTACAGATTTTAGATTTGATCCACAGGGACCAGGAGAGCAGGAAGATGATCTGATACAGAGGCAGCAAAGCAAATCTGATCTCTTCGTAAAACATTTTAAGAAAATTAGGCAAGAAGATGGGAGCTTTGCAGTGGCTTGCAATTACTGCAACAAAGTATATAAGTGGCATAAATCTGGAGGACATGGCACTTATCAGAAGCATCTTTTAGTTAAGCATCCAGAAGCAGAGACTAGATCGAGGTCACAAACACAAATTCCCAGGTACGCTACTCCTAACCAACAATTATTTCGTTATACTGATGAGCAAAATAGAGAAGAATTAGCAAGAATGGTAGTAGTAGAACACCTATCATTCAGTTTTGGTGAAAGGGTTGGTTTTGTTAATTATTGTCGAAGAGCATTAAACCCTGCTGCATGCCGTGTTCCTAGAACCACGCTCACATCAACACTTGAAAAGATTTATTTAAAAGAAAAAAAGAAGTTAGAAAGATTTTTTGATAAATATATCGGTCGTGTTTCCGTATGTGCAGACATATGGACTGACCATTGGAAATCGCATTCATACTTGGGTGTCACTTGCCATTTTATGGATGATACATGGACTATTCAAAAAAGAATTCTTGCATTTAGAGTTTTTGATGATGCACACACTGCTCATAATATTTTTAGACAGCTTAGAATTATTTTTGCAGAGTATAAAATTGAAAGCAAAATTTTTGCAATTGGTTTTGATAATGCTTCTGCCAATACCGCTGCTATTCCATCTTTACTTGATTTATGCAAACCTTATCTGGGTGGTACATTTTTTCATCAAAGATATGCATGCCATGTTTTAAATTATGTGTTCAAAAAGGATTAGAAACTCTTGAACATTTTATTCTACCTAT
This sequence comes from Acer campestre, assembly GCA_954870605.1. Classification (NCBI taxonomy): domain Eukaryota; kingdom Viridiplantae; phylum Streptophyta; class Magnoliopsida; order Sapindales; family Sapindaceae; genus Acer; species Acer campestre. Next base: position 25,660,710 of record OX940806.1, on the reverse strand, counting down.
TAAAAAAGCTCTAATGTATTTGTGGAAACATTCTTCTACAATGAATGCATGGGTAAAATATTGTAAACAAAATGGTAGACGTGTCATTAGATTTTCTCGTGATGTTCCAACACGTTGGAATTCTACTTATAAATTGCTTGCTCAAAGTTATGAATATAGGGATTTATTAGTTTCTTTTATTCAATTTCATGTTACCCACATTCAACTTTATCAATCACATTGGGATGCTTGTTACAACGTTTTCAATTTGTTATCCATCTTTAATAATGCTACACAAAATTTATCTGGTGTTTATTATCCTACATCTCATTTATTTATTTTTGAAAGTATTAATATTGCTGGTACATTTTGTCATTGTGAATCCGACATATCAATAGGGGAAGTTGTTCATGCTATGAAGCTAAAATGGTTGGATTATTATGAGGAGATTCCAAATATTTATTTGATTGCCATGATTTTTGATCCACGTTGTAAATTAGAGAGTATGTCTTATTATCTAAAAGGTTATTATGGGGTCAAATGTTTAAAAATGAAATATGATATTGAAGCATGTTGTGCTAGAGTTAAGAAATTATTGTATGATTTATATGATGAATATTTTACAATTTATGGATCGTCACTGAACTTAAATGCTACACATACACAAACTACATCTCAGGCCCCAAAATCCTCCTCCTCCTCCTCCGGATTTATAGAGTTAGGGTATAGTATGTTATCCAAAAAATCCAAAAAATCCAAAAAACCTAAATGTGCTTCTTCATCAAACACCGATAAATATTCCGAGCTGGAATCTTATCTAAATACTCCTTTTGAGTTTATAGAAGATACGCCAGGGAAAAAATTTGAAATCTTACAATATTGGAAAGAGCACGCAGTGTACTATCCAATCATGGCTATGATAGCCAAAAATATTTTTTCAACACCAGTTTCTACAATGGCAGTGGAACAAGAGTTCAGCGCTGGAGGAAATATTCTAGATGAACAGCGTTCTTGCTTAACTCCAAAATCACTATAAATGCAAGTTTGTGTAGATGATTGGACAAAAGCACAATACAGACAACAAGAACTTCAACATGACCTAACATACGACTTCTTCAAAGACGACGAATCTGATACAGGAGCAGCGGGGCCAGAATAGCAGATTTACAGTACAGACTACAGAATATAGATGGCGCCAAATATGCAATAAAAGGTAAAAAAACTACGTGGCCTTTGATTCCTCTAAATGCCCCAAGAGGATACGTAGGCAACTTAATTGTGGTAAAAATTAAGTGCAAGACTAATAACTTTACATTTATTTTTAGTTTTATTTTAATTTAATTTTGTAATTTGTCATTTATTTATTATCAAATTTCGGGTGACCTAATTCCCAAATACCCAATGAAATGTAATTTATAATTTATAATTTTGTTTATTTTTATTTTTATTTAATATTGTAATTTGTCATTTTGTTTATTTATATTTTAATTTAATTTTGTAACTTGTCATTTTGTTTATTTTTATTTTAATATTTTATTTACAACTACAACTTACAATACAACTATACATTTATACAAGTCTAAATTATTATTTTTTATTAACAAAGGAAAAAAAAAAAAAAATCCGGTTCAGAACCGCCGGTTCCACTAGAACCGGAACCGGAATCGGAACCGGACCGGTTCCGGTTTCGGTTCCACCCATTCGAGGAACCGGAACCGGAACCGAACCGGAACCGCGTCACCCCTAGCGGCAGGGGAGATTTATGTAATTTTAAATAAAAATTCCATATATATGTAAGTATAGATAAAATCCAGGGATGTTTGTGCAATTAGTCCATAAAAAAACTATTTGGACAAGACAACAAGCACACGCTGTGACACATGCAACATTGAAAAATGGTAGGACCCAAGTAAGAAGTTAAACCAGGTTGGGTTAAGTTCTGATCATGTACATGAGTTTAGGACCGTTTGAAACAAAACAGTCGAATACTTATACATGACAGAAGCTTTTGGCTTTTGCGCACTTTCCCATAAACAAAAACCATTTTTTATTAATAAAAAAAAATCCCATGTAAATTATAATCGTCTATTATATAAAGTGCCAAACATAAAAAAGCAAAGTAAAGTAGATTAGTAGATTATAGATACACACACCTCTACCTTCATCACCCACATCTCTCTCTCTCTCTCTCTCTCTCTCTCTCTTTCCATTTCTCTAGAACATAGAAATCTCCACACTCTCTCTCTTTCATACTCACTCAACCATCTTTCTTTTCAATTTCAAGTTCCACCAACTCTTTCTGGGCAATCTTGCATCAATCATGGCTTTTGTGGTGTACTTAGTGCTTTTCTTGGCCTTCACTGGCCATTCAAGTAAGCTTCTTCTTTTTTCACATAAAAAGGCTTTTTCTTTTTCTTTTTCTTTTTCACTCAATTTTTTTTTTGATCTTTCTTTCTTTTTCCTCCTTTTTCATTAGCTAAATGTTTTTGTGACTAATTAATCTTGTTCTGGGTTTGTTGTTGTTGATCAGGTGCCCTTTATTGCATATGTAAAGATGGGATTGGTGATGCAACTCTACAAAAGTCCCTAGATTATGCATGTGGAGCTGGAGCAGATTGTTCTCCAATCATCCAAAATGGTGCTTGTTACAACCCCAACACAGTGAAAGATCACTGCAGCTATGCTGTCAACAGCTATTTCCAAAAGAAGGGCCAAGCTACTGGTACCTGTGATTTTTCAGGCACTGCATCCACAAGTGCCAATCCTCCTTCAAGTAAATTAACCCTCTCAACTCTCATCAAACCCACCCACCAACATATTTGGTTATTAATTATTTCTTCTTCACTTCTGTGTTATTTGCAGATCTTCCTTCTACTTGTAGCTTTCCTTCAAGTGCCACCAGGTATGATATATCATATATGTTTGTTGGATACTTGGATCTCCATCTTTCTACACTTTCTTTCTTGAGAGACTGATGAAATTTCAGTGTCAAGAATCTTTTTTCCCAACAATATTTTCTCTAGTTTTAATTGAGTTAGGTACAACCTCTGAATTTACTTTACTTATTTTTGTGTGTTGAACAATAAGGTTAGATTTTTGAGCTGGATTTTGCTTGCAGAAGCAGAGTATCATCCTTTTCTTAGTTAAGATATGTGATAGATCTACTTCACTTGATTACTCTACACAGAAAAATCTTAGCAGGATTTTGCTTGCAAAAGCAGAGTATCATCTTCTTAGAGTCTAAAAGAAATAAGTAAAGTAGATCTCTATCCCCACCTAATAGTGATGATATCCCAGCATCATCTTCTGGACAGCTGTCAGCTGTCTTGATGTTGATATTTCATAATTCCTTTGCTACCTTCCACTAAAGATTTTGAATCCCACACAAGGCTTGACATCTGTTTCTCCATAGTTGAATTTGATAATGAATTCTGAGATTTTTTTTATTATTTGTTGTTCTGTTTACAGCGCAACCCCATCAACCAACACATCAACCACCACCCCAACTACAGGCGGCACTACTACAACCACACCGTCGACGTCAACCACAGGAAGCACTACTCCGACGGTGTTTGGTGGACTGGGCCCCACCGGAAGTGGGACTGGAATCAATGACAGTGGTTGTGAGGGTCTCTTAAAAACCACCAACTTGTTTTTCACATTCTTGATTTCAACATGCCTAGTAGTAGTAGTACCATTGCTGTGGGGCTAGAGAAGGAAGGATGGAATTGAAAGTAGTGGGGTTTGATGTGCGGATGAGATTTTGCCACGACAGGGCTGGATGGGGGTAGGAATGTATAATTGTAATTTCCCAAGTTCTCACATCAATGGGGGATCACACACCCCACTAGGGTTTTAATTTTTAATTTTTAATTTTTGTCTACTATGTGAAAAAGCTAGGGAATTTGATTCCTTTTGAGTGATGATTTTCGGTACAAACTTGATCTCTTCTTTTTAGATTTTTCCTCTGTATATCTAGGGAGAAAGAAAAGCTACGGTTAGTCTTTTTTTTCTTTTCTTTTTTTCTTAAAAATTCTAAATTTAATGGAATTGCTACGTATCATCTACCTTGTTAATTAATATTACTTGCCAATATTATACATTTGTTGATTGTTGAAGTTTTTCTTTTCTTGAGATATTAAAATTGTCAGCATTGGGTAAACATTAGATGGATCGAATTTTGTGGGTATTTGGACCCAAAAAGTCTTTAACTTCAGGAGAATGTGATTTGGTATTGCGTGCTTAAACTCTCTAAGGAGATTAAATTCAGGATTATATGTATAGGTAGGTTGAAGTGTTTTTTTCATTTCGAATGTGTGGAGGGATTTGGAGGTGTAGCGGGATTTTGACGGGTGAACTACCTACCCCACAACCATACAATAAGGGGGGCACTCCAATCAAAACGGTCAAAAAGTGTGGGTAGCGAGATACAAATTAATCATTGATCAATAGATAAATGCAGTGGTCCTTGTGCCCATAACACTTGTTTAAAATTGTCATCATAAGTAACATGAAAATTTTGTCGTTCATAAATATAACCGATAACAAATCATGAATAACTCAGCCGGTAGATAGACGAATTTGAGGTTTGAATAAATGACTATGACTCCATAAGAAAATTGTCATGTTAATGTGCCAAATCTGGTAAAACTATGCCTCCATGAGAAAAGCTTAGTTATTATCAAAGGAACAAATTCGAAAACAGTATCTAACTACGGGGAAAGCATATTGTGCCTGTACATTACAATCAAGGATTTCTTTATTAAGACGGGAAATGAGCTCTCTCATATCACCGACATCAAGTATATGAATGTAAAATCTTCTTCTTCCATTGATCTACTATGGAGACCTAGAGTAATCCCTGCTGTGATTCACAAGGACTTTTAATAAGTCCATTCCCACTTCAAGGATCCAAATATCTGCAAATATTAAATTTTACATGATCTACAACTCTGCAACCATATTACATTTTTAACTCATATTGCTAGTGTTACATACAGTAAACAAGCTAAATGAAACTGAAGCAGAGAAGAGAATTGACCTTCAATGACGAGAAAGACTTTGAGCTTCCGCTTTGCAATTTTCTCGTATAAATTCCAAGATCAGCTTTGCAACAGAGCTCGGCCTTTCCACATGAGGAAGGTGGCCACAGTCTGGTATTCGGTGTATAATTGCATCTGGCAATTCACAGTGCAATCTCTGCATTACATAAATCAAAGGGCCACACAATCAAATAGTAGAAAGAATCAAATTAGGAAAGATCAAATAAGTCGATTAAAGAGACAGGTTACCACCAACTTCTTTCAAATTTACGAGAAATATAATAGTCATTTGATAGCATTTTTCAAGCTCAAATCGAGTAAATTAAGTTCAGCAAATGCTAACCACTCCTAGCTTGTAACTAACGATCTGGTCATCCTCACCCCATATGATAAGTGTCTTCTGCTTAACCTGTAGAACATATCAGTAAGTAGCTTGAAAGAAAACCGATGTTTCTGGGCATTTAATTGAAAATTTGGACTTAAACTGAAAATTGTGTAACCACAATACAATTGCAGCTGCTAAAAAAACACAAATAATTTAAAGCGGTTTTCATAGAGTACGATACCAAGGAAAAATCATGTCTGGATGATTAATGCATCACCAACATGTACAGACTTGAACAACTTTTACTTATTAAAAAAAAAAACTTGAAAAACTTCAGCTTGCATACTCCCTTTTTACTGGATAGTATTCCATGTTTATTATATGCTCAGATGCATATAATGTGTTGCAAGGTTTGAGAGAATTTGACTTGGTTTCAAAATTTAGGAGTCCTCTAAGCAGGGAGATCCATGAGATAACTAACCAAGGTGTTGAGCATAATTCATATTTATTTATTATCCTAAAATTAATATTTATTCGTTAATTTCATGTAAATTACAAATTATTTTGGTGAAATAAGTAAAATAACTTGGAGTTAGGTAAAATATCCTATTTTATGCTTTGAAAGCACCTCAGGATAGACAAGTTATTATTCTAGAAAAGACAGGGTTTTATGTCTTTTGCTCTTTTATCTTAAGGTATCTTTAGTTAAAGTCTTTGTAATTTTCTTTATACTAAGATATACAAATTTTAATTAATTGCAAAAATTTGAGAGGTGATTAAAAATCAGTTTACTATTTTCTCATAAATTTAACAATAAACTCACTTATTAATAGACAATTTATTCATTAAACAGGGTTTCATTGTCTACTTTAATACAAAGAAAATTATAAAGACATTATTGAATATAAAAGAACAAAAGACACCAAAGCCAAAGAAACTTTGAAGCATTGCCAGTTTGCCACCATACTCCTCATTATCCACAAACCCAACTCCTTTCAGCTTCACATACCATGCCACTGCTTTATATATGAGGCTCAAAACCCTAGTTGACTTGGTCTCAGAAGGCTATTGGGAAATATCGTGTTTAGGACCATGTGTACAACACTACTTTCTCAATCAAACAAGCCTGGACCATGAGCAAAATTTGGCCTCTTTTCTTAGAGATATGCCCTGTATGATGGTACGTTTTTCTATGCTTGTTTAGTTCTATCCTAGGTCTGCGAGTATTTGCTTCTTGTTTTGCAACTAATGACCTACAAATCAAATATGCAGCATTTCCTTTTGGTAAGAATAAATTGATCAGAGTGTGCCTTCTCAGAGGATTATGGGCTTCCTTCCCAGAAGAATAATTTGTCTTTCGTTAGGTGCACTTTCTAAGCACAAAAAAAATTATTTTACAAGACTACAAACTATTTTACCTATTTCACCAAAATCACTTTAATCAAAATAAAATTAACAAATAAAAGAAATAATAAATCTAAATTTAAAGGTAATCAATATATAAAAAATATGGTCAACACAAGTCAAGTGAGCTATGTCAGTAGTAGAGGCAGAATCAATTTCATATCATGTGCTACAACTAAAAACAACCTACCCACTGTAAGTTTCCAATTACTTTTATGTATAAAATTTCTATTGTATATATATCCTCGTCACTTAATAATTCTGAAAAGAAGCTAAGAATGGAGAACAAAGTAAACTTTATAGCAATAACTTTGTTTTCTTTAGCTGCCTATTCTTTCCTTAGTAATTCGCAATATTGCTGCAGTTCAAAGTTGGAACAAGGATGGAGAGAACTGCATAAATGTGGTAGGCAAGATTAGAAGAACAGGGTCTTTTCTTCCATTCAGCACTTTTCCAGCAACTCAAGTAGGTATGTAGGCTGATACATTTATACCTAAACAGTGTCATACTCCTAGAAGTATTTTGCAATTATTATGCAGTTATGCCCGACAAATGTACCTAGTTATGCAAAACGGCTTGTCCATCCATTGTAGGCTTCTAGTATAAGAATCAGTATTTGACTATTTTCATAGGGAAGAAGAAAATTATCTAAAGCCTATTTCTACAAAATGAAATAACAATCTGCACAAACCTGTTCAATCTGAGCACGGACATTATAACCACCACTGATCATAAAATCTACAGTTGCATCCTCCCACCAAGGAAATAGACAATGCAAGCGGCCCACCTGGATACAATTACAAATAAAGTTTTGGCATGAGATATAACATTATCGCTTTAAGTAATATGTTTGAGACAGAAACACTTACATTAGTCCAATCTATGCTGGTACTTAATGTTATACCATTGAATGCCAAAATGTTTACACATAAGCGTAGCGGGATGCTCTTCAACAAATATACCTGACTCAAAGAAATGATCATGGTTATAGCAAAATTGTATAAGATATCTTTAATAGCATTCTGACTCTAACGATCCACCCCCTCTTTCCAAAAAAGAAAAGAGAAATGATTAATTAATTAATGCAAACCCATCGCCACATATTATTAGCATGCTCTCTCTCTCTCTCTCTCTCTCTCTCTCTCTCTCTCACTCATAACAACAGGGACACAAGTTCAAGCAGGCACATTTGTGAAGAAAAAGGCAGAAGTTGTTAATTCTATTACCATCAGCATCTTCAGTCTAGAGGTTATCAATAGTTCCTTTGTTTGTTATGTAATGCGTAAATGGAACCAATCCAGGAGTGAGACGAGAAAAATAATTCAACATTATAAGGTCAAATGCAGAAATGAATGTTGATTTAATTGATTGCCTTTGCCAATATATATACATAACCCATGTAGAGTTGAACTGTAAGGATTCAAGGCTTTGATGTGTCAAGGAGAAGATCTACCCCAAAATAGGCTGCTATTCTTGGTAGCTTCGCTAGGTTCCCAGTTCCTTCTCTATATACACATGCATCAATCAGAACCAGATTTTTGACCTGAAAATGGAAAATGGAAAGAGATTAAAATTAAATCTTGAATTTCACAAAAAATATCAGGGGCATTAATATTATGAACACTATCAAGATATTACTTTTAACTTCTCCGGAGATGAATTATAATGCATAACACTAACCCAACTTGTACAATACTTACAGCTTCTGGATGGTTGACAGCAAAGTCAATTGCAACAGCAGCTCCAAGGCTCGGTCCAACCAGTATCATAGGTCTTTTAATGTACGACTTCCAAAGCTATGTCAAAATGAAACAAATAGATTTTGGTCCATGAATGGGAAGAAACAGCTTAAGATTACCAGCAACGAGGTTAGCCTTTTTATGCCAAACCAGCTAATATAGCCAAAAAAGAAAAAAGAAAGGCCCCCAAATTTGCAATTCATTCTCTAATGGTGACCATGGATAACAATGCTCTAAACAAATTAACACTACATGGGTAATCAGATAAAAATAGTCCATTATTTATCAAAAAATGATGAACTAAGTAGGCATTATAGAGTTTCCAGACATCATACTTCTTTCTCCGCATTGATCTAGAAGTTTTTCAACACTTAATGATGGTTGGTTGAAGAATTTTCTTCTTGTAGATACGAAGAAGGCAAGACCTTGTTCAGATAATAAAAATTACCTGGTAGAAGTGCTCACGCTTGGATGCCACATCACATAGTGGAAGTCTTTCTAACATGCTCAACAGAGAAACAAAATGATGCATTATTACTAAAACAGTAAAACGAATGGAGAAAAAAAAAATCACTAACCCACTTTAATTTTTTATAGCTAAAACATACAACACAAACCTAAATCTGAGAAGCCCCAACCAAGAATATCAACAGCCCAAGTCTCCAAACCAGTCTCCTCAAGTAATGGATAGGTATATTTCCACTCTAAACAAGAACTGGATAATAAGATGTGAAATCTAAACACATATTAATTGAAAAAATTCTGAAACCAATTATGTATCTTGAACAAATGGAACCTGTCAAATCCATGGAGAAGAACCACTGGACTTGTCTCGCTCTGTATGATGGATGGCTTCACAACACTACTCATGATACAATTCTCTGAGAAGCTGACCTGCATTGTCCATTTGTCCATAGTCTTAGAGTGAGCAACACACACATAGTAGTAGATTGAATCTAGAACTAGGCTCATGACTTTTTACAACTGGATATAATAAAGTTACAGGCAAGAATCAAAAGCGTAACGAGGCTCCTACCATCAGTAACTTCAATTAAAAGATCATACAACAATGAACAGAGCCCTAGATGTTGTTTGCTCTGTTGATTATTTCATTTAACAAAAACCAAATGTGTTTTTCAAAATCTTTTAAGCAAACAAACAAACAGTAGGCAGATTCAAAATGAGAGACTTAATAAAACAAACAAAAAGTGAGAATTACGTGTACAGGAAGCCTCTCGATTCTGGAAGCCAGTTTACGAGCGAAGGGGTCTCTGATGTTCTCGACTTGTTTGGGTAGAAACGAAGGAAACATCTCAGCCAAGACCTTGAACCGCGCTCCTCCGGTGGAGACAAGTGGCGACGAGGTGGCTGTGACGGTGAAGGCGAGCATCGGGGTTGATAAATGATAATGATAATGATAATGACGACAACAACAACAACAACAACAACAACAAAAATGCTGAAGAATTCTATAGAGTTTGTCTCTGACAACTAGCGGTATTAAAAAGCTGAAAGCCTGAAAAGGAAGCTTGATATTTTGGAGCCTTGACAGAGAGCAGCTTGTCTTCCCTCTTAAATATAGACATGTTGAATTTGTTTGAATTAAATGATAATTGTACAGTTTTACCCCTACTCACTGATCTAGCCTTCTTCCATTGTACTCCGTAACTCGTATAAATTGACATCTAGCGTTTATTTTTATAAGATAATTTTAGTACTTGAGTTGGACAAGTCACCACTCACCACTCACCATCTTATGACTCTTATCAAATTGAAATTCTTCTACTACAAACGCTACATGGACGATTGATCACATGGGTGTCGGTAATAAAATAGACCACCTTTGGTGAATTAGTCCTATAAGAGGATGGCCATCATTCGAAGGTCATGATCATCGGGCCATCGGGGCACGTTCTATCTTGTGCATGCAACTAATAAGATAAATGGCACAATGTGACCACCAAGTGTCATTGTGCCACCAAAGATCCGCGACACCACCTTAATGAATTTATAACTACCCTCCTTCTAGGTGAAACCTAGGGAAGGATATCTAATCCTAAAAACAAAATACATTAATTAAACGGTAATTTACTAAAGCATTGGACGGTGTTTGTCAGCATCCTCCGAAGTCCAAATGCATATTTCGAAGAATATCCCCAGATCCTTAGGGGACTCCAGACATATCCTCCGAAGACCGTCCTCCCAAGGGGGACTCTAATAAATCACCAACATGCTTCATTTTTACCATCGATATTGGACATTTAACCCTCGCCTTATATGTCTGAGTTCTAGTTAATGGATTCGTATCAAATTAGTAATTAGTGTAATTATAGGTCTGAGTTCAGATTTCTATTGGACTGGGCCCCACCAGAAGTGGGACTGGAATCAATCACACTAAAAATGGCATATTAGTGTTGTGGCTCTCTTTAAATATCTAATCGTCTTCTTACCTTAAATGTCCATTATTTGTCATTACCTTCATACTATATTTGACACATATCTAATATTGTATATCAACACTCTAGATTATTTCTATTATTTTTATATCTTTAGGCTAAAAAAAAAAAAAAAAAAAAAATTAAAACCATAATTTATATGAAGATAATATGAGGGGATAAGAGAATCCAAATCCCTCCTCAAAACCACTTACTTGTTTTGCAGTGCTGACAGGAAAAAGAGACTGAAATAGTGAAAAGGTACAAGCTCAGCACTTAAAACTTGTGTTATTTTTAACCAAAAAAAAAAAAAAAAAGGTTTTAATTGCATCAAAAATAAATTAACAAAATAAATAGGCCGGAATGAAATATATATATATATATATCAAAAAAGCTATATATATTTCCCTTTTTTTTTTTTTTTTTTTTTAAAGTCTTTCTTATTTTTCTTTTTCAATCGGTCATTTTTCCACATTCGTCCATAATTCTTACCCTCTCTATCTAGAAATATCATTTTTCTTGGAAAAATTCTTGTTAATATTCAAATTTGTGACTTAGTTTGTTGATGGTAGTGAATCTCTCTAAAGATTTGTTTCGAAATTGTATTTTGATTAATCTTATATTTGAGTTTTTAAGATTGTTTAAACTTTGTTATTAGAAAATGAAAATTTTGTAATATTACATTATTACGGAGACTTAATTTTTTAAATTTGAAATTTATGTTTTTTTTTTTTGGGGTTTTCTTGATGTTTGATTTGGAAAAATAACCAAAGTATTTTTGTCCAAAATACATTTTAACTACCATAAAAACTCAAGAACATCAAGTTATTACAAAAATCAACCACCATTAACATCCAAATATTAATGTGATTGACTGATTGTATGTATATACAACTTTTATGTGAAATTGTACAAATCACTCTTGTCGTTAGTGGTGATTCACCATTAGAAATTAATGGTTTAAACTTTAGAGGTAAAAACTTTTTTATGACTTTTGATAAGACAAGATTATTAGTAATTATTCATATAATTATTTATTTTAAAAAAAATAGATAGAGAAGATCCATCGGACGATTTCAATTTTATTTATATAAAAAAAAAAAGACCTGGAATCCTTCAAGCTCCACCAGTTTCAAATATAAAATTGAAAAACAAAATCCATTTAAAAATAAATAAAAGATAAAAAGCTGAGAAGAACGAGATGGATTCCGGTTGTTTTTAGTCTTTTTGTGTTCAATATGTGTACAAGTGTTTAACAACTTAAGTTGATGAAAGTTCAACGATGACACTATGACTATTAGGCAACATGTGTTGTGTTTCATCTATAACAAAACTCTGTCAATAGCTGTTGTATTTGGACTCGGTAAATATCCTTTGAATTTAAATGTTAATATTTAAATTAGATTGTTATCTTAGGATGTATCTCACCTTAGGTGTTTCAGTTTTCTTATCAGCTGTATATATTCTTTTGATAATTAATGAAATCGTGTGCAATTACACACCAAAACATACTCTGTTTACATGGTGTTGCCGATCCAACTCTAAAAACACACAAAAAAAAAATAAAAAAAATAAAAAAACTTCCTCATCTTTCCTTCTATTTTCTCTTTCAAACGATGACAACAATCACCCCAGAAACAACCCCTGCCATCAGCTCTTCATCCGCAAATCCTACTGTTATCCATGTCACTCAAGTCAGTTCCACGGCTCTTCGCTCTAACGAGTTTCATCTAATAACCATCAACATCTCCGCTCAGGCTCTTCTCAAGCTCACTGCCATCAATTATATGTCCTGGAAAATTTAGTTCCAGACACTCTTCATTGGATATAACCTTCTAGGTTATATTGATGGCTCCAAACCCTGTCCACCATCCCCCTTGACTGTCAATGAAGTCACAACTCCGAATCCGGCATACAATATTTGGATTCGCCAAGATCAACTCATCTTGAATGCAATAATTGGTTCCCTATCACCCACAATTATTTCTTTTGTTGCTATAGCCAAAACTTCAATGGAAGCATGGACCATTCTCTCTAACACATATGTCAAACCATCTCGTGGCCGAATCAAACAAATCAAGACGCTTCTCAAAAACTCCACCAAAGGTACGCAGAATATCACTGATTTTCTCCACTTTGGTAAAGCTCGTGCAGATGAACTTGCTTTACTTGGTGCTCCAATGGAAGATGAAGATCTTACTGAAAGAATTCTTGACGATCTTGATGATAATTATAAGGAACTGGTTCGTGCTGTTCAGGCCATGAGCTTCATGAAAAACTCCTAACATTTGAAACTTCTCTTCAAAGCAACAAGAAGGACTCGGCTTCTTTTCCAGCCACTGCTAATCCCACCAACCGATCTAATCAATCATGGAGACCGCAACAAGGAGGCTCTAACTTGTGCCCAAACTTTCCAAGTAACACGAGATGGCGCCCGTCGCCGAACAACTCCTATCGGACACCACCATCCACTTTTTCTGGTTTTTCGAATCGTGGCAATCAGTAAGCACCACGTCCTTATCTAGGTCGCTGTCAGGTATGTGGTATTCAAGGTCATACATCCAAGAGGTGCTCCTCGTACCAAATGGTCCCAATTCAGTCCACTGGATCCGGCTCAGCTCCATCAAATCCAAATCAACAGATGCCTTGGCAACCCAGAGCTCACTTTACAGCTAATATTTTCGCTCACAACCTAGCTTGGTTGCTTGACAGTGGTGCCTCGCATCATGTCACAACGGACTTGAGCAACCTATCTCTACATGTGCCTTACAACGGCTCCGATGATGTTATGATTGGCGATGGCACATGGCTCTCCATCACGAATACTGGTTCAACATCTCTTTCCACTCATAATAACACCTTTACTTTGATTGATGTTCTTGTGTACCAAATATGAAAAAGAATTTGATTTCAATCTCTTAATTTTACAAATCTAATGATGTATCTGTGGAGTTCTTATCGTCTTGTTTTCATGTGAAGGATCTTCATATGATGGCAGTTCTTCTGAAAGGCACAACCAAGGATGGCGTGTATGAGTGGCCATCTTCTAATCATAGGTCCTCCCCGATGGCCGATTCTAGCATTCTCCAGCATCATAACTACCACATCAAATTGACATCATATATTAGGTCATCTAGCTTATCCTATTTTACAGCATGTTCTTTCGAATTTTAAATTAGATTTATCTTCTCCACTGTTAAAAGACCTTGTTTGTCATTCTTGTCGTTGCAATAAAAGTCATAAGTTGCAATTTTCTTCTTCATCTCTTGTCACCACACAACCTCTTCAAATTATTTTCTCTGATGTATGGACGTCTCCTGTTATTTCACATGATAACTTTAAATACTATGTCATTTTCGTCGATCACTACACCAAATATATTTGGGTTTATCCACTAAAAAGGAAGTCAGAAGTAAAAGAAACTTTTATTCGGTTTAAAGCCATTGTGGAAAATTACTTCAAACATAAAATCGTCACCCTTTACTCTGACAATGGTGGAGAGTACATTTCACTAAAAGTCTATCTTGTAACAACTAGCATTTCCCATCTCATTACCCCACCACATACACCTGAACATAATGGGTACTCAGAAAGACGAAATCGTCACATTGTCGAAACATGTCTTACATTATTATCTCATGCCTCACTTCCATTACAATTTTGGTCTCATGCATTTTCCACTGTTGTTTATTTGATAAATAGAATGCCCACCCCAACCCTCACTCTCTCATCCCCATATGAGAAGATTTTTGGCAGTCCTCCAAATTATTCAAAACTCAAGATCTTCGGATGTCTATGTTATCCATGACTTAGGCCTTATTCATCACACAAACTAACACTCGGTCCACCTCTTGTGTCTTTCTTGGATATTCTTTGTCGCAAAGTGCCTATCTATGTTTTGATTCGTCATGCTCCAAATTGTTTGTCTAGTCATGTCAAGTTTATAGAGTTCGTTTTCCCCTACAAATCAATACAAGATAATCTACAACGCCCCACCTAAACCACCATTAACTCTTGGGTTCCTTCGGTCATCACTGTGTCGTTTACAATGATAGGGATGATTTGTACAATTTTAGTCTAAAGCTAAATATAAGTGCAATTACATCGAATATACAGGAATATTGCGCAATTTACCCTAAGGGTCCGTTTGGTAGGGAGGAAAGAAAATAGGAAGGATGGAAAAATTTGGAGGGATAGAAAATATAAGGGAAAGAAAGGAAAATGATTTTCCCTTGAGTTGTTTGGTAAATAGGAAGGAAAGAAATGATCTTTTTATCACTTTTACTATTTTACCCTTACATTATATTTTATATATTAAAAAAAAAAAATAGATAAAATTGTAATTTGAAGTCAAGCCAAAATGCCACTTTTCTTTCCCTCCCATTTCCTCCCACTTTTGGGAGGATTAAAATTGGTGGGTTCCACCCACATTCCTTTCCTCCCATTTTTCCTTTCCTTCCCCTTTTCTCTCCATACCAAACACACATTTCTCCACTTTCTTCTCCCTTTTCCCTCCACTCTTTTCTTTCCTCTCCCTTTTTCTCCTTACCAAACAAAGCCTAAAAAAAAATACAAAAAGATGGACAGTGGGGTTTGATCATTGATCCGCTGTTGAGATTTTGCCACGACATTAATGGTATGAAATAGAGTCAAAACTCGAACCCCAAGTCCCAACTAGATTTTTTCTTTTCTTTTCTTTTTTGTCTCTTCTATATTTATTCGTCTACCATGTGAAAAAACTGGGGAATTTTTTCCTTTTTGAGTGATGATGGCAGAACCTTTCTCTTCTTTTTTTAATTCTAAATTCAATGAATTGTTACGTTTCATTTACCCTCCCTCTGATTAATGACATTGATGTGTGCATTTCATTAATAAAAACAATTTAAATTAACTATTATACATAATATATGTATATATTTTATTTTATTTTAATTATTGTGACACTTGGTCAAATGTTAATGAGAAACTAAAGTATATTTTATATCATTTCAATTTTTAATAAATAATAATGATTAAACAGGTAGCTCTGTTGCCACCCATAAAATATCTTTCTAAACTTATATTTTAATGAAACTTTTTTATTTCTAAAATATCCTTACATTTAATTGCTTAAATTACATAGCTTTATAATTAAAAATTAAATTTACTTACTACACTCATAAGTTGAACATTCAATCTAGGGATAATTACCCCGGTGGCCATCAATTTGGGTCACCACTATCAAAGTGGTCATCAAATGGGAAATTGGTTTCAAAATGATTAATTTTAACGAACACTGTTACACTAATGATCATTCCGTCAAACTCCATTAAGTGTAGAAGTACTTTTGATCTTCCAGTCCTGGATGAGCCCTTTTATGGTTGACTCAGAACTTCCACAACCTCCAACAGCTTTCATTGCCTCTTCTCTAATTCGACCAGCTTGCAATCTCAACAGATGGTTCCCCATCAGTTCTTTTATCGGATCCTCTCTCCAATCTCCTCATCTTTGACGGCCACCACCTTTTCCGGCCCAGGTTTTTGCCATCCCCGACTCATAAACCCACCAACAGCTTTGTGACTCAATATCTCATCTTGATCCACCCAATTCTTTATTACCATCCCCTGATCCTGAATCCTCCCCATCAGCTCATGTCCAAGCAACGTTATTTATTTGACGAAATGAAGTTGGTTCGGTGATAAATCTCTCACACCTGCAACACGAGCTTACGAGTTTGAGTCCTCACATGACCTCCCCCCTCACTAAAAAACCCCGAATTTATGTAATATTTCAAAAAAAAAAAAAAAAAAGTTATTTATTAAGGATACACCTCCAGTCATGCCTAAATCCAATAGTCAATGATGTCTGTATTTTTTATTTTTTTATTTTTTAAAATATTACAATAATTCAGAGATTTATAGAGGAAAAGGAGAAACTCAAACCCACAAACTCGTAGTGTGGGCTTGAGGGGCTTTACCACCTCATCTTGTCTCAATAATGTCTGCATTTATTATTTGTAATTTCTAACTATATCCTTTTCTAATGTTGTACGCTCATGATCCACAATTTTAGGATACCTAATATTGAACTGCTCATGATCCATAAATTTTAGGATACCTTTTCACAATCGTGTCGTTCACCATCATTCGAAAGGTCACGATCATAAGGGCACGTCCTATCTTGTGCATGCAACTAATAAGATAAATGGCACATGCAATGTGACCACCAAGTGTCATTGTGCCGTCAAAGATCCGCGACACCTCCTCACCAACAACCTATTAACACACCTTAATGAATTATAACTACCCTCTTTCTAGCTGAAATTAAACTAGGGAAGGATATCTAATCCTAGAGAACTAATACATTAAACGGTAATTTACCAAAGCATCGGACGGTGTTTGTCAGCATCCTCCAAATGCATATTTCGAAGATATCCCCAGATCCTTAGGGGACTCCAGATATATCCTCCGAAGACCGTCCTTTGAAGGGGGACTCTAAACAATCACCAACATGCTTGATTGCTTCACATTCTGAATCTAAAAATATCATTTTTCTTGGAAAAATTCTTGTTAATATTAAAATTTGTGACTTAGTTGTTGATTGTAGTGAATCTCTCTAAAGATTTGTTTCGAAATTGTATTTTATTAATCTTATATTTAAGTTTTTAGGATTGTTTAAAATTTGTTATTAGAAAAATAAAAATTTTGTAATATTACATTATTATATAGACTTATTTTTTAAATTTGAAATTTATGTTTTTTTTTTTTTTTTTTTCCGGGTTTTTTCAATGTTTGATTTGGAAAAATAACCAAAGTTTTTTTTGTCCAAAATACATTTTAACTACTATAAAAACTCAAGAACATCAAGTTATTACAAAAATCAACCACCATTAATGTTGGAGGTAAAAATGTGCCTCCGATATATTTACCCCGTTGGGAATGGTTAAGGGGTTACAAAGAGTAATTACAAGGACAAGGTGATGTGTATCCGATATGTATCCCCGGAGGGAGTGATTAAATTTAACAGTTACAATGAGATGTGTCTCCGATATGTATTCCCGGAGGGAGTGGCAATGCTTAGGCTTCAAATGATAATTACTTAGTTGTATATTCTGAAGCTCTTCGGTCCTTCCTTGTGTAAAATCAGAGATCCTATCAAATGGTGAAAAGTGGGGTTTAAATAGGTTCTGCTTCTAACAAGGAAGGTATCATGTCAATTTGCGATAGGTCGTGGGTTGACACGTGCCTATGTTTTCCCAGTAACTGTCAGCCCACTAGAGGGGTACTCCAAAACATTGTCGGTGGATATTGGACCCCCGAGATCCCCCATCCGATATGGGACTGGTAAATGTTGAACAAGTGATTAGAGAAGAAGTTGGTGTAGATCATGGAGTTATTGTTACCAACTCTTCCGATGACCAACATACGTCTGATGTAAATAGTGGAGGAAAAGATGATAGAGATGATAGAGATGATGGGGATGGTGGGGATGAGGCAAGAGGTTGGGACTTTGGTGCAGGAGGTTGGAATGCTGGTGCAACAAGTTGGGATGTTTGTGGTGGAGGTTGGGATGCTGGTGCAACATGTTGGAATGCTAGTGCGGTGGGTTGGGATGCTCATGCAGGTAATTTTGATCAAACTCGTGGTAGACAGCATGGAGGAACAAGTCAAAATGATGAAGATTCTTTGAATATGACTCTCTCCTCAATGAGTATAGACACAGAACATAGTTCTTTAGGTGATTTGCAGACAATGCCAGGTTCTCATGTACCATATTATGGTAGTTATGGTGGCTGCAATATATTTGATTATCCTTCTCCACAAATGTCATATGCAATACCTATGCATGTAGATCAACAATATCCACCAAGTTGGATAAATCCAAACTACCCAATTTATGGATCAGTTGGAAGAGATCAAGCAACATACGTGTGGCATATTAATAACTACATTGAAAACTATGCTAGCACGTTTTCTTGGGAAATTTATTGTTCGAATCAAGATAGAAATGTATCTTATGTATTTGAACTAGCAAGGAATTCATTTTGGTTTTAAATTTCAGACACGCAATGTATTATTATGTATGAATTATGATTGATGATAGAATCTTGGAAGTGTGGAAACTATATATATTTTAATGATAATTTTGTTTATTAAATATTTAATCTTTAAATATAAATAATATTGTAAAAGTGAAACAAAATATTATTCTATTAAATACTCAATTTAAAAAATTATATACAGACTATGCTAATAATTTATAATAAACTCATAAGTCATAACTATGCTAATTTGTCGTTGAAATATGATTTATTTGATGTATAATTACCTGTTTAAGCTTGCCCTAAAATTTTACAAAAAAAATCTAACTTTAAATGTAAATATCCATCATTTTTTTAATTTTTGACAGAATATCCATCGATATCGATAATATCCCAGAAATATCCATAAATTTAGAAGCCCGACATTGATGCCGATACCGATATTAAGTTCCTTGGTCCCAACAAGGTTTTTTTTTTTTTTTTTTTTTTCCATCTATATTTATTCGTCTACCATGTGAAAAAACTGGGGAATTTTTTCCTTTTTGAGTGATGATGGCAGGACCTTTCTCTTCTTTTTTTAATTCTAAATTCAATGAATTGTTACGTTTCATTTACCCTCCCTCTGATTAATGACATTGATGTGTGCATTTCATTAATAAAAACAATTTAAATTATTTTATTTTATTTTAATTATTGTGACACTTGGTCAAATATTAATGAGAAACTAAATTATGTTTTATATCATTTCAATCTTTAATAAATAACAATGAGTAAACAGGGTAGCTCTGTTGCCGCTCATAAAATATTTTTCTAAACTCATATTTTAATGAAACTTTTTTATCTCAAAAATATCCTTACATTTAATTGCTTAAATTACATAGCTTTATAATTAAAAATTAAATTTACTTACTACACTCATAAGTTGAACATCCAATCTAGGGATAATTACCCCGGTGGCCATCAATTTGGGTCACCACTATCAAAATGGTCATCAAATAGGGAATTGGTTTTAAAATGATTAATTTTAACGAACACTGTTACATTAATGATCATTCCGTCAAACTCTATTAAGTATAGAAGTACTTTTGATCTTCCAGTCCTGGATGAGCCCTTTCATGGTTGACTCAGAAATTCCACAACCTCCAACAGCTTTCATTGCCTCTTCTCTAATCTGAGCAGCTTGCAATCTCAACAGATGGTTCCCATCAGTTCTTTTATTGGATCCTCTCTCCAATCTCCTCATCTTTGACCGCCACCACCTCTTCCGGCCCAGGTTTTTGCCATCCCCGACTCATGAACCCACCAACAGCTTTGTGACTCAATATCTCATCTTGATCCACCCAATTCTATATTACCATCCCCTGATCCTGAATCCTCCCCATCAGCTCATGTCCAAGCAACGTTATTTATTTGATGAGATAAAGTTGGTTCGGTAATAAATCTCTCACACCTGCAACACGAGCTTACGAGTTTAAGTCCTCCCAGGACCTCCTCCCTCACTAAAAAACCCCGAATTTATGTAATATTTCAAAAAAAAAAAAAGTTATTTATTAAGGATACACCTCCAGTCATGCCTAAATCCAATAGTCAATGATGTCTGTATTTTTTATTTTTATTTTTTAAAATATTACAATAATTTAGAGATTTAAAGGGGAAGAGGAGAAACTCAAAACCACAAACTCGTAGTATTGTGGGTTTGAGGGGCTTTACCACCTCATATTGTCTCAATAATGTCTGCATTTATTATTTGTAATTTCTAACTATATCCTTGTCTAATGTTGTACGCTCATGATTCATAATTTTAGGATACCTAATATTGAACTGCTCATGGTCCATAATTTTAAGATACCTTTTCACAATCGTGTCGTTCACCATCATTCGAAGGTCATGATCATCGGGGCACGTCCCATCTTGTGCTGTAACTAATAAAGGGAACATGCAATTAATGTGATCACCAAGTGTCATTGTTCCGCCAAAAATCCGCGACACCTCCTCACCAACAACCTATTAACACACCTTAATGAATTACCCTCTCTCTAGCTGAAATTAAACTAGGGAAGGATATCTAATCCTAGAGAACTAATACATTAAACAGTAATTTACCAAAGCATCGGACGGTGTTTGTCAGCATCCTCCAAATGCATATTTCGAAGATATCCCCAGATCCTTAGGGGACTCGGGACTCCAGATATATCCTCCGAAGACCGTCCTTTGAAGGGGGACTCTAAACAATCACCAACATGCTTCACATTCTGAATCTAAAAATATCATTTTTCTTAGAAAAATTCTTGTTAATATTCAAATAATCAAATTTGTGACTTTGTTTGTTGATTGTAGTGAATCTCTCTAAAGATTTGTTTCGAAATTGTATTTTATTAATCTTATATTTAAGTTTTTAGGATTGTTTAAAATTTGTTATTAGAAAAATAAAAATTTTGTAATATTACATTATTATATAGACTTATTTTTTAAATTTGAAATTTATGTTTTTTTTTTTTTTTTCCGGGATTTTTCAATGTTTGATTTGGAAAAATAACCAATGTTTTTTTTGTCCAAAATACATTTTAACTACTATAAAAACTCAAGAACATCAAGTTATTACAAAAATCAACCACCATTAATGTTGGAGGTAAAAATGTGCCTCCGATATATTTACCCCGTTGGGAATGGTTAAGGGGTTACAAAGAGTAATTACAAGGTAATGTGTATCCGATATGTATCCCCGGAGGGAGTGATTAAATTTAATGGTTACAATGAGATGTGTCTCCGATATGTATTCCTGAGGGAGTGGCAATGCTTAGGCTTCAAATGATAATTACTTAGTTGTATATTCTGAAGCACTTCGGTCCTTCCTTTTGTAAAATCAGAGATCCTGTCAAATGGTGAAAAATGAGGTTTAAATAGGTTCTGCTTCTAACAAGGAGGGTATCATGTCAGTTTGCGATAGGTCGTGGGTTGACACGTGCTGTTTTCCCAGTAATTGTCGGCCCACTAGAGGGGTACTCTGGAACCTTGTCGGTGGATATTGAACCCCTGAGATCCCCCATCTGATATGGGATTGGTAATTTCATAGTCTGGTTCGAAAGTGGATAGTGACTCCGAAACCCTACAAGGACGCATTTGGACTATATTTCTGAAGTCGAAGTCACCTCCAACAACTAACATCCGAATATTAATGTGGTTGTATGTATATACAACTTTTATATGAAATTGTACTAATCAGTCTTGTCATTAATGGTGATTCACCATTATCTGAAGTCGAAGTCACCTCCAACAACTAATATCCGAATATTAATGTGATTGTATGTATATACAACTTTTATATGAAATTGTACCAATCAGTCTTGTCATTAGTGGTGATTCACCATTATAAATTAATGGTTTGAACTTTAGAGGCAAAAATGTTTTTATGCTCCTTCAAAAAAAAAAAAAAAAATGTTTTTATGCCTTTTGATAAGACAAGGTTATTAGCAATTATTCATATAATACCTAATTATTTATTTATTTTTAAAAAAAATGGATGGAGTAGATCCATCAGACGATCTCCACCATTGATACAATTTTATTTATAAAAAAAAAAAAAAGATTTGGAATCCTCAAAGTTTCACCGGTTTCAAAAACAAAATTGAAAAACAAAAACATTTAAAAAATAAAAAGCTGAGAAGAGCGAGATGGATTCTGGTTGTTTTTAGTCTTTTTGCGATGTGTCAAAGTGTTCAACAACTATAGTTGATGGAAGTAAAGCGATGACATTATGATAGGGATGATTTTTACAATTTTAGTCAAATGCTAAATATAAGTGCAATTACATCAAATTTACAAGAAAACTGTGCAATTTACCCTAAGAATAAAAACAAAAAGGTGGACGGTGGGGTTTGATCATTGATACGCTGTTGAGATTTTGCCACGACATTAATGGTATGAAATAGAGTCAAAACTCAAACCCCCAAGTAGGCCCCAACTAGTTGTTTTTTTATTTATTTTTATTTATTTATACGTTTTTTTCTTTCTTCTTCTTTCTTTCTTTCTTTCTTTCTATATTTATTCGTAATTTTTTCCTTTTTGAGTGATGATGGCAGAACCTTGTCTCTTCCTTTTTAATTCTAAATTCAATGTAATTGTTACGTTTCATTTACACTCCCTCTCTGATTAATGACATTGATATGTTCATTTCATTAATAAAAACAATTTAAATTAACTATTATTCATAATATATGTATATTTTAATTTATTTATTTTAATTATTGTGACACTTGGTCAAATGTTAATGAGAAACTAAAGTATATTTTATCTCCTTTCAATTTTTAATAAATAATAATGATTAAACAACTGTAACTCTATTGCCACCCATAAAATATCTTTCTAAACCCATGTTTTAATGAAACTTTTTTATTTCTAAAATACCCTTATATTTAATTACTTAAATTACATAACTTTATAATTGAAAATTAAATTTACTTACTACACTCATAAGTTGAATATCCAATCTAGGGATAATTACCTTGGTGACTATCAATTTAGGTCACCACTATCAAAATAGCCATCAGATAGGGAATTAATTTCAAAATGATTATTTTTAACGAACACTGTTACACTAATGGTTATTCCATCAAACTCCATTAAGCTTACCGTTATAAACAGGTGAACATTTTAATAACTTTCTTGATTGGTAACAAATTAAAAATCAAACTATTTGCTCATATTTTCAAATCTCTTGACGTCATAGTTATTGATTCTTTTCGGAAGCTATACCTTGCCACGGTGGGCCCTCTCAATTATTAGAGCTTGGTGTTGTCTGACACTGGTTGAAACAGTTATAATAATCCCACCACCCACCATGTCTTTATTAGTCCTAGCCTCCTAGGACTATTTTTATCTGGGCCCACCCTATTTATTGTATCTCTCTCTTTTACATCAACCCACCGCCCACTGTTTCTCTTCCTCTTTCAACAAATATCAACCAGACAACCACTCTCCTCATCTTTCTCCTTCATCAAATCTGACTGATCATCACTTCTCTTTCAATTTTTATTTTTTATTTTTTATTTTGTGCATCAATGGCATCTCCAAATACCCTTTTGCCTTGAATTAAATTCCAAAATCAATGAAGCCTGGGGATTCGAGTTCATTATCGAGGATGAAGAGCAGAGGAAAAGGAATGGAGACGTTCGAAGATCGATGCCAGATGATGGTGAAATCGAAAATCAATTCTTTTTTTTCGTTGATTTTTTTTGTGCAATTATTTTAGGTTTTTTGTTTTTGTTGGAATTATTTTATTTTCTGGGTTTGTATTTTGAACCAACATAATGTATTTTTGCCAGAAGATTGGAATTATTATCAATCAACACACTCGAAATAATTGCACAAAACTTGATTGTGTTGATAATCTTTAAATTTTTATCGAAGAAGAAAAAAAAAATGAAAATCAAAGAAGATCTAAAACTCCAAAAAAAATCTGGATTCTGATACCGAACTGGGGCTTCTTCTGTTCTTTGATTGGAGAGTAGGAGAGCTTATCAAATTGGAACTCTTCACCTACCACTTCTATTTGATCTCTGGATCTGCAATACTTCTCAATACTTCAATGTATATTAACTATATTAATGAATTTTTATATTGTCAGTGACTTAAATTAGAATTGATATACAAAATTCAATAGAAGCAAAGTTAACTTAATTGCTCGAATTAATTTCTAGAAAGTTTGCAACAACTATCACTTAACGAAATAGAAAAGATTATTCGATCTCCTTGTCTCAATCTCTGGATTTGCAATCTTCTCTTTTTTCAAAGGTTGGAGACTGAAGCACTTAAGCTTTAGCAAATTTAATATTTTATTATTCAATTTTAAATAATTATCAAATTAAAAATATTATTATATTTAGTCCAATCCTATGTTTCACTAAAAAAAACATAGAATTAATTTAGTCCAGTCCCATGTTTTTCCAAACACAGTATAGTATTAATTTAGTCTAATCCAGTCCAGTCCAGTCCAGTCCAGTCCAATCCAATCCCATATAATCCCAGTCCCATCTTAATCCAATCCAATCTATGAAATAGTCCAATCCAATCCTGCGCACCAAACGGTGCCTAATTTCTTTGGAGATCAGATTTCAGTAGTTTTTGTCTCCTAAAAGGGAAAAAATATTACTTGCCGCGACATAAAAAAAATATATATATATATATATTACACGAGTGTTTAACTGATGACTCCAATTTTTAAATTTCTGTTTTGGACTAAATTTATCCGATTCGGCATTGGATTAGATGAGTAATTTTTAGATTTTGATAGAATCATTTTTGTAATTTTAGAGAAAGTTGTCAAAATGTCCACTTACTTAATAATAAATTTAACAGAGTTTGATGGAATGGTCATTAGTGTAACAGTGTTCGTTAAAAATAATAATTTTGAAATCAATTCTCCATGTAATTATCATTTTGATAGTGGAGACTCAAATTGATGGTCACCAGGATAATTATCTCTCAAATCTATTATAAACCCTAATAATATATACTTAATCAAACACAACATCTACTAATATATATATATATATATATATTCACATATAGTCAAGGAATTGATGAACAGAAAATTGATTTCATAAATTCCGAATGATTTACTTTCATTTTTATTATTGTTTTATGATTGAATAAAAATTTGTTGCAGTTGTAGTCTTGTAGAATTCCTTTTCTTTAAAGCAGGTATAGAACTTGATCAAGTCTATGCGATTCTCAAACACAACTTATTCACTCACTTTACTTTAATTCAACTACGAATTCTTATTAATTTAATTGGTTTGCAAATCGAAAAACGTGGTGGATGGATTTTTTAATTTTTTTTAAAAAAAAAAAACAAAATTTTTAAATGAAAAAATTGATTTGTTTGGTGATTGAATTTTTATTTTTTTTAAGATAAAAGAAACTGCATATTGTTTGTTTAATTATTGTTGTTGTTGGTTTCTATGATGATAATTAAGTGTGTAAACTATTATGATTTCATGGTTTTTTTAGATAATTCAATACACTGATTCTGCAAGTAACAATGAAAAAAAAAAAAATACTATACGTATAGGGTTGAATATATTAATTCAATACATTGATTCCGCAATATAGAGTTGAATTTGTATTTTATTTTTGCAAAAATAAAATCTTAAGTTGTAGAGTTTTATTTAAATATGATAATTTTTTTATTTGAGTAAATTTTATTATATTTTTTAAATGGAACAATAAAACTGTACGTATTTTTTATTTTTATTTTTGAAAAAGAAACAGTATATAAGAATTTTTTGGGGGGTGGTGGAAGCAAATGAAGAGAAATTGGTGTAATGAGAAAAAAATATAGGTTTAAAATTAAAAAAAAAAAAAAAATTACTTAAATGATAGTTTTGATATTTTAAAGGATGTAGGAAGTAAAATTAATAATTTTAATTTTAGTGAATCTCTCTAAAGATTTGTTTCGAAATTGTATTTTGATTAATCTTATATTAGAGTTTTTAGGATTGTTTAAAATTTGTTATTAGAAAATGAAAACTTTGTAACATTACATTTTTTCGGAGACTTATTTTTAAATTTGTAATTTTTCGGGTTTTCTCGATGTTTGTTTTGGAAAAATAACCAAAGTATTTTTGGCCAAAATACATTTTAACTGCTATAAAAACTCAAGAACATCAAGTTATTACAAAAATCAATCACCGCTAACTGCTATTGAAAAAAAGGTAAATTGCATAAACATCCAAATATTAATGTGATTGTATGTATATACAACTTGTACCTGAAATTATACAAATCACTCTTGCCGTTAGTGGTGATTCACCATTAGAAATTAATGGTTTAGACTTTAGAGACAAAAACATTTTTATGCCTTTTGATAAGACAAGATTATTAGCAATTATTCATATAATACTTAATTAATTATTTATTTATTTAAAAAAAAAAAGATGGAGGAGATCCATCAGACGATCTCCACCATTTATACAATTTTATTTATATATAAAAAAAAAAGATCTGAAATTCTCCAAACTCCACCGGTTTCAAAAACAAAATCATTTAAAAATTAAATAAAAAAGAAAAAGCTGAGAAGAGTGAGATGGATTCCCACTGTTTTTAGTCTTTTTGCGTTCAATATGTGTTTAAGTGTTCAACAACTTTAGTTAATGAATTTAAGTGATGACACTATGTCATGAGGGATGATTTGTACAATTTTAGTCAAAAGTTACATATAAGTGCAGTTACATCAAATGTACAGGAAAATTATGCAATTTACCCTAAGAATAAAAATAAAAAGGTGGAAGGTGGGGTCTGATCATTGATATGCTGTTGAGATTTTGCCACGACATTAATAGTATGAAATAGAGTCGAAACTCAAACCCCAATTTTATTTATTTATTTATTATTATTATTATTTTATTTTTTCACAGTTTCTATAATTATTCGTCTACCATGTAGAAAAAACTGTTTTTTAATATATATATATATATTATTTACCATGTATTTTTTTTTGAAAGTTTTCGCTATTGGTAGGATTCGAGTCCTGACCTGGGAGTCATTTACCCAAGCACCAATCTCGTTCATCTACCAACTGAACTACAGTCTTCTTTTTAAGTCTAAATTCAATGGAATTGTTACATTTCATCAACCCTCACTCTCTGATTAATGACATTGATATATCCATTTCATTAATAAAAACTAGTGCTGGCAAAACGGGCCGGGCCCTGACATGTCGCTTGGCCTAGCCTGTTTCGGTTGTGTGCTTGGGCCGGCTCGGCACACCGGCTTAACAGGCTTCGCCCAAGCATGTTAAGCCGGTGTGCCGTGTTGTGCCCAGGTGGCATGGCCCGCCAGGTCTATAAGTCTAATTTTTTTTAAAAAAACTTGTTAGAACTCGTTAGAATTCAAATTTTCATTTTTTTTTTTTAAGTTTGAAATTTAAAATTTAAATTGAGGGGTCGCTTTTGTAATTTTCTAGGAGCCGTTGGTGACCGTTGGGGGGTAAAAAAAAATTGTCCAAAACTTTTAAAAATTACATTTTAAAAAAAAAATCTTTTACAATTTTTTCCAATTATACCCTAACCTAACATTTTCATATAAATACCCCCATCACCCTCACCTCATTCTCTACATTTTCTCTACTTCCCTACCCTCTTATTCTCTCTATTCTCTACAATCTCCAACACCTCTCACTCACTCTTTTAACTATTTTGTAATTTATTTTATTTATTTAATATATTTTATACCATATACTATACACCATATATTATATATTATATACTATATACTATTATAGTATATACCACCCACTCTCTAGTCTCTACATATTCTAGGGCTCTTACTCTAAGGTATTGTCTGTTTTTTTTTTTTTTTTTTTTTTTTTTTTTTTTTTTTTAACTTTCATTTGTTATTTAATTATTAACTATTATTAATATGTTTTTAACTAATGTTATTATTTGTTATGTTGTTAGGTATCCAATTGATTAATTAATTCAACACTCTCAACTCTCAAGCCTCCAATTTAAGGTTAGTATGTCTACTTCTCTACTTTTCTTATTAATAATTTTTTATATAGTAATTATTATTATTTAGTATTTAGTGATTAGTATGTGAGTAGTTAATATTTTTTTTAGTAATATGTTAATTTTATGTTTTTTTTTTCATAATTTTCGAAATTATTATTATATTAGAGAGCTTTTTTTTTTTTTTTTTGTAGAGTTTAAGAAGAAAATAATAATTTAGAAAAATTAATTACAAATTTTTTTTAAAATTTTTGAAATTAATAATATATTAGAATGATTATGTTTTTTTTTTTTTTTTTTTGGTAGAGTAACTAGAGTTTAAGAAGAAAATAATAATTTAGAAAAATTAAATCTGAATTTTTTTTAAATCTTTGTATGTTTATTATTAATTGTTATTTGTATTTGTAATTAATAATATTTAATAAGTATATTTATAATTGTATGTTTAATTGTATAATTGTACGTGTTAATTGTATGTAAAAATGTATAATTGTATATTTGTATGTTTAATTAATTAATTATATAAATATATAATTGTATATGTGACATTTATTTAATTATAATTAATGTATGTATAAATTGTATGTTTAAATGTATTATTGTATGTTACTATGTTTAATTGTGTAAATGTATAATTGTATATTTGTATGTTTAATTTGTTATTTGTATAAATGTATAATTGTATTTGTGACATTTAACCATTTATTTAATTATAATCTTACGAAAATGAATCCTGAAGACTTGAGCCTGAACCCTGGTGACTATTTACCGGACGAGGAGATCAACCGATTATACGGTGAGTTCCCAGATACTGATCCCGCTAGTACTATGGGTGCAAGACCTTCTTCCTCGATGTTGAAATCGAGTAAGAAGAGGAAGAAGAAATCGATCGTGTGGGATTGCTTTGACTCTGAAATGATAACGATGCTAGATGGTTCTCAAGTTGAGCATGCCCGCTGTAAGTATTGTAAATCTATGCTCAGTGGTTCAGGTAAGGGGACTAGTCATCTCATAAGACATAGAGACAAATGCATGGCTTCCCATGGGCAAGTCGATACAACTCGACAAACCCAACTGCAACGGAACCCAGATGGTTCTGTGAATACATGACAGTATGACCTCGACCGGGTCAGAGAGTAGGCGGTGTTGTACTGCACTGCACTGCAACTGACCAACCCATAGGTTTTCAAGATAACCCCCATTTTCAATATTTTATTAATAATACTTTTAACCCCCAATATGTCTCTGCTTCTAGAAGCACAACTATGAGCGATTTGATTCATACTTTTCAAAAATGTAGGACTGAATTGATTTCTAAATTGTAAAACATTTCTTTTTCAATTGCATTAACACCCGACATCTGGAGCGGACGTTCAAAACAAGATTATTTATGTGTCACTAGACATTATGTAGACACCCAATGGACTTTACAAAAAAAAAAGCTTCTTGGTTTTCGTGTCATGGATTATTCACACATTGCACAAAATATTTTTCAGGTTATTATGCCCCTTATATAAGATTATGACATTCATAACCGCATCATGTCAATTACTTTGGATAATGCATCTGCTAACTCCAAAGCTATATAATATTTCATTAATTCTAACATTCCTAATATTGTGGGAAAAAATTTCCACCCCCGCTGTGCATGTCACATTATAAACTTGATTGTAAAATCAGGTTTAAAGGAGGTCGAAAGTCAAATCGATAATATTAGGGGGCTTTGGTTGGATTATGACATCTAACCAAAGAATTGTTGAGTTTGCCAGGTTTTGTAAATCAAAGAACCTAAAACTTTCAAACAGATATACGAGTAAGGTAGAACATAACATATTTAATGTTGAAATCTACTTTACCATATGCTTTAGAAATTACTGGTTTTTATAACCTGAACACCGCCAACGACACCGAACGTGAAAAACTCACGGAAGGTGATTGATATGTGGCCACTGTTTTTGTTAAATTTGTATCTGTTTTTTATGATGTTATTGTAGAACTTTCCAGGGTTTATTACCCCACACCTCCTCTTGCACTTCATAAACTTTATGACATGGCTGATTTACTTAGACAATATAGGGAAAATGTGATAGTAGCTCCCACTGTTGTTGCTATGCAAGAAAAATATGTAAAATATTGGGGGAAAATTCCTCATTTGTATGCCTTTGGTATTGTTGTAGATCCTAGGTTTAGATTTAATACTTTAGAAGTTTTTTCCACTACTTTGGGTGAGGCTCTGGGATTAAGTGAAATGGATGTTGCTGAATATCTTAGTACACTGAAATCTCAAATGTTCGAGGTTTTTTCTATTTATGAGAACATGTACAGCGACGGAACAGCGGAACCGGCGCCTTCTCAGCAACAATCCCAACAACAATCGAAGCTCATGATGATTTTTTGAACAAGACCGCAACTTCTCGCACTTTAGGAAGTTCTAGTTAAAGTCAAAGTCAAAGTCAAAGTCAAGGTCAACAACAACACGTGGAGCTCAACAGATATCTGAGTACGGAGTATTCCATCACGGAGAACGATGATTTCACAAGCAACGATCTTCTAAAATGGTGGCGGAACAAGAGAAATAGCTTCCCCATTCTATCGAGATTAGCATATGACGTCCTTGCTATCCCGGTTTCAACAGTTTCATTGAAGCAGGTGTTCAGCACGACCGAACGAATACTAGAAAAAAGAAGATGTCCATTGGCCCCCTGATGTAGTGGAAGCTTTGACATGCCTTAAGGATTGACAAAATACAAGTTTGAGACGACAACATCAACTGGACAACGAAGAACTCATGGATGACTTCTTCAGCATGACCATTGATAAGAGTTTCGACAACAACCAGGCAGCGAGCTGATGTAATTGTAAATACTTAATTTATTTATTTTTCCGATTACACTCTTTTTCCCTTATCAAGTTTTTATCTCATTGAGTTTTTCTTGGTATGGTTTTGAACGATGCAATCATGACTTGTAATTTATACTTTTCACCATAAATTTAATACGAAATTACAAAAATATTATGCATCGAAAACTAATTAAGTGTTGTATGAAATGAAAAATGTTATATTTCATATTAAAATTATTACAATAATAATTACACAAAATTATTACAATGTATAAAAAATAATATTGTAAAAATAAAATGTTTAAATATTTTTTAAAAATACAAAACATGTTGGGTCCGACCAGTTAAAGGCCCATTAAGGCCTTAAGGGGCCGGCCCGCCACAAGCCCCGCCTAGGCATGGCTTGGCATGCCCCAGAACAGGCCACGTGCCCAGGCCAAGTCCCCCCCCCCCCCCCCCCCCCCCCCCCCCCCCCCAAAAAAAAAAAAATAAATAAATAAATAAATTAACTATTGAGAAACAATATATACAACTAGGGTCGTGGCACTGTAGTGGAAAAAAGAAAAAAAAAACACATGTGGGCCCCATATATTTATTATGCAGATCCCACATATTTTTTCATTATTGAGAAACAATATATACAACCGAGGTCATGGCACTATGGTGGAAAAAAGAAAAAAGAAATAAAAATAAAAAAACACGTAGACCCTATGTATTTATTATGTGAGTCTCACATATTTTTTCATTTTTTTCTAATATG
Organism: Acer campestre; assembly: GCA_954870605.1. NCBI lineage: Eukaryota > Viridiplantae > Streptophyta > Magnoliopsida > Sapindales > Sapindaceae > Acer > Acer campestre. Next base: position 25,628,659 of record OX940806.1, on the reverse strand, counting down.
GGCCGCAACCCCAGCTTTACATAGCATTCCTCTTAACTATTATACATAATACAGTATATGTATATTTTATTTTATTTTATTTTTTAATTATCGTGACACCTTTTTTGACAATAATTATTGTGACACTTGGTCAAGTGTTAATGGGAAACTAAAGTATATTTTATCTCATTTCAATTTTTAATAAATAATAATGATTAAACAAGGATGACTCTATTGTCAACCGCAAATTATCTTCCTAAAATACCCATGTTTTAAAGAAATTTTTTTATTTCTAAAATACCCTTACATTTAATTACTTAATTTACATGGCTTTATAATTGAAAATTAAATTTACTTACTACACCCATAAGTTGAACATCTAGTCCATCATAAACCCTAATAATATATACTTAATCATACACGACATCAATGAAGAAATATAATATATATTTTTTCACATATAGTCAAGGAATAGATGAATAAAGAATTGATTTCATAGATTCTGAATGCATTCATGTATAATTACTTTCAATTTTTATTATTGTTTTGTGATTGAATAAAAAATTATTGCGGTTGTAGTCTTGTTGATTTTTTTTTAAGCAATTGTAGAACTCAATCAAATCTACATGATTCTCAAATACAACTCATTTATTCACTTTACTTTAATTCAACTACAAATTCTTATTAATTTAATTGTTTTGCAAATCAAAAAACTTGGTGGGTGGATTTTTTTTTTTTTTTTTTTATATATAAAAAAAAAACAAAATTTTAAATGAAAAAAAAAATTGATTTGTTTGGTGATTGGAAAAATAGTTATTTATTTATTTTATTTTTTTAACAAAACAAGTTGCATATTGTTGTTTGCTTAATTATTATTGTTGTTTTCTATGATGATCATTAAGTGTGTAAACTATTATGATTTCAAGGTTTTTTAGATAATTTAATACATTTATTCCGCAAGTAACAATGAAAAAAAAAATTGTACGTATAGAATTGAATACATTAATTCTGCAATAGAGAGTTGAATTTTTGAAAACATTAATTCAATACATTGCTTCCGTAATATAGAGTTGTATTTGTATTTTATTGAATATAGAGTTCAATACATTAAAATCTAAGTTGTAGAGTTTTATTTGAATATGATATATATATATTTAGGGGAAGCATCGGGGACACAATATTTGACACGATTTTATTACCATTAGATTTATAAGATTTGAATGGCTTAGATTTAACAAAAAAAAAAAAAAAAAAAATCCTACTCATTTATCTATTAATATTTTATTTTATTTTCTCTCTCCTATCATAAAATCACTTTCCTAAATATTTTTTTTAAAAAAATCACTTTCCTAATTAATTAAATCTAATTAATATTTCTTATTCCTCTCTCTTGCATTTTTTTTCATCTTTACTGTTCATTTTATTTCTCTCTCTTGTGATATATAACTATACTTTCTACCATTGCTACAAGCAAACATCAACAGTGCAAAAATTGATTTCTCAGTTTAAGACATGGAATAAAACAATGATAAATAAATAAAAGAAAGACAAAAATATATAAGGAATCTAGGACTGTATACATGATTCATCTTGACATCGTAATAACTTGGAAAAAATAAAGCATAAACAGAGGATGATTCATATATATTGTCCTCCATGTCTTGAGTAACGGTTTACTCATATTGAACTCATTAAATTTTTTTTTTTTTTTCGACTGTCTCCTAAGTCCTAACCCCATTTGAATTTGTCACTCCATAGAAGATTTATCATATGAGTATTTAAAGAGAAGAGAAAAACGTGAGAGACAAGGGAGAAGATAAAACTAATAGTGAGGACAGGGCCGGCCCATAAGGATAGCAAACCCAGCAGCTCGCTGGGGCCCACAATTGACCCAATTAACCTCTTCATCTTTGGTAAAATTAGGGGCCCAAAATCCAACTTATTTATATTTTAAAAAGGGCCCAATCCAAGACATGCAATTTATATAAATGTAAAAAAGGCCCAATTACTTCTAATTTCTAACCACATCGTTTTTTTTAAAGGCCCACTAATTCTAATTTAAAAAAATGCCAAATAATTAGCGGACATTGTTTTTATTTTTTTAACATTAAAATGAAACTTGATTCAAAGATTCAAAAAGTCAGCAGAAACACAAACGAACAAGGAAAAGAAACAGAAAAAACCCAACCAAAGCACAAGGAAAACAAAAGGAGAAACACAAGACAACCAGGAAAGGAAAAAATAGCAGACATCGAATTGCTTTGAAGAGGTAGTGTTTTTGGCTCTGTTGTTTATTTTCTTTTCTTTTTTTGTAGGTACATTTGATTGGAATTTAATTACTTGTTTGTGCTGCTCCACTTGTTGAATTTGTGAGAAACTTGTATGAATTGATGAATTGTGCATCGGTGCATGTTACGATATAATTACATTGTATTTGGTATATGGGGCCCCGATTTTTGTTAATATCATGAAATAGCTTGGGCCCTGAAATGTCTGGAGACGGCCCTGAGTGAGGATATATAAAAAATAAAAAAAAATAAAAAAATAAAAAGTGAGGGAAAAAAACGCAAGAGAGAGGAAGAGAAAATATTATTTTGATTTAATTAGGAAAGTCAATTTATGATAGATGAGAGAGAAAATAAAATAAATTAATGATAGATAAATTATTAGGAAATAAAAAAAAAAATAAATTTATTAAATCTAAGCCATTCAAATCTTTAACATCTAATGGCGGTAAAATCGTGTCAAATATTGTGTCAAAAATTGTGTCCCATGATCCCTCCACATATATATATATATATATTATTTGAGTAAATCATATAATATTTGTTAAAGGAAACGAAAAAATTGTACATAATTTTTTTTTTGAAAGAAGAAATTGTATATAAGAATTTTTTTTTTTCAGTGGTGAAAGCAAATGAAGAGAAATTGGTGTAATGAGAAAAAAATATAAATTTAAAATTAAAAAAAATACTTAAAGGATAGTTTTGGTGCCCACGGTTCGGTTTGAAATCACCGGTTACGGTTTTGTGGGGAGGCAAAACCATAACCCTAACCGGCTTAGCCGGTTTGGTTTACGGTTTTTATCCGCTAGTTAGGCAGTTCAGTTATGGTTTTGGTTTGGTTTTCAAAAACACTTTCACGTGTCAGCTTCTGATTGGCTTGTTTTTTTTTTTTAATTAAATGAAAACCGGGTTTTTAGGCGGTTTTTTTTTACTTGTAACCATAACCGAACCGTCTCAAAACCGATTCCCAACTGGTTTTTAACTGCTGGTTTAACCGTAACGTTGGGCACCACTAGGACAATTTTAACATGACCCAAACACGAAATGACACGAATTCGTAATAATACGACCCATTGCCAGGTCTAGATGGTTCCATAAAACAATGAAAAGCAAAATGGTTGAAAGCATCAAATTCTTTTTGCCATGAACATCAAAATCGAAAAAAGCAGTTTGGAACCACCACCGAACAGCCCCTAATCGTCCTCTCATTTCAATTTGTCCTTCCATTGAACAACCTATGGCGATCCTTTTAAGAAATTTACATGGATTCACTTCTAAGTACATGGATTCAAATACAGACATGCAAATATGAAATTTACAAATTTCATTTTTATATGATATACAAATTTAAGTTTTATCTCATTTATTGCTAATGTTACATACAGTGAACAAGATAAATGAAAACTGAAACAGAGAAGATAATAGACCTTCAATGATGAGAAAGACTTTGAGCTTCCACTTTGCAATTTTCTCGTATAAATTCCATGATCAACTTGGCGACAGAGCTCGGCCTTTCCACATGAGGAAGGTGACCACAGTCTGGTATTTGGTGTATAATTGCATCTGGCAATTCACAGTGCAACCTCTGCATTGCATAAATCAAAGGGTCACACAAGTTAATCAAAGAGAGCTTTCAAATTTATGAGAAATTATAATAGCCATTTGATAGCAATCTCAATCCCGAAACGAGTAAATTGAGTTCAGCAAATGCTAACCACTGCAAGCTTGTTGCTAATGATCTTATCATCCTCACCCCAGATGATAAGCGTCTTCTGCTTCACCTGTAGAACATATCAGTCAGTAGCTTGAAAGAGAACTTATCTTTCTGGGCATTTAATTGAAAATTTGGACTTAAACTGAAAATTGTGTGACCACAATATAATTGCAGCTGCTAAGAGAACACCATCAATAATTTAAAGCAGTTTTCATAGAGTATGATAAGAATAAATTGATCTGGAGTGCTTTCCCACAGAATTATGGGCTTCATTCATAGAACAATAGCTGTCAGTGGTAGAGTTAGAATCAATTTCATATCATGTTCCTCCACTGAAAACGACCTACCCACAGTTAGTTTCCAATTCAATTATGTATAAAATTTCTATAATATACTGTATACATCCTCATTACTACGTAAATCAAAACAGAAGCCGAGAATAGTGAACTAAGTAAACATCATAACAATCTTGTTCTCTTAGCTGCCTTTTCATTTCTTGTTTAGCGATTCACATTATTGTTGTAGGTCCAAGCTAGAACAAGGACGGGGGGAAACTGCATTAATTTTATAGGCAAAATTAAAAGCAATGTGGTCTTGTCTATCGTTCAGAACTGTTCCAGCTACTCAAGTATGTATATAGGCTTACGCATTTAGACTTAAATAGTGGTATAGGCCTTGGAAGTATTTTTGCAATTATCCAGCTTTTATGCAGTTATGCACGACAAATGTACATCGGTGAACAAAGCTTCTAGTATAAGAATTAGTATTCATAGGGAAGAAGAAAAGTATCTAAAGCCTGTTCTCAAAAATGGAAAAACAAACGAACCTGGTCAATCTGATCACTGACATTATAACCACCACTAATCATAAAATTTACAGTTGCATCCTCCCACCAAGGAAATAGACAATGCAAGCGGCCCACCTGGATACAATTGCAAATATAGAGTTGGCATCAGATCTAACTTCATCACTGTAAATAATATGATAATATGATGATTGAGAATGTAATGGTACAAGTATTTTTTTGACAGAAACACTTACATTTGTCCAGTCTATGCTGGTACTTAATGATATTCCATTGAATGCCAAAACGTTTACATAGAAGCGTAGGGGGATGCTCTTCAACAAATATACCTGACTCAAAGAAACGATAATGGTTATAGCAAAAACGTATAAGATATCTCTAATACCATTCTGCTTCTAACCCTCCACTCCCTCTTCCCTCGAAAAAAACACACACACACAGAGAGAGAGAGAGAGAGAGAGAGAGAGAGAGAGAGAGAGATAATAATATGCAAACCCATCACTGCATATTATTAGCATGCTCTCCTGACTCACTATCTCCTTTCTGATAACAGATGCACACAAGTTCAAGCAGGCACATTGGTGAAGCAAAAGGCAGAAGTTTTTAATTCTATTACCATCAGCATGATTCATTCTAAAGGTTATCAGCTTTAGTTCCAATGTTTGTTATCAAATGCATCCTTGAAGAATTAAATTGGGACAAATTCAGTAGAGAGACCCGAGAAAAAATAGCTCAACACTATAAGGTCAACTGCTGAATTGAACGTTGCATGCATCGACTCTGCCAATATATGTACATATCCCCATTTAGAATTGAACTCTTAAGGATTCAAGGAGAAGATTTACCCCAGCGTAGGCCACTATTCTTGGTAAATTTGCTAGGTTCCCAGTTCCTTCTGCATATACACTTGCATCAATCAAAACCAGATTTTGGACCTGAAAAAGGAAAGAGAAAAAATCATGAATTTCACAAAAAATATGGGGCATTGACATTAGAAGCATTATTAAGATATTACATGTAACTTCTACATATATGAATTATAATTCATAGTACTACGCCCAACTTGTAAAATACTTACTGCTTCTGGATGGTTGACAGCAAAGTCAATTACAACAGCAGCACCAAGGCTCGGTCCAACCAGTATCATAGGCCTTTTGATGTGGGACTTCCAAAGCTATGTCAATATGAAACAAATAGATTTTGGTTAATGAATGGGAAGAAACCGAGTATAATTATCGCCAATGAGGTTAGCCTTTTTATGCCAAACCAGCTAATAGAGCCCAAAAAAATGGAAAGAAAAGGCTCTCAAATTTGCAATTCATTCTCAAATGGTGATCATGGATAACAATGCTAACAAAATCAATACTATATGGGTAATCATAAAAATTAGCCCCTTATATATATAACAATGATGAACAAAATAAGCATCATAGAGTTGCCATACATCATACTCTGCCCTGCGCTGTACTAGAAGTTTTCCAACACACTTAATGAAGGTTGGTTGAAGAATTTTCATCTTGTAGATACGAAGAGAGCAAGACCTTCTTGAGATAATAAAATTACCTGATAGAAGTGCTCACGCTTGGATGCCACAGTACATGATGGAAGTCTTTCTAACATGCACAACAAAGAAACAAAATGATACATTATTACTAAAACAAATGGAGAAAAACACTTCACTAACCCACTTGAATTTTTTATAGCTAAGACATACAACACAAACCTAAATCTGAGAAACCCCAACCAAGAATATCAACAGCCCAAGTCTCCAAACCAGCCTCCTCAAGTAACGGATAGGTATATCTCCACTCTAAACAGGAACTGAATAATAAGATGTTGTGAAATCTACACAGATAATAGTTGAAAATGTTTCTGAAACCAATTATGTATCTTGTACAAATGGAACCTGTCAAAACCATGGAGGAGAACCACAGGACTTGTATTGCTCTGTATTGATGGCTTCACAACACTACTCATGATACAATTCTCTGTGAAGCCGACCTGCATTGTCCACAGTCTTAGAGTGAGCAAGACACAGACATAGAGTAATAGATTGAATCTGGAACTAGGCTCATGAATTGTAAGTCAACCAAGGCAAAACTTCTTGTCAACACAGTTACCCATATAATGTGTGAAGAAATTAGCATTGAATGAGTTCAGACATTCCTGAATTGGCCAAGCAATAAGTATATGCATGATGTATCTAAACCATTAAGCTTTATTCAACGAGACACCTCTAGCAGGAATCTCCTTGCTGTTAACCTTGTGAGCTTGTATTGTAGAATTGTATATATATTTTTTCAGCACTTTCAAGTTGAAACCTCTATGATCAATCAAAAATATTACATTTTACAATTTAGCAATTCCGTAACCAATTACGGGTTTGAGATGCAATTTCCCTCATCTCGATGAAGAAATGTTTGAAGTTATAGCAGAATTGCCAACTTGAAGTATATATGTAACAGTAAACAAGGAAGAATCAAAAGCATAACGAGGTTCCTACCATCAATAACTTCAAATATTCAATTTAAAGATAAGATAATGAAACAATGAACAGATCTCTAGATGTTGCTGGCTCTGTTGATTATTTCATTTAACAAAAACCAAATGTGTTTTTCAAAATCTTTTAAGCAAACAAACAAACAAACAGTAGGCAGATTCAAAATGCGAGACTTAATCAAACAAAGAAACAAAAGTGAGAATTACGTGTACAGGAAGCCTCTCGATTCTGGAAGCCAGCTTACGAGCGAAGGAGTCTTTGATGTTGTCCACTTGTTTTGGTAGAAACGAAGGAAACTTCTCGGCCGAGACCTTGAACCGCGCTCCGGTGGAGACCAGTGGTGGCGAGTTGGCTGAAACCGTGAAGGCGAGCATCCTTGTCACCCGCGGGTGGCAGTAGCACCGCCCTGCTGCTCTGGCTGGATATGGTGTGTGTGGAGAAATAGATACTATGCTCTGTGAGCCTGTGCTTTGCGGTTTGTCTGTTTTTTTGAAATGACTTGGACGGCCACTAATGGTTTGAACTTTTTTGTATTTAAATTTAACGAAAATTACATTCAGGACCTTTACTTTTGGGTTTTGGGCCTTTGGCCATACCAGAATACCAGATGATGTAGGATGATTTAATAGTAATTGTTATTTTATTTTTTTATTTTTTTTCATATTTGTTGTGTTGTTATTGGGCTTGTAAGAATGATTTAGTATTGGGCTTGTTAGAATGGTCGCTTTAGGTATTGCAGCCTTGTAAGTAGGGATGGCAATGAATCAGATCGGATCAGAGATGCCCCATATCCAAAACATGATTTGCACGAGTTACCCTAAACCCAACCTGTGCCTCAAATGGATTTTTATTTTCCGCTCCAACCCGACCTGAAATGACCCGTTTTATTTTTTCCTTTAAAAAAAAATCTCAAACAACTAGATATTCAAATTATTTTACCATACAATTGAATTTTAGAACATTGATTTAAAATTTAACATCCAATTAAATTTTAAAATACATTTAAATTAAAAAATATACAATTTTTTTTTTCTTTTTTGATTGGAAATTTAAATATACACTTAAATACAAACATAAATTTAAATATACACACACTATAGAAAAACATTTTAACATACACTTAAAATTTATACATAAACTTAAATTTAATAGAACACACCGTCTAAGTTTAATAAACTCTAAATTCAAACATAAAATACAATTAGGTAAAGAGATAAAGAGATTAGAGATTTGATTTTCACTTTATATTTTTATATTTTAAAAAATAATATATAAATACCGGGTCAGACGGGGCGGGTTGAGGAATAAAGAGCTGACCCATACCTAACTCAATAAAAAACAAGGTCAAAAAAGTTTGACCCATACTCAACCCTACCCTCGTTTTGAAATGCTCTAAACCCACCTCGAACAGATTGCAGCCCTATCATTTTGGGGTGGGTCTAGGATTTTTGCCATCCCTAATTGTAGGGGAGTTGAATATTTTGATATTTTATTGATAAAATTGTTATTCAGATTGTTGTTTCTAATTAACCATGGATTTGGCTTGAACATCCCATATCCCTTGCATCAAAATGGCATCAGAGCCCTTGGTTATTCCCTAGGTTGGTACGGTAGCCATGGTTGATAATTGGAGCAACTCCGATGTCGAAGAACTTGGAGTGCATGCCTTTTAGGCAGATCGAGAGCTTTATCAGAATGGAGCTGAAGATTCATTCGACTGGAGAAGCGAATATCAAAGGTGGAGTGCCCACCAACGTATCCGTTCTCCACCATCTCTTCAAAGGTATCACTATCTTCAACATTCATCTCCACCATGTTTGTTTTTGTCACTATACCATCATCATTCTCATCTACCCCCATCCATGCCAACTTTTTCACGGCATCGTCTTTAAACCACCGACCACAGAATAAACCAAATACATCCTTTATCAATCCATTCAAATACACCATTTATCTGCAACAAACAAAGATACAAATACATCTCAATCCATTCACACAACCATTCACATGGACCATATCAATCCCATGATCAAAACGTCGATCCAACAAGACGGAACCACCATAAAAATTAAATTAACCAACATTCAATCCAACCCCATCGATTTACATATACGAAAGCCAAATCTATTTATCTCAAAACCGCCATACACAGTCTCGATTCGCATCCCACAACCACTATACACAGCACCAATTTGATAATAACCAAGAAAACCAAATCAAAATCACAGATACTCATCCGACCCATTTCTGTTTCAACCCTGAAACCCACCAAATCAATTTAATGACCGAAAAAACTCAATCAATCATACATGTGAATCACAATCCACCAAAACCATTATTCACCCACAAAATTCGGCTTCAACCCATGACACATGTAAGAAGATTCAAAGTCTACAGAGAAGAGATTTGCTTGATTTGGATCTCCAATAAAGCAAGGAAAATCGTGATCAACAATAGAGAATTGTATGTTCGAGAGACTTCACTAATATTTCTTATTGTTTTATTCAATCCAAAAGTGATTTAGTTTCAAAGCTTGACTTCCCTCACAAACCAAATGGTAGTTTTAGTCAACATGTGGATCAAACCAATGATAATTTGGCAAGTCCTAACTTCAAGTCTAAACCCAGACCCACTTTGCCTAGAAACTGATCCATGACCCTAGTAGATATGATGCAATTTGTAACCGAATGGTTTAAATTTGAGGAAAGTAAGAATGTTTCTTTTGTAATTTTGGAAGACATGATTGTTGATTGTGGGAATAGTGTACAAGAGAAGCTTATGAATTGTTTTGATGTTGTTAAAAATGAGGAGGGGAATGATAGTCTACAATTTTTAAGAGTTCACCCAACAAATGGCAGAGGTAAATTGATTTTGAAGTAATTGGCAAAACTCACATTGAACCAACAAACCAAGTTGTTGAATAAATTGACAAAATTAAAACACAATTTGTGAATCCGAAAATTGAGAGCAATATTATTGAAGATTTGGTAACAAAGTCACCGACTCTTGTTGGCCAATTTATTGGTAAACTATACATTGGGTTTTAGTATGCTAAAGTGGGGCAAGAATTGGTTAATGTTGACTTTGCTTTGGATGGATTTGAGGTGAAGAAAAACCTTGTCGGATTCATTAGCACTCTTGATCTATTCCATACTTATTTTGTGGGCAAGTTCCCTAATTCGATGATAGTTTACATGGATGGCTTCGAGACCAAAGGGGCAAGGCGACGGATAGCTTGGGCTATTACTTTGGTGCCATTGTGGCTTTTGGATGCTTCGAATGGACTTTTCCGTTGGTGTCTACCATTCCTACAAGCCAAATAAGAGACTTCTCTCCATTGTCGTTCTACTAATTCATTTCCATGTACTTCAATTGAACTCTAGGTTGAGTTCTTTTAAAAGAAAATGTGAACTGATGTAGGAAGATTGAATAGTAATTGACTAATTGTTGTTTTTCATATTTGTAGTGTTGTTATTTGGCTTGTAAGAATGTTTTAGTATTAAGTTTGTTAAGGGACTATATATAGGGTCTTTTTAGGTATTGTAGGGGTGTTTAATATTTTGATATTTTCTTGATAAAATTGTTATCCGATTGTTATTTCTTGGATTAATTCTAGTTAGTCATGGATTTGGCTTGAACATTCCATATTCATTGTATCAAAATTGGGAAGACTTGAGTATGAATTTTATTCTCGGTTTACCCAACACAACACCATGTTGATTTCGTCTTTGTGGTGGTGGATCAATTCTCTAAAATTACACATTTTCTCCCTTGTAAAAAGACACCAAATGCAAGTAACATTTCTAATATATTTTTTTTCAAGGAAGTAGTCAGGTTTATGTAGTCCCTAATTCAATTGTTTTAGAATGAGATGTCAAATTTATTAGTCATTTTTGTCGAGTTCTTTGGCGTAGTCTCTAAATTTTAGCAGTACTGCTCATCCATAGACAGATGGCCAAACATGGTTACAAATTGAACTTTGGGAAATATGATTCGCTGTATTATTGGTGACTATCCAGAGCTGTGAGATTTGGCTCTTCCACAAGCAGAGTTTTCCTTCAACAGCATGATCAATTGATCTACAGGTTAATCCTTATTCTCTATTGTTTACACGAAGTCTCCAAATTCCACAGTAGACTTGATCACTCTTTCTACTGAAAAGAATAAGGCTACTGACAATCTTGTTGATCGTATCACTCAGATGAACCAAAATGTGAAATTGAGATTTGAGGAATCCAATGCTCACTACAAGTCAGTATCGTCAACAGAAGTTGTTCAATATGGATGACCTGGTTATGGTGAATGTTCGCAAAGGTAGATTCCTAGTTGGAGTTTTTCATAAATTGCAGGCAAAGAAAATTGGCCAATTTTGTATCATGGAAAAACTTAGCGATAATGCTTATGTGTTGGAGCTTCCTTCTGATATGCGCATCTCTCCAACTTTCAATATTGTAGACTCTTCGAGTATTTTCTATCGGACGCTGCTCCTAATTCAATAGAACACTCGGGGGCGAGTTCTTCAATAATATAGGAGATTGATGCTTGAGCATAGTACTATTTTCTTTTATTATAATATAATACTGATATTTTAGCTTTTATAATTGTTTTGTTAGCTTTGTTTTAGTTGTTGTTTGTCTGCTTCTAAAAACTCTGCGTTTTGAATAAAATGGTTTGTTAACTAAGTATTTAGAGCATCTCTAATGGTAATGTGGGTTGCATCTAAAAAAAATGGTGATAAAAAAAAAATGTCAACATTGTCAAGACAATTGCTTCCTATGTAGTACATAACTAAACTTGACAGATAACTAAATGAAAAATTGGTTTCCAATATTTCACTTGTAAAATAAATGTTTTTAATGACATGACAATTTATTATTGATCTTATTGAATATATTTTAGAATTTTTGAACAAAATAAAGTAGAAGGAAAAAGGGGTTGCTGACTAAGCGAACAAGGTGACTGTTCAACAGACTCTTTAAAATAGAAAGTCATGTTGACAGCCTCTTAAAAAAAAAATATGCCACCTCAGCTTGAGGTTGTATTACCACAGTTGCATTAGAGATGAATATTTTAATTAATTGGCTTTTCATCCTACATAATATCTAATTTTTTCACAATTCACATTAGCATCAGAGATGCTCTTAGGTAGTTGGCTCAACCATTTTCTGGCAGCTTTTGGATTTGTTATTTAGAGATATTATTGAAATGTTATAGAGGAATAGAAACTTCTAGTTTCCTTTCTAAAAAATTTCCCTCTTTCCATCGGCTTCTACGTCACCGAACCAGGTCTATTCAACTTTTATCAAAATTGGACAAGACGAGGTTGATCAAATGATATACTCTTCACACATACACAACGAGGTTGTGAGTTCGAGTCATCCCCTCATCAAATCACGAATTTATGTAATACTTTAAAAACAAAAAGAAAAAAACTTTTACCAAAATGAGTAAAAGATACCTTGACATGAGCTTTTGCACTTTAGAGTTAACCCCACTGGTACTACTTCTTGAGAAACTCAAATTTAATTAAAAACACTTACTTATCTCCGAATGACTTGATGTATTAATCTGCATTACAAATAAATATGTTAAAAGGTAGAGTTTGTTGGGGACTACATACCCACTCCGACTCTCAAATCAGTTGATGGAAATAGTAGAGTCCTGACTTAAAAACTTAAGATAAGACGAGATGAGGTTGTCTAGTTATATAACCTTACACCTATATTACGGAGTTACGGATTCGAATTCTTTCATTCCCTACAAAATTAAAACTACTTAGTAGGATTTCAATGCCATTATTGTGACTGAAACAGTAGAATAGCAAATTTCTCTTCGGGTTCTATACTTATATTCTTTTCCTACCTAATAATTAAAAAAAGAGAAGACCTAAGAAGATTACAAGAAAGGTAGCAATAGAATTTGATGTGAAAATGAAATTCAGTGGAAACTTCAGTAAACCAAAGGTCGACTTCTGCGAAGAACATCTCCAAAAAGTAGATTATATATTTAAATAACTGGGATCACAGATGATTTCCACGTGTAGTCCAAAACTCCATCCAACGGCCACAATTCATTAGCATCAATACATCTCATCTGATCAAATACAAACAAAAAATCATCAGATTCTCTCTCCTCTTCTTCAAGTAACCAAATTCTTCGGTCATACTCTTGTTGGTTGGTTTCAAACTAAACAAAGAGAAAAAAAATCAATAGAGGTTTGTTTGTTCACTGTCAAAAACAGCCATGGATGGTCAGCAGCCGAGAGCAGTACCTCCACAGAATCGTCCTCCACCTGCAACTGGCGATTTCTCAGCCATTTTCACTGTTTTCTTCGCTTTCCTTGTTATCGTTTCTATGGTAAACGCTCTCTGTCTCACTTTTTCTTTTGTTAAATCTCTATACGAACTCATTTTTACCATTTAGTGTTACTTTGTTCGATTTTTATGCTCAAGTACTGCATTTTATTGCTCTAGTGAGCATTAAAGGGTTGATTGGAATACTCTTTTTTGTTTTTGTGTGTGCTTGTGTAATGCGGTGGCATTAAATTCGAGGGTTTAAATGTTAATGAACTTTTTTTTTTTTTTTTTAAGGGAGGGTTATGTTTAATCTGATCTTAGAGTGAAATTTAATCCAATCAGATCCTATTGGAAGAGAATGGAATCCAATCTCAAAAAATATATATCGAATCTAACTCAATCAAATTGAATTTAATTATTACTATATTATATGCTTTATCAATGTACTAAATTCAGGAAGATCGGTAACAATGCATTAAATTAAATAAAAAATCTCTTTCCAAATAAAATTTGATCATGATTGTTATAGTAACATACAACTACAAACTGCTAGATAGTTATGCTGTAATAACTAATAAGTGTTTGTTTGGTTGAGCTTTCTACGGTCTCAAAAGGACTACAAACATCTATTTGAATATTTTTAGAGTTGTTTGGTTGGGCTTTTGAGATTGTCTATTTTAAATTGAGTAGATGCTAGTAGAGTTTAAAACTCTACTTGGCAAAAGTTCATGGGGAGATGTTTCTCCAAATAGATTTTTTTAAGAAAATCTACCAACCAAACAAGTATACTTTTTTTTTTTCTAAAATTTTAGTACAAGTGTATCTTTTACCGATAGAGGTTTTTCAAAAGTCCAAGCAAACAAGCTCTAAGTACCTTAATAATTAATAACTTCAATCAGGACCAACAATCAATCCAAGTACATTGGATTTCAAAAATTAAAATCCAATGCAATCCAAACAATTGGTTGATCCAGTTAAAATTCAATTGGACTGATCGGTTTTGTCTTTTTGGATTACAATTTTGCACAAACATACTATACACATAGCTTCAGAGTTCAGCCTTATAAAAATATAATTTTGAGTTTGTTTCTCCTTCTTGTAAAATATTTGTGGCTTCTCATGCATGCCCTCTTCAATAATTTATTATTTTCTTTATTTTGGAGAAAAAATTAGAGTTTCTACTTGCTTGAACATCATGAGGCCAAGAAGAAAGTAAGGTTACAGAAGTATTTGTGCTTAAATTTTTAAGAGATCCTTGAAAAAGGCTGAAATTTGCTTTACTGGCTTTCAGTCTGTCACCTTCGTCATTTGTTTATTATATGCTAGCCAGGTTAACATCATTGAAGTATGCCAAATTCATAATTTCTTATAAACTGTAATTTGTAAGTGGTTTTCACTTGTGCCTCTCAATTTATGGTAATGATATTTCTAGATAATCATTCCATTTTCGTCAACTATCAACAACAACTTATCCATTTTGCACCAAGTCCCAGAAGGCCACGTTGGGGTATATTGGAGAGGAGGTGCCCTTCTAAAAACAATTACATATCCAGGTCTGACTATGGTACCCTCTTCCCTTGTGATTTGCATGATATAGTTGTTAATATAGAGCTTGTTGACTGTCTACTCATCCTAAACTTTCAGGTTTCCACCTGAAATTGCCGTTGATAACCCAGTATGAGCCTGTTCAAGTGACCCTTCAGACTGATCAGGTAATTTTGCTGTTTTCAAGTTTAGAAACAGTGGATTTTGTGTATTTTCTTGATTCTTCTTGTATCCAAAAATGCAGGTGACAGAAATTCCATGTGGGACTAAAGGGGGTGTAATGATCACCTTTGCGAAGATAGAGGTAAGGCATCAAGATACTCTATTAATATTACATAGTTTTGTAAGATTTGACTATTTCAGTTTATATGTGATGATGTGAATGCCTTTTTTTAGGTTGTTAACCGGCTCCGTAAGGAATATGTGTACGATACACTGCGAGATTATGGTGTGCATTATGACAAGACTTGGATATATGACAAGATTCATCATGAGATCAATCAGTTCTGCAGCTCTCATAGTCTTCAACAGGTCTATATTGATGTGTTTGATCAGGTAAGAAAGGATGCCAAAGGAAATGTACCTTTAAGCCCACAGATGACATCATGCCTTCCCATTCCACTCTCCTGTATTTTGAGGCAATGCTTTTTGGTGCTGAGTAGCATACTTTTTCTCCTACCTTTTTGGTGCTATCTGAGGGATCATGGGGTTCAGAGTATGTAATGCCTGGACCCCTGGTTTCTTCTGTTGGCTCTCCACAAAAGATTAATGGAAAAAGGCATCTTTACATGTTCATGGAGTTGTCAGTGGCATTTGTAAACCTCAAGATATTTTAACTCTGATATCATCATCTGAAATTCAGCATGCTTGATCTTTTTGTATATATGCATATGTACATATGTGATATACATACAAACACACAGATAAACATGCACACTACTCAAAACTCACATTGACATGTATACATATACAGGTACATACATAAAGTAACCAGTGTTTTTGTTTGTGAGTTTCTTTCATTATTTTCAATTAAAAGATGCTTATTGACAATGATCAATTGGATTCTTTCAGATTGATGAAAAGATGAAAGATGCTCTTCAGGTTGACTGTACGCGTTATGCTCCAGGCATTGAAATTATCAGTGTGCGTGTTACAAAGCCTACTATTCCAGAGACGATCAGACGAAACTTTCAACAGATGGAAGAGGAACGCACTAAGGTGCGTTTTCTAAGTCTAAGGGAGCATTCCTTTCTTTCTTTCTTAGGATTTCTGCAGTAAATTGTGGTGGAAAAGATTATCAGTTCTAGTCTATGAGACACATCAAAGACAGGGTTGTCTAATGTTACTTTGGATATGAGTCTTGTTTGTAATTTTTATTGAGAACCTCCCCATACTGTAGTAATTTACTGTGCTTTGATATGGTTCTGCCAAATAAAAATGAAAATGGAAGAACAAAATTTTACAGTCTGATGTTTTTGAACATGGCATCCGCAATCAAACCAGTCCAACTAGGTTCCATGGATGTTACTTTAACATTCTCAAACTGTTCTATGCTAAATAATATGCTTCATGCATGTGCATGCGTGTCTGTACAAATACACGTATACATGCCTGCAGTGAATTTGCTACTCTTATACGATTGACCTTTGGTAAAGCTAATGCATTGAACTATTAATGTGTTGCATATTACTGTATAGGTTTTAATTGCTGTTGAGAGGCAGAAAGTGGTTGAGAAAGAAGCAGAGACAAACAAGAAAATGGCCATCAGTGAAGCTGAGAAGAATGCCAATGTTAGCAAGATTCTTATGGAACAGATGTTAAGGGAGAAGGAAAGTGCCATGAGGCAGCAAGAAATTGACAACCAAATGTACGTGGCCCGTCAAAAGAGCCAGGCAGATGCTGATTTCTACCGGTAGAATGATCCTTCTTGTTTTCTTTAATCAAGTGTGGCATTGTATATAAATTAAGATATGAAATTGATTATTGTTATTCTCATTTTCCTTTCAAAGCTTGGTGAAAGAAGCTGAAGCTAACAAATTGAAGCTTACTCCACAATTTCTTGAGCTCAGATTTATTGAGGCCATTGCTGATAATACGAAAATTTTCTTTGGTGACAAGGTCTGTTCACTCTCTTTCTCTCCTGTCTCTATGTATTGAGTGAGAGTATTTTGTGAGCTCAACTCATATAATTGTTTGCAGGTACCCAATATGATTTTCGATCAGAGACTGCTAGGGAATTTCCTTAAAGAGGCGTCCAGGAATATATCAAGGGAGGTGTCAGATGCTTAGATTCCTATAAGTGTCCATAATATTATGAGATGAGAAGCAACATATATAACAGTCTAATGACAAGGAGATGATCATTATTGAATATGTTTTGCAGATCACGTTTTGTATGATTTGTTTTGTTTTGTTGGTTTCCGTAGGGCACAGTGTCTTATAAATTATAATCTCCATTTTCCTTGACTATATCTGCAGTTGCTGCCAACGTGTTGGATTTGTTATATACTATATATATATTGTGATGCTCGCATATTTTTGCATAGATAATGTTATGGTAGATATAGCTGATTGGAAATTCGTTAATCTTGGTTTCAACATTCTTGTTACTTGTTTTAGACTTTTGGTGCACCAGAAATCGGAAGAAGGCAGGCCGCAAGCAGCAGACATTTTCCAATGTGAAAGCGATTGAAGTGTGTTAGTTGGGCCCATCACTTGTTTGCGTGTCAGTCACGGCCCTTCTGTTTGATGGGACCACAGCCTTACAACAAAGTCAACTAATCCAGCTTGTCGGTCAATATTTTCAGCCATGACCATGAGATTGACTGTGCAAGTAAGATAAAAAGGTATTTGCATTGAATATTTGAATCTGAATCTTCAGAGTGGTCCCTCTAAAACTATCTACAGTTCTACACCCTCCAAACAGTATACTTTTTAAAGTTCCAATATTACCCTCGATTCAAATTATAAACTCCGCTGAGATTAATTTTGTTTAGATATCTGTAGTTAAGTTAATATAATTTAAGCAGTGCCAGTCCTAACTATTCTAAGTGTCCGTTTGGGGGAGCTTGTCTACTGGCTAAAAGAGCTTTTTTAATTAAAAAAGCTCTTTCCAAATTTTTTTGTGTCGTTTGGTTGACATTCCAGTAGAGCTTTCAACGATTAAAAAAGCTGTTTTACGTCTACTTGGAGAAGCTCAAATTTTAGGCTTTTCCAAGTAGACTTTTTGAGCTTTTTTAAAAAACATTAAAATCTCCAATATAACCCTATAATTTAATATTTGCTAGAGTATTTTGGTAATTCTCTTATTAAAAAAGCTTTTTTTTAATTGACAACCAAACGACCAACTGCTTTCATTTAAAAGCTCTACATCTAAAAGATCTACTTCTAAAAGATCTACTACAAAAAGATCTACTTGAGAAGCTCTCCCAAACGTACTCTAAGGCTCCTGGGCGAAATCTAAAAAATGGATACCATACCAATAAAATTATCCCCATTTCATCCCAAAATAAAAATTAAAATTAAAAAAATCCATAATTTTTATGTACTTGTAATCGGACAATGTTCATGGTAAAACTTCTGAGCTTGATTGTTTTCTTCATTGTAAAATCCATCCCAGAAGAGTAAACAATTGCTAAAATTCACAATACAGAACAGGGATAAGAGCAAAATTGTATGTGTACTAAAATTAAAGAGAGAGATGAGTCAGATGACATATACTTGAATGGTTGAAGTTGAAGATAAGAACAGAGTTACAGAGACATATGTAATAGTTAAAAAAGGAAAAGAAAAAAAAAGATGCGATGGAGGATGATTTGATGGCTGCTGCCTCTACCTAGATTAGTCCGGAGTAGGGATGGCTATTTTCCCCAAAGGCCCCAAATCCCCGTTCCCCCATCCCCATTTGGGGGAAATTTTTAGGGGAAAAATGAGGAAATGAGGAGGGATGGGGATGACCGAAAGTCATCCCCAAATTAAAATGGGGATGAGGCCTATTTCCCAATTTCCCCCACAAATTCATAGAAATAGGGATAGGGATGGGGATGGGGATGGGGATGGGGATAGGGGTAAGTGCCCCCATCCTCATTTCACCATTTCCCCCAAATATAATATATAATATATTAATATATTCTTATTTTTATTCTTACTAACTATATATACATCTTTATTATGTAATTTTTGTATTTGAATTTAATTGATTGTGTATTTTTTTTATTATGTAATTGTTAATGATATAGGGAAAATGGGGGAATGGGGAAACGGGGGACCTGGGGGAAATGGGAAAACAGGGAAATGGGGATGGGGTGGGGGGACCTCCCCCAAAACTACCCCATCCCCGTTTTCCCCAAATGGGGAAAGAAAGGGAGGGAGGGAGGGTGGGTGGGGGAGGGTTTGGCAAATACGGATGGGGTTGGGAAGACCTATATCCATCATCATTTCTCCATTTTCCCATTGGCCATCCCTAGTCCGGAGGTATTTTACCTTTTTAAAAAAATATTATTATTTTGTTAGTTTTATAATTGATTAATTTATAACATTTTCTCAAAAAGTAAAAGAAAAAGCATTTTGGTAACATTGTGGTGTGCTTATAAGTTCAAACCTTTTAAATTATTGGGGTGTATTATATTAAAAAAATGGTGCATGTATAATTTTTTAGGAGTGCAAATATTGTATCTCTAATCTTTAATGGTTTTATTTATTTATTTATTTAAAAAAAAAACAAATCTTTAATGGTTTTTTTTATGAATAGAAAAAGGAATATTAATTCCCATATTTGTTTTCACAATTAAGCTAAAGAATTTGAAATTCCATAAAATTCTGATTCTTTAAAAATTGTTGGAAAGGATTCCTAGTTTGGAATCCAGATTCCATTCTCTTTAAATGATTGAATTTATTATTTTATCATTCAAATAAAAATGTTTTAAAAATTAAAATTAATAACAAAAAAAAAATAATAATAATGGAAGCCATTGTTGCAGGAATTTTTTTTTTCTTTTGAAATATTACAATAATTCGGGGTTTTATGGGGGAGTGGAGAGACACTCAAACCCCCAACCTTATGGTGTAGGTGTGTGAGGCTTTACCACCGAGCCAACCTCATATCGTTTGCCATTGTCGAAGGATTGATGATGGAGGATTTGGCACTTTGGTCAAAACATCAATGATTCCATAAAGCAACAAAATAATAGAATCGATTAGAAAATTAATTCATTTCCTATAAAGACTCAATTTAGAGCGAGTACAGTTAGTAGTAGTGTCAAAACAGGCTAGCCTAGCACGGCCTAGCTCAACACGGGTGTGCCAAGCCACTTAACAGCCCTAGCCCAAAAGGCACGGGCCTTTAACGGGTTGTGCCAAGGCCCGAGACTGTTAAGGGTCGAGGGGCACGACCCCAGTAGGCCGTGCTAGCAGGCCTTAACAGGCGGCTTGTTTTTTTTTTTTTTTTTTTTGTTTCCTATTTTATTTATTTATTTTTAAATATTTTAAGTTAAAATTTTATTTATTATTTAAACATATGTATATTAATTTTTAAGTTTAAAATTTATTTATTATTTTATTCTGAGTTAAAAATTTATTTCTTATTTAGTGTAGTCTAATGAGTAATGAAATAAAATGTAAGAAATAAATTAAATTAAATTTTATTTATTTACTAAATTTATTCAAAGAATAAATAAAGTCATAAAGATGTAAGAATTAAGAAAATAAGAAAAAGTTGAATTTTATTTACTTATTAACATTTCAGTTTACATGATTTGTAATTGCCCGCTAAAAACTTTATCAAGAAAAACCCAATCAGATAAAAACTTGGTAAAGGAAAAAGAGTGCAATCGAATTATAAAATTACAAATACATGTATAATTAAAAAATTTAAATTAAGTCTTCAATCTTGTTGGTTACTGTCGGAATCGGAAGCCTCATCGAAGTATAAGTTGAAAAAACTTTGAATTAGTTATTCATTCACCAATTGATGGTGCATCCTCATCTTTGCATGCTCCAAATCATTAAGGTATGCCAATACCTCCACCATTTAGGGGTCAAACAAAATCTTTTATGTTCGATTATACATCTACTAGTGCTGAATGCTTATTCTAAACAAACAGTGGACACAGGGATGATAAGTATGTCCCGTGCCAGTTGGGACAATACTGGATAACCCTCGCTATGATTCTTCCACCAAAACAACAGATCAAAGTCTTGGAAGTCCCCTTGATGGGCTGTTTCGAATTAAGTTTGAAAGAAAGTGTTCAATTAGACATGTTGATTTTGATTAGGTCTTGAAGTTTGAGATGATGAAGATGAAGACTCTTGGTTGTCGGTTAGATAGATTTTCCAACTTCTCTTCATCGGGTGGGTGTCCAGTTGTTCCGATTGTTGCATGTTTATGCCGCCAAACCTGCACTCATAAAGACGATAAACTTCGAATAACTTGGATTGCAGGTTAGTAAAATGTTGAGTAATAAGATCTAAATCCAAGTGACGACCAATAAAGTCAAAAAAGGTTTTTAAACCATTTAATTTGATCATAGGATCTACTATTCAACCTAAGACATAGAGTAAAGGAATTTAAGACCAGTATTTTTGAAATGTTTTCATCATCGCCGTAACTGCAGTGCTTAAGATGAGATCCTCTCTATAAAAGTACACAATTTTAGACATTTCTAAAATTTGATGCAATGCAAGATGAAATGTGGGGTAATAGACCCCGTAAAGAAGTACAGTCGAATCGTAAAAAAACTTTTAAAACTTTAATAAAAATATCTACCATATACCAATCGTCCTCGCTTAGGGTTGGACTGCCCACTAAGGCCATTTCCATATTATAATAACCTGTAATTTTAGTAGAATAATCAATAACACTTTGCAACATTAAGTAAGTGGAGTTCCACATTACTAGAATGTCTGTTTGGAACCTTTTGGATTGTTTTTCGTTAGTTCTACAACATTTGGAAATTTTTTTTACTCTTTGATTAGAGCTGCTGATATAAGAAATGGCCACCCAAAAATAAATAAATAAATAAATATATATATATACACTGAAGTACATTAATGCTAGACAACCCAAAAAGTTAGCCCAAATTTCAACCCAAATGATGTGATAAGTGATTTTTCATTAACCACATCATCTCATGTTGTGTGTAATGATGTCAACTCACTTGCCACATCATTTGAGTTGAAATTTGGGTTGTATATCATTACTTTTTGAAGTATTACAATTTTACTTAAATTCAAGGTTTTTTTTTTTGGGAGAGAGGGAGGACTTAAACCCGCAACCTCGTGGTACATGTATATAAGAGGTATACCACCAAAGTAATCTCATCTCATCAAATAAAAATATTTTCAAAAAATAAAATTAATAACAAAAAATAGGGGAGGCCACTTTCAGAGGATTGGGCATTTTAATCCAAACATCAAGGATTCCAGATTGCAACAAAACAATGAAATCCATCTAGGAAATGAACTATTTTCCTATAAAGATTCCATTCATAAATGGATTCCATTCCTGTATTGATTCATTTCCTATAAAGATTCTAATCCAAGATGGATTCCATTCTTGTATGGATTCATTTACTATAAAGATTATAATCCTAGATGGATTCCATGCATGTGCGGATTTCATTCCATTTAGGGTGTGTTTACTAATCAACTCAATATGGAAATGAAACTTAATTCTATATTTGTGATGATAATGTGTTTTAAAAACGGTTGAAAATCATGTTACGTGGATCTCACACACAAATTATAAATTAAGTTATTGTTGGAGAGGGAACTTAATTCTCCTTCCAAGCTAGGGAATGAACTTCACTTTCTTGATTCATTTTCCAATAAAAAATGATTTTCTTTTATATTTATTCCCGATGATTGAACACGCTATCTTATAACAAGTTAATCATTACTCATTAGTCATTACTCATGTTAAAACTATATTTACTTTTTTTTTCCGTCCCATTATTTACATATTTAGATTAAAAAATAAATTTTAAATACATTATTTTTAATTATTTTGACTAAATTTGGACATGTATCTACATTTTTGTTTTTTTTTTTTCAACTTCTTTCATAAATTTAGACACATATCCTAATTAAATTGGCTAGACACAAATTATAACACCATTTCAGATGGTCCAAAACATTAAATTCAAAAAGCGGAAAAATCTGTCTCAAGGACGGATATCATCTCCTCATGGGGAGATTGTCTAACAAGTAACAACAGTCGCCCGGTCTATAAATTTACATGTTATACTTTAAGACAATAGTGTGACTGTTGAAGCAGTATCTCACATTCTCACTATCTCATTCTCGGGAGATATTTTGAGCTATTCGTGGCTTTTTGGTGGAAAGCTGATTCTCAAGTGACGTGAGGCCTACTGGGGAATTCCTCGTCTCTTGTAAATTATTATTATTATTTTTTTTTAATGTTCGGTGAACAGTGATCTGACTTCATCACCCATCTACCATATTTTTTTTTTCTTTTACATATGTTATACTTGTATGGTGTATTTACTATTTAGATTCATAGATAGTTTGAAGATTTATTTTTTATTTTTTATTCTTTATTTTTTTCCCTCTACTTATTTTTTGGGGGAATTATGGTGAGTATTTGTTGTTGATCTGTTGACAGGTTGAATTTTCATATATGAGATGAGAGAGACATTCATGTCTCAGTGGCAGTGATTGTTCTAAAGTTGGGCGATTAGGTTGCTCTGTTCAAATTTAGTAACTCAAAATTGGTGCTTTTTTTTTGTTCAATTGCAGGATTTTTCAGGAATTCTTTTGTTGATTACTTCACCAAGTGCATACGAATTGAAAATGTTTATGGTGGAGAGCAAAGGAGGTGCCATAGCTTGTATGCTGTTTTCACTGCTGTTCTTGGGTACATGGCCAGCGTTTTTGACCCTTTTAGAAAGACGTGGTCGCCTTCCTCAGCATACTTACCTTGATTATTCAATCACAAATTTCTTGGTTGCTGTATTTATTGCTTTAACTTTTGGTGAGATTGGCAAGAGCACTTTCGAAAGTCCAAATTTTACAGTTCAACTTACTCAACTTAAGGTGATTTTCCTGTTTTTCTGATGCTTATATATATATATATATATAGCAGTTGATCAGCACGTTTAGTTGATGTATATATATCTGAAAATTCATTGCTGTACCCTTTCAGTACCAGTTTAAAAGTTTAGATATAGAATCTGGGATACAAAAGAATCGTGTTATTATTGTGTAGAACTCACAGGAATAGAATAACTACTAGCAAAGTTGAATTGTTGGAGCTGAGTTGATTAAGAAAATATGATGCTGTGTGGCAATTTCTTGGGGGTAGATTTCGAATTGAAATTGAGCTCAGTAAACAAACCAATTGACACTTTGAACGCTACCTATCAGCCCTCTGTATGGCAGATTCTTGTAACTATGGTTTTGAGAATAATTATTACATGTAAAGGAAAATTGAAGATGGTATTCTGGTAAAGTCGTATATCAGACTAAGGTGTTGCCAAATCTTGGAACGTGGAGGTTAAGTTCATTTGAACTTATTAACATGTCAATATGTGCAGATTTTCTTATTACTGATGCTCTTTGAGATTCTTGAGTTGTATGGCTTTCTTTCTTTATGTTGTTCAATAATTCGTGACCCTTACTATGCTTGAGGCTTTCTTCCAGTCAGTGTTATGATTGCATCGAGTTTTTACTTTATTGTTATCCTGTACACATAGATATCTGCATTGTGCATTCCTTTCTGTTCGGTTTGGTTATTTTAAAGGGATTGTTGTAGTATACTTGACCACGCATCTTGTATGCAATAATTTAGTCCGACTTACACTGGTTTTGAATATTCTAGGCTACTTGATGCAGGATAATTGGCCAACTGTTTTGTTTGCAATGGGAGGTGGTGTGTTTCTCAGTCTCGGAAATCTGGCCACGCAGTATGCTTTGGCTTTGGTTGGTTTATCATTAACAGAAGTGATAACTGCAAGCATTACTGTTGTTATAGGTCTGAGAGTGCATGCGTTTTTTTTTTTTTTTGTGTGTGTGTGTGTGTGTGTGTGGAAGAACTTATTTTTCAGATGCTTTTTAGGCGCTGATATCCCCTTGATTACTGACTTTGTTCTGATTGTCACAGGTACAACTGTTAATTACTTCTTGGATGACAAAATCAATAAAGCTGAGATCCTATTCCCTGGCGTTGCTTGCTTCTTGATTGCGGTTTGCCTTGGGTCAGCTGTTCACTCATCTAATGCAGCTGATAATAAAGCAAAACTTAAAAGCTTGCAAAGTGATCACAAACCCAGAATAGAGTATGCCTCCTTCCTTTATAGATACAACAAACTGGTACATGTATTTATCTATCAATGTTATGTTTTTTTGCCACTGATAACAGATCTTCTATCCAACTTGTTTGTTCCACTTCATTCTTTGATTTCTTTTCGTTTTAAAAACCCGCGTCACATGCTGTTTATCTTTTCTTCCTTAAGCCTATTTTGATGTTTTTGCTCCACTAAATTGGATCTCTTGACAGGGCTACATATACCTCCACACCCACAGAAACGTTTACGGAGAAGGGTAAGAAACTCTCTGGATCACAAACATCTTTACTATTCGGTTATGTTTGTTAATAACTTGAGAGCTCTGGCTTATTTTTATCTTGACAGGAAAAAAGGATTTGGAGAATGGAAATGATACAGCAGCTAGTGCAAAAGCTGGGACAGCACACTTTCTTGTTGAAATTGAGAACAGAAGAGCAATAAAGGTTTTTAGTCTCACTTGATTATTCAAGGCTCTTACTTCACAATACTCTTTTTCTTTCTTCTATTGTATATTATAAATGTAATTGAAATGCACAATATTTCGGTTCATTATTGGTTTGAATCCGGTGCAGGTGTTTGGGAAGAGCACTTTGATTGGACTGGCCATAACTTTCTTTGCGGGTTGTTGCTTCTCTCTCTTCTCGCCAGCATTCAACTTGGCGACGAATGATCAGTGGCACACATTGAAGAAAGGGGTTCCTAATTTGGTTGTCTACACTGCATTTTTCTACTTCTCCGTCTCTTGTTTCGTAATTGCCATTATACTTAATATCATCTTCCTTTACCGCCCTGTACTTGGCCTACCGAGATCATCATTCAAGGCTTATTTGGGAGACTGGAATGGCAGGGGCTGGGCACTCATGGCTGGCATTCTCTGTGGGTTTGGAAACGGTCTCCAATTTATGGGAGGTCAAGCTGCAGGATACGCAGCTGCAGACGCTGTTCAGGTTAGTTCTCTATTTCATGTGAGAACATTATAAGAATACAATATATGTTCCTATACACGTAAGGTTGCTCACATGGTATATTGTGATGTCAGGCACTTCCGCTTGTGAGTACATTTTGGGGAATACTTCTGTTCGGGGAGTACCGGAAGTCATCAAGGAGAACATACATATTGCTAGTCAGTATGTTGCTCATGTTTATAGTAGCAGTTGCAGTCCTCATGGCATCATCAGGACATCGGAAATGAGTAAACCGCGTAAAAATCTTTGGATGCTAAACTTGCACAATGTAATTTATGAAGTATATGGTGATTAGAATAGTTCAGAAGTAGCAAGGACTTTGGAGCAAGTTGGCTGATCAGCCATCTAAAGTGTTGGCCAAAATTTATCAACCAGAATTCTCTATTTGATGTTATCTTCAGTTTGGTGTCTATCTGATTTCTTGCAGCAATGTACTGGATCTGAAATACTAGTTGGGCCAAAGTAAAAATTTACATAATTTAATTTTTAAAGAGATTTTTAATTAATTTTGTTTAGTAGGAGGGCCTTGGCTTCAAAAAGCCCCTTAGATATGCTATTGGGTGTACTTGGGATCCACTGATCTAACTTTGTTTATAAAAGTAAATATTAAAAATTATTAGAAAGAAAAACTATTTTTGATATTAGGTTTTGTATATATATATATATATTAATAGTCGATAAATTAATAATATCTTTTATATAAGAAATTTTCGGTCCACCAATGAGATAAATTAATAATTTTAATTAAATTATAAGATAATACTTGTAAGAATATTTGGTCTTCACTCATTGATAAATTTAAGTAAAACGTGGAGGTCAAGTTCATTTGAACATGTTATATGTGTAGGTTTTATTATTATTATTATTATTATTTGACAATATCTTTTTATCCACCTATCTAGATCATGTATTTCTTTGAAGCTTTTGTCATTGATAGGATTCGAACTGCTGACTTGGTAGGTTTTAATATTATTGTCTTTTGCGGCTGTGTGTTGGCATTTGTTACATGTTATATGCTTGCGCTTTTGTTATAGGTATGAGAGTGCGTGTGTTTTATGACTTGATCAATCTCTCTATTTATTGACACCAACTAAATTATAAATTATTATCCATTTCTACTATTTGCTAACTTAGGGTCAGTTTGATATTGCTATAATTTTTATAATAATCACTGCTAGCCGTGCTGAAAAAATAATCAATTGTGAAGTTAATCAGCATATTGCTAACTTTTTTGTCAAACTTTTGACATATGAAAAAGGGCAGAAACAATTGAAAGATAAAAGTTCAAAAACTTGACTTTTATCTGAAAGCTTAGACCACTTATATATATTTAACACCTTTCTTCTAAATATATCCTTAAAACAACTTAACAATTACAACAATATTTTATTAAAAGTAAAACAAACCAATAAACTTACCTTTGACTCATTTTCCCCTTGTTTGGCGAAGGAGAGGTTTTTGGGTGCAACAGGACGCACCATGCATCCCCCTGGCAACATCTGGGAGGGGGATGCATAGTGCATCCCATTGCACCCAAGTTTTAGTCCTGACGAAGAGCAAGGAAAGAAGTAGAGAACAACTCCTCATTCTTAATGTTTAATAAACGAATTTAATTTATATTTTCAGTTGCTTATTATTTAATTACATTTTTTTTTTTAATATTTATCACTTATATTTTTATAAATGTAAATTTATGTAATACTAATTCAAGTTTTCTATTAAAAAAAAACATACTTTCAAATATTAATATAATTAATTAGTATTTTTTTTTATAAATATATAAACAAAATTAATTGTATTAGATACAAATATATAAATCCATTAATAGTTATAAGGGTATATATGTCTTCCTACCGGTTTTCAGATATTTATATTCAGACATCATAAATGAAAAACAAACATATCATTAAGATTTCAAATTTCAGTCACTATTAAGACTTTAATCAACTTCAGACCTATTCAGATTTCAGACAAAAAAAAATGAAGGCTACATTAGCATGGCATAAATAATAGAACTAATTGCACAAACCTCCCTCGAGTTTAGGTCTAATTACAGCTAAATGGATATTTTGCTTGAAATTACACAAACCTCCCTTACCATAATTTGACTTCCGTTAAGCTTAACTATTGACCAAACTTTTAGGGTTAAATGACTTGAATGCCCCAATTTGTATTATTTTATTACCTAAAATAAATAATTAAACAAATATGATCTAATATGAAATAAGAAAATTAAATTTTTTTAAAAAGATAAGAATAATGTTGTTATTTTTTTTTTTTCGATATTTATCACCCATTTTTCAGAGGAGAAAAAAAAATGGTGAACTTTTCTTCTTTGTCGACATCTATCACTAGGGGTGTGCAAAAAACCGTCAAACTGAACCAAACTGACCAACCCAACCCATAAAATTTTGGTTGATTCGATTACAAATATAAAAAATGAGTGGTTCGGGTTGTCTTTTGGACAAACCGATTAAAGGTGGTTCGGTTTGGGTTGAGTGAAATAATTCACCAAACCAAACCAAACCACATACTTTAGAAAGTAAAACTAAAATATAAAATCCACCTACATTTTCTATTTAGTTAAGGTTTTATAAATTTTACCGATTACTTTAAGCTTTTATAGTTTATTTATTTGTTTTGATATAATTCTTCTGATTGATTGATGTATTAAGGTTTCAAAAGCATAGATACTGTTAAACATGTCTTTAATCATGGTATATATACATGTATATGTATATATATAATTAATATTTTATGTTATGATTTTTTATTTAAATATTTTTTTTATAACATAATACCAAACAAAAAAGATTTTTGAGTTCAAATCTAAACCGATAAACCTATCCAAACCAACCCGACCTTTGTTGGTTGGTTTGGTTTGAATCGGTTTGAAAAATCACATTGGTTTGGTTTGGGTTGAAATATAGTCAAACCGTTTCATATTGGTTTGGTTTGATATTGAGCTTCAACCCAAACCAAACGAAAAACGCACACCCCTATCTATCACCACCCATTTTCAACTAAAGAGAAAACCATCATCATTAGAGCTTTTATTTTTATTTTTTCTAGGTTTAACACTCATTTTAAACAAAGAAAAAAAAAATCATTCACAGTTGAGCTTCTTCTTTTTTTTTTTTTTTTTTTTTTTTTGAGATTCATCACCCATTAAAAAAAAAGGTCCATGAAGGATTTTTATAAAAAAATGGGTGATAAATATTGAAAAAAATAATAACATTATCCTCATCATATTTATTAAAATTTTAAATTTTTATTATATATTAGATAATATTTGTGTAATTATTTATTTTAGGTAATAAAATAATACAAACGATGATATTCAAGTCATTTAACCCTAAAAGCTTGGTCAATGGTTAAGTTTAACGGAAGTCAACTTATGGTAGGGGAGGTTTGTGTAATTTCAAGTAAAATGTCCATTTAGCTGTAATTAGACATAAACTCAGGGGAGGCTTGTGCAATTAGTCCTAAATAATAGAATACAAAATAGTCCACATACATTTGTGCCATTTTTTTCCAGATAGTGACCTCAATTTGTCACCCACACAACACAACTACAACTTTAGATGAAGTAAACGAATAACAACAACCAAAAAGATTGAAAAGATATATGTTTGCTTTCAAAGCGTACCAAATTGTCAACAAATTGGTACAAATCGTGCCCAATTTTTCAAACCAGTGATGTCAATTTCTCACGAATTTCTCACGTTACATTGACCGCCAGCAAAAGAAAATAGAGAATCCCAACGAACCAAATCAATGAATGAAAAATAAAAGAATCCGAACCAAACAAGATTCCAACAGGTAAGTAGATCCTCTCACGTTGAAGAACTGCTTTTTTTTTTTACAGTTACGCAAACAACAGCTGTTCCAAGTAACAGCTTCACATCTTCAACGCCTCTCTCTCTCTCTCCATTTTCGTTTTCATGTCCTTTTACAGACAGAATTTGAAACTGTTGGAGTAGTATCTCGGGAGATACTTTGAGAGATTCCTGGCTTTTTGGTGGAAAGCTCACAGCTGATTGATTCTCAAGTGACGCGTGGCCTACTGGGGTCTCTCTCTCTTGTCTCTTGTTACCGGTTTGTTAAAAAAAAAACACTGTTCGGTGTACTGTGTTCTGTCTTCATAGACCATCTATTATTTTTCTTTGTTTGTTTTCATTTACATATGTTATACTTGTTTGTATGATGTATTTAAATTCATAAATAGTTTCAAGATTTTTATTTTTAATTTTT
The DNA here is from genome assembly GCA_954870605.1 of Acer campestre. NCBI lineage: Eukaryota > Viridiplantae > Streptophyta > Magnoliopsida > Sapindales > Sapindaceae > Acer > Acer campestre. The sequence continues at coordinate 25,598,015 of OX940806.1, read as the reverse complement.
TAATTTTTTCCCTCTCCTTAATTTTTTTTTGGGGGAATTATGGTGAGTATTTGTTGTTGATTTGTTGACAGGTTGACTTTCTTGAATTTGAATTTTCATATATGAGATGAGAGAGATATTCATGTTTCAGTGGCAGGGATTGTTCTAAAGTTGGGCAATTAATAGGTTGCTCTTTTCAAATTTAGTAACTCAAAATTGATGCTTTTTTTTTTTTTTTTTTTTTTGTTCAATTTCAGGATTTTTCAGGCATTCTTTTGTTGATTGCTTCACCAAGTGCAAACGAATTGAAAATGTTTCTGGTGGAGAGCAAAGGAGGTGCCATAACTTGTATGCTGTTTTCACTGCTGTTCTTGGGTACATGGCCAGCTTTATTGACCCTTTTAGAAAGACGTGGTCGCCTTCCTCAGCATACTTACCTTGATTATTCAATCACAAATCTCTTGGCTGCTGTATTCATTGCTTTAACTTTTGGTGAGATTGGCAAGAGCACTTTCGAAAGGCCAAATTTTACGGTTCAACTTACTCAACTTAAGGTGATTTTTCCTGTTTATCTGATGCTTATATATATAGCAGTTGATCAGCACTTTTAGTTGATTATTATATTCTATTGCTGTAACCCTGGAAGTACTTAAGAGGTAGGTGGAAGCCAGTTTAAAAGTTTAGATACAGATTCAGGGATACAAAAGAATTGTGTTATTCTTGTGTAGAATTCACAGTAATAGAACAACTAATAGCAAAGTTGAATTGTTGGAGCTGAGTTGATTAAGAAAATATGATGCTGTGTGGCAATGTCTTGGGGGTAGATTTCGAATTGAAATTGATCTCAGTAAACAAACCAATTGACACTTTGAAGGCTATCATCTCTCTGTATGACAGATTCTTGTAACTATGGTTTTGAAGATGGTATTCTAGTGAAGTCATATACCAGACGGACCAGGCATTGCCAAATCTCGGAACGTGGAGGTCAAGTTCATTTGAACTTTATTATCATGTCAAGATGTGCAGATTAGTTGGCATTTATGGCTCTCTTTTTCCATATGTTGTTCAATAATTCGCAACCTTTACTATGTTTGAGGCTTTCTTCCAATCAGTGTCATGATTGCATAAAGTTTTTTACTTTATTGTTTTCTTGTACACATATCTGCTTTGTGAATTCCTTGCTGTTCGGTTTGACTAGTTTAAAGGGATTGTTGTAATATACTTGACCATGCATCTTGTCTGAAATAACTTGGCCTTACTTACCAACCAGTTTTGAATATTCTAGGCTACTTGATGCAGGATAATTGGCCAACTGTTTTGTTCGCAATGGTAGGTGGTGTGTTTCTCAGCCTCGGAAATCTGGCCACACAGTATGCTTGGGCTTTTGTTGGTTTATCAGTAACAGAAGTGATCACTTCAAGCATTACCGTTGTTATAGGTATGAGAGTGCATGTGGTTTTTTTTTTTTGGAAGAACTTGTTTTTCATATGCCTTTTAGGCGCTGATTTTTCCTTGATTACTGTCTTCGTTTTGATTGTCACAGGCACAACCTTTAATTACTTCTTGGATGACAAAATCAATAAAGCCGAGATCCTATTCCCTGGCGTTGCTTGCTTCTTGATTGCGGTTTGCCTTGGGTCAGCTGTTCACTCATCCAATGCAGCCGATAATAAAGCAAAACTTAAACGTTTGCAAAGTGATCAGAAACCCAGAATAGAGTATGTCTCTTTCCTAATGTGACGATTTGGTAATGAGTGTGCATTTAATTGGTACTGTGTATTTATCTATTAATGCAATGTTTTTTTTTTTTTTTTTTTTTTTTCTCCATTGATAACAGATCTTCTATCCAGCTTGTTTAAATAAATGTTCCACTCTATTCTTTGATTTCTTTCCGTTTTAAAAATCCGCGTCACATGCTGTTTCTCTTTTCTTCTTTAAGCCTATTTTGATATCGTTGCTCCACTAAATCTCTTGACAGGGCTACAAATACCTCCACACCCACAGAAACGTTTACGGAGAAGGGTAAGAAACTCTCTGGATCACAAACATCTTTACTATTTGGTTATGTTTCTTAATAACATGAGAGCTCTGGCTTATTTTTATCTTGTCAGGAACAAAGGATTTGGAGAATGGAAATGATACAGCAGCGAGGGCAAAAGCTGGGACAGCACACTTTCTTGTAGAAATTGAGAACAGAAGAGCAATAAAGGTTTTTAGTCTCACTTTATTATTTAAGGCTCTTACTTCACAATACTCATTTTTTCTTTCTTTCTTTTATTCACAAATAACCATCATAATCTCAAGCATATCTCACATCTAAGCGTTAATGCACAATATTTCGTTTCATAATTGGTTTGAATCCGGTGCAGGTGTTTGGGAAGAGTACTTTTATTGGACTGGCCATAACTTTCTTTGCGGGTTGTTGCTTTTCTCTCTTCTCGCCAGCATTCAACTTGGCATCAAATGATCAGTGGCACACATTGAAGAAAGGGGTTCCTAATTTGGTTGTCTACACTGCATTTTTCTACTTCTCTGTCTCTTGTTTCGTTATTGCCATTATTCTTAATATCATTTTCCTTTACCGCCCTGTATTGGGCCTACCAAGATCATCATTTAAGGCTTATTTGGGAGACTGGAATGGCAGAGGCTGGGCACTCATGGCTGGCCTTCTCTGTGGGTTTGGAAACGGTCTCCAATTTATGGGAGGTCAAGCTGCAGGATATGCAGCTGCAGACGCCGTTCAGGTTAGTTCTCTATTTCATGCGAGAACATTACAAGAATACAGTATATGTTCCTTTACGCATAAGGTTGCTCACATGGTATATTGTGATGTCAGGCACTTCCGCTTGTGAGTACATTTTGGGGAGTACTTCTGTTCGGGGAGTACCGGAAGTCATCAAGAAGAACATACATATTGCTAGTCAGTATGTTGCTCATGTTTATAGTAGCAGTTGCAATCCTCATGGCATCATCAGGACATCGGAAATGAGTACACTGGCAAAAATCCTTGGTGGTTGCTACACTTACACGATGTAAATTATGAAGCATATGATGATGATTAGAATAGGAGCAACTGAATAATGCTGCTGCAAGTTGGCTGATCAGCCATCTAAAGTGTTGGAGATGCTTCCCAAAATTTCTCAACCAGAATTCTCATTTGTAAAATGTAATAGTCTGCAGAAATACCCTCCAAAAAAAATATATATAAGAAAATATGGGTCCCACTCATTTATTTAAGATATTATTTTATAAATTTAAGTAAAGTATGTTGATCAAAATATATATTTTAACATTTGATTAGATTATTTGTTTAAGTAAAGCAAGTGTTGTATGAGTAAACAGTGAAACTCATGCAATGTCTTTCATTACAGCTTTTGTATGAATAATTTGAGGAAACAATATTATTATGATGGAATGGTTTAATTCATTTGGCCAGTAAAATATACCATGACAGTTTTACATAAATAGGTTAATAAAATACTGAATATTGTTAAATGTAATTATGAAACAAATTAAAATTACATTATCCAGTTTAGGTGTTGGAGGAAATTAAATTAAGGATGAGGAGGTCAATCACCTTCAACATTCTGAGAGACACTGAACAATCCCAGCTGTGGAAGAAAGAGAGATAAAACTGTCTTGATACGGACAGCTGCTTGATGTTTATGAATGATGATCATACGGTAGTTGATGATCGAGGCTTGCAGGTATCCTTCACACTCCCCTCAAACTAAGCTGTTGTGAGTCCATTTCAATTTGTTCTGAGAGTAGTGATCGTCACTTCCAGCCTAACTTTCCTTTGATTAAAGGTGTTAAAAGGGCTCGAAATTTTGAATCACATCCCAGATTTTGGATCGGATTCAGGTATAAATCGTGTAAAATCTAGTCTAAACCGTGTCAAATCTAAAGACTAGAGTATTCAATTTGTGATTCCGTTTGAAGATCAGAGAGCATTGATCATCACTTCCAGCCTAACTTTCCTTTGATTAGAGGTGTTAAAAGGGCTCGAAATTTTGAATCACATCCCGGATTTTGGATCGGATTCATGTCTAAACCTTGTAAAATCTAGCCTAAACCATGTAAAATCTAAAGATTAGTCATTCAAAACTTGATTCGAACCGGATTGGGTCTTAATAGATTAGGGCCCAAATTCATTTGAAATAAAAGATCGACTGACAATATTTGCACTTCTCAAAAATTGTATGTACAATTCAAATTAATATTTTTTGAAAATCCAATATTAAACCTAAGCAAAATTTCTTAAAGGACTAAATTATTTATAAGTACAGCCACAAATAATTATTAATTGGTTTTATAATAATCATGTGTATAAAATAACAAAAGTACAAAACTATCTCATTAAGACGGTAGCAGATCCAAATAAAAACAAAGATTGATAAAAACAGTACAAAAACCTTCAAGATCCGACAAGGGCTGGGGTAGGTTGAGCCTAGACAGGTCGTAGCCCGGCGGCCCCGGTCCAATATGTTGGATTATAATTATGGATTTCAATTTATATTTGGCTCAATATCACCTCATAAGATCACTGTTTAATGTGGTTTGATACTTAGGCTTCGTTTGGTAAGGAGGAAAGAAAATAGGAAAGATGAAAAAATTTGGAAAGATTTGAAGGGAAAGAAAGGAAAATGATTTTTCCTCGTGTTGTTTGATAAACAGAAAGGAAAGAAAAGATAATTTTATTAATTTTACTATTTTACCCCTTATATTATATTTTATATATTAATTTTTTTGGATAAAATTGTAATTTACCAAATTGGTGGGCCCCACTTCTTTTTTTACTCTTTCTTTCCCTCCATAGGAAAGAAAATTGTGGGTCCCACACCCATTTTTCTTTCCATTTTTCCTTCCACTTTTCTTTTCCCTCCATTTTTCTCTCTATACCAAAACAGTCAAACACACACTTCTCTCTTTTCCCTCCACCCCTTTCTTTCCTCTCCCTTTTCCTCCCTACCAAACATAGGCTAAAAGCGCTTATTTAGTTTGACAATGTCTTAGGTGGAGTCGCCGCTAACGAATGTGGAATTTCCAAAAAAAAAATAAAAAATAAAAAAATCTCATCATTGAGATTAAACTCATCTTTTAAACATTTGATAATTAACTTCCATTAGACCCATTAAACCCAAGTAGTTTTACTTTAATAGACCTCACTTGATTGATTGATGTTTAATTCCTAATGTGTTGATTTTTTTATGTTTCTACTTTAATGACAGAGCAATTATTTTCTGCACACACATTAAGTTTAGCCCTTTCTATCTGGAAATTCTGGCTACGCCACTTATCTGAATATCCAACCTGAATCTCAACTAATACAAAACGAAATATTTAAAACCTAAGCTTGGTAAATAAAAAACCAACGATTCTTGCCGGTCTTGAACCTCTTATTGGTCTCCTTGGCGGAGGTCATGACCTTCTTGTCCTTGCTTAGGAGAGAATCAACGGTGACAATGTTGGATCAGGATTCTCTCCTTACCTTTTTTTCTTCTTAGACTTTTCATAATCTAGTGACACCTAAGCATAACAAAAAATATATGGTTAAGATTAAATCACACTTTTTTTTTTCTCTCATACAAGTTGGTGTTCTAATTACACTTTAAAAAAAAAAAAAAAAATTATCAACAAGAATTGTATGTCTTGGGGATAATTGTATGTCTTCATAAATTGATTGTTTTGCCTTGGAGGAGTTATAATTTACAAACATTCATCACGCTCCCTTTTTGTTGAACCAGAGCCATCTTCGTTTTCCAAAAATATATACATATTCTAATTCATTTCATTTAAACTCAATACATTTAAAAAAAAAAAAAAAACCAAAATAGAGAGCTTGATTTAAATAAATTTTATTAAGATGTATTTCTACACATTATTTTCAAAATTGCTCTCAAATGATTACAAAATTATTTTATTCAAATAAAACGATTGGCCTCCTTCCATCGGAGACAGGTGAAAGGTTCATTCCTTCACCTTTTATATTTGAAAATATTTTATTTATTTATTTACTTTTAAATATGATTATATATTATTTATTGCTGGATCGAGACACTTGTATATCTTCTCAAGTATATCATAAATCTTTAGATTTCTCTCACTTGAGTATATAAAAGTTGTCATATATTTATAAAAACCAATTGGTTTGAAATATTTTATTTCAAACCATGATTCAATTTTCACAACCTAATTATTTTGAACTAATACGATTTTGGGTGCGATGAGACATAATTCAAACAAACAACTTCATTAATGTGAGATGTGAGAGGCACATTACATTAACTAAATGGGAAATTTATCAACCCAAAAGTCAAAATTTGTTTTTACAATCGGGAAATTGCATTGGCACCCTTGAGGTTTGGTTTAATTACACTTAGACGGTGAAATGTGGTTATTCTACAAAAAGTCCCCATGGATTTAACAGAGGAGAAAGGGGATTTTTATTTTGTAGCCCCTCACCCTCTCCACCTCTCCATGGACGAACATCCAACACCCCATGGATTATCAACTTATAAACCAGTTGAAAAAGTTGGTGATTAAACAAAGAACAAAAATATAAATGGTGTTAAGTTCAAGGGTGTTAGTGTAATTTCCATGGAAAAGGAATCCAATCGAAAAAGAATAATAGATATGCGCATCCAGGGAATCGAACCCTGGTCAGTACCGTGGGAGGGTACTATGATACCACTACACCAGATGCGCTCCATGTTGATAATTCTCAACTACTTTTATAAATTTGTATAAATGTGAAATGCAAGAGTTTTGATCCAGGCTAACCTACTACCGATATTCAAATGCTTATATTGCTGAGAAGCCTGAGATGGACTGATCCCCTTTAATTTGTACTTAATAATTATTAAATATATTGAAGAATACAAGAATAGTAGGAGATGCTTTAACATATGCATGTTCATTAAGGGCAAATGTGGCTTTATGAATTGCAATTCTAGAGAGGGTATGGTCTCCATGTGAAGTTGTCACTTGAAGACTTGCAAGAAGCAATAGAATTCCCAGAAAAATCAATATCAAGTCTCTCATCCCACCAAATAAACAAATTAGAACATTAATTGACCCAGTAGGAACAACCACTATAAACCCAACAATCATAAGAAAAAATGGAAACTTTTGAAACAAAGATTACTAACAAAAACATATCAGCAAATGACACCAATAAAATGATCATTGTTTATGACCAGAAAGCATAAATATGCCAATTTTTATTTGCTTTCATCATGACAAATTGACAATATCTCGCTTTCTAAAATTTTTAAGTTTTACCCTTCTATAAAGTTGAAAGTAAAAAATTATTAGATTTTTTTATTATTAAGAAACATAGATAATCAAACTAAGGTAGTTTTTTTTTTTTTTTTCCTTCCTTCCTTCCTTCCTTCCTTCCTCTTCTTCTCCTCTTTTACGAGGTCTGAACTTTGTTATACTGTATCTGAAATTTGGTAGATACGTTTGTTTTTTATTTATTTATGAGGACCGAATATCAATATCCGAAAAAACTAGTAATAACACAATTATATCCCTATAAATATTAATAGTTTTAAGTAATTGTATTTAATATAATTATATTGTTCATATATTTGAAATATTTTTATTTTTTTAGACATCATATTTTTTATTTTAATTAAACTAATATTTGAAAACATGATTTAATTCACTTATACTTAAAAAAAAAAATGAAAACAAATATTTAAAATAAAATTAATGAATAAATATTAAAAGAGTAATGCTATATTGCCCAAATTTGGTGCCCAAATCTGGTGCCCAAATGATGTGGCAACAATGTAGACCATTCATTTAAATTGTATTAGATTTGCATGATATAAGAGATTCTAATTTCACATTTACATGAATTCAAGTGCATTTCTGATTAGAGAAGATTCTAGAACGACTTACATATGCTCTTTCCAAATAAATGTGCCCAAATATAAATTTTTATTTATGCATGAACCATGAATGAAACAAATGGTAAGATTAAAAATGAGCAACCTTGCATTCATATTAATGTTTTGCTTCCCTTATTATTTCGACCATCATGCATAATTGTGATAGCTAGTCAATTCATTTACATTAATCAATATATCTAAAATTAAGAATGAGCATAGTATTGCCTGCAAAATCAATACCGGTTGGATATGTTCATTTAATTTTTCTTCTTCTTCGAATTGGGTAGCTACTCATTCCATTGTGTTTTATTTTTATTTTTATTTTAGATGACCTGCTGCTAACCGATTGTGTTTTTAATTTTAGATGACTTGTATCCTTGCTTGAGCTTGGTGCTAGGTTATCTGACATTCTACCAGCAGAAGTCTTCTCATGTGAAATCATTTGTGAAGGATATAGATATTGTTGCTGAATTCGAGGATTTGATATATACTAAAGAAAGAGAGGATGACTCAACAAAAGATGTAAAGAAGACTATTGCTCAAAGTATTGTTAAAGGTATGAACTTATTTGCCTTAATTAAAAAATCATATTGTCCCAATGATTGGATAGATATGTTCTCAGTTCATCGTATATTTAAAAACCTATATACCTCTAGATTTTGTCGCAATGTCGGCCCATTTAGTTGGTATACGTGTGAAAAGTATGGTTTCCCACGTGCATCTACCGAAGACAATGAAGATTCATAAAATATAGTTGAAGTTCAATATTTAATCTTTTTAGGTTTCTTAAATGTTTTTGAAACGATGGAATAAGATAAGAATTCTTAGTCTTTTTTTTAGACCAATCTCTCCATATACTTACTCTTTTCAAATAGAAAAAAAAAATCTTTTTTTCGCTGGCCTTTCCCATTGATTTCAGGATAAATTTAAGCCAAATAACAATGTTTTAAGATTATTTTGGTTTCCAAAATCCAAAAAATCTAATCTCATTCTTTCGTCATTGATTCTCCTTCCCATCTATCATCCATTTATTCCCTTTTATACATTTGACATTTGCTCTATCACGCCGTCTCTTAAATACCTTTATGGATTAGATATTGGTTATAGATGTCCGGATTGCTGTTTAAGCACCAATGTGAAATCATTTGTGAAGAATATAGATGTTGTTGTTGAATTCGAGGATTTGATTTATACTAAAGAAAGAGAGGGTGACTCAACAAAAGATGCAAAGAAGATCATTGCTCAAAGTATTGTTAAAGGTATGAACTTATTTACCTTAATTAAAAAATTGTATTGTTCCAATGATTGGATATATATGTTCTCAATTCATCGTATATTTAAAAATCTATATGCTTCTAGATTTTGTCGCAATGTCGGCCCATTTAGTTGGTATACGTGTGAAAAGTATGGTTTCCCACGTGCATCTACCGAAGACAATGAAGATTCAGAAAATACAGTTGAAGTTCAATATTTAGTCTTTTTAGGTTTCTTAAATGTTTCTAAAATGATGGAATAAGATAAGAATTCTTAGTCTTTTTTTAGACCAGCCTCTCCATATACTTACTTTTTTCAAATAGAAAAAAAAAAAAAAAATTCTTTTTCGCCGGCCTTTTCCATTGATCTCAGGATAAATTGAAGCCAAACAACAATGTTTTCAGATTATTTTGGTTTCCAAAATCCAAAAAATTTAATCTCATTCTTTCACCATTGATTCCCCTTCCCATCTATCATCAATTTCTTCCCTTTTATGCATTTGACATTTGCTTTATCACGCCGTCTCTTAAATACCTTTATGGATTAGATGTTGGTTATAGATGTCCGGATTGCTGTTTAAGCACCAATGTGAAATCATTTGTGAAGGATATGGATGCTGTTGCTGAATCCGATGATTTGATTTATACTAAAGAAAGAGAGGATGACTCAACAAAAGATGCAAAGAAGACCATTGCTCAAAGTATTGTTAAATGTATGAACTTATTTGTTTTAATTAAAAAATCGTATTGTCCCAATGATTGAATAGATATGTTCTCAGTTCATCTTATATTTAAAAACCTATATACCTCTAGATTTTGTCGCAATGTCAGCCCATTTAGTTGGTATATGTGTGAAAAGTATGGTTTCCCACGTGCATCTACCGAAGACAATGAAGATTCAAAAAATATAGTTGAAGTTCAATATTTAGTTTTTTTTTTTAAGTTCCTTAAATGTTTTTGAAATGATGGAATAAGATAAGAATTCTTAATCTTTTTTTAGACGAGCCTCTCCATATACTTACTTTTTTCAAACAGAAAAAAAAAAAATTTCTTTTTTGTTGGCCTTTCCCATTGATTTCAGGATAAATTTAAGCCAAATAACAATATTTTCATATTATTTTGGTTTTCAAAATCCAAAAAATCTAATCTCATTCTTTCGCCATTGATTCCCTTTCCCATCTATCATCTATTTCTTCCCTTTTATGCATTTGACATATACTTTATCACACTGTCTCTTAAATACCTTTATAAATTAGATGTTGGTTATAGATGTCCGGATTGCTGTTTAAGCACTAATGTGAAATCATTTGTGAATGATATGAATGCTGTTGCTAAATTCGAGGATTTGATTTATACTAAAGAAATAGAGGATGACTCAATAAAAGATGTAAAGAAGACCATTACTCAAAGTATTATTAAAGGTATGAACTTATTTGCCTTAATTAAAAAATCATATTATCCCAATGATTGGATAGATATATTCTCAGTTCATCGTATATTTTAAAAAAACTTATATACCTCTAGATTTTGTCGCAATGTCGGCCCATTTAGTTGGTATACGTGTGAAAAGTATGGTTGCCCACATGCATCTACCGAAGACAATGAAGATTCAGAAAATATAGTTCAAGTTCAATATTTAGTCTTTTTAGGTTTCTTAAATGTTTCTGAAACGATGGAATAAGATAAGAATTGTTAGTCTTTTTTTTAAACCAATATCTTCATATACTTACTCTTTTCAAACAGAAAAAAAAAAAATATATTTTTTTCGCCAGTCTTTCCCATTGATTTAAGGATAAATTTATGCCAAACAACAATGTTTTCAGATTATTTTGGTTTCCAAAATCCAAAAAATGTAATCTCATTCTTTCGCCATTGATTCCCCCTCCCATCTATCATCAATTTCTTCCCCTTTATGCATTTGATATATGCTTTATCACACCGTCTCTTAAATAGCTTTATGGATTAGATGTTGGTTATAAATATCCAGATTGCTGTTTAAGCACCACTGTAGACATAACCAGTTCCATTCATGGCTCTTAATCGTTCGAGATATATTCATTATTTTTCTAATGAACTTCTTATCTATGTTTTTCTAATCAAGTTTTTGAAGAACACACTCCTCCTTCCACAACGACCTTCAGTCATACCCCACACCGCAACCTAACATTTCTCTTTTCAAACCGGAAAAAAGAAACTCGTCATCCTTTCCCTTTTTCTTTGATTTCACACAATGAAATTTAAGCCAAACAACAATGTTCTTAAATTGTTTTGGTATCCAAAATCCAAAAACTCTACTCTCATTCCTTCACCATTGATCCCCCATCCTATCTATCACCCATTTTTTTTTTCTCTCTACGCATTTGATGTGTGCTATGTCACACCATCTCTCAAATATCTCTACGGTATAGATGTTTGTTCTAAATATATAAGGATTTTTGTTCAAGCACCATCAAAGCCGAAGCCGGTTCCATTCACGTCTCTAAGACGTTCCAGATATTTTCACCATTTTTCAGAAAAATTACTTATCTATGTAAGTGTTTTAATTTTTTAATTTTTTAATTTTTATGTTTGTTGTATTGGTAGTCCGTCCCACGTATTACCAAAGATATCATTTCTTTTAGTTTTTGATCAATTACCATAAACTGATAAGCTATAAAATAATTATAATAAAAAATAAAATAAAAAGAAACCACCAAATAGCCGCTTAAGATCTTCACCTATGGAATTCTAGGTCTTGCACTGATGTGTTCTCTGATTTATTCATTAACCATTCAGTTGTTGATTTTAATTATTCATAGCAAGTAATATATTGCAGTAAATATTTCACTTTATTGTTGTGTTTGAAAATAATATTGCTCCTCATGATGTCAATCAACAAATTTAGTTGGTTTGTTGAGAATGATGTTGTTTGGATGGAGGAATTTATTTATTTTTATTTTTATTTATTTATTTATTTATTTGTATTTTACCTTTGGTAGAGGTTGATTGCACTATGGTTCTAACTTAATATTTATTTGTCTTTAAAAAAAAAATTCTATTTATTAAAAATATTAAATATTATATTAATATGAAAGATAGGCTAAATTTATATAATTGTAATCCTTTAATAATCTTATTTAAAAGTAATGTTAGAATTTTGATTAAAATTGGTATAAATATCATCATTTGTTGTATAAATCTACTGTTAAATGATAGGATTATGCTATAGATTTTATATGTTCCTTTACATTTTTTCTGTTTTTTGGGGTTTTGTTTCTTCTTTGAATTGGGTAACTAGTTAATCCATTTTGCTTTTGATTTTAGATGACCTACTGCTAACTTATTGTGTTTTTGATTTTAAATAACCCGGTATCCTTACTTGAGCTTGGTGTTAGGTTCTTCGACCGTCCACCGACAAAAGTCTTCTCATGTAGAATCATTTGTGAAGGATATGAATGTTTCTATTGAATTCGATGATTTGGATTTATACCAAAGTAAGAAAGAATGGCTTAACAAAAGATACAAGGAATACCATTGCACAATGGATTGATAAAGGTATTGACATATTTGCCTTAATTAAAAAAATCGCATTGTCCCAAGGTTTGAATAAATATGTTTTCAGCTATTTGCATACTTTTTTTTTTTTTTTTTAAATTTTTAATATCCATGTTTTGCTGTCCTTTCTATTTATTATATTAAAAATATCTTTTCACTTACTTGAGTTTGAATTGGTTTCAATGATAACAACTAGTTATCATTGTTCAGAAGATCCTTTAAATCATCTAAAGAATAAATACTTGCTGCTGCTTCTTCTGTCACTGTCGTCGCCGCTGCAGCCGCTTCTACTGTTGCTCTAGCAGCTGCTTGCTGTTGCTACCATAATTTGTACTGGTTCTCTCCCACCTCCACCTCCACTTGATTCTCCTTTCATTGGTTTCTTTGCTTGGCTTTGATTGCTAAACCATTCACGCAAGTTGTCATAAGTAATTGGGTCATGTTCGAACAATTCTATAGTTCGTCTGGTTCTTCAAGCGCTTGGTGCTCGGTTGCTTCATGCTCGGCTAGTTGTCGATAGAGAGCCAGAATAACATCAAATTCTTTATTTTGATTTTCAATATAATCATCTTGATTTTGATGATCCATAATAGGAACGAGCTAGGGTAAAGAGGTTTCTGGTATGGGACAACCAGACGTTTAAATCAGCTATTCGCATACTTAAAAACCTTTATACCTATGGATTCCGTCATAATGGTGGCTCATTTAGTTGGCAACGTGTGAAAACTATAGTTTCTGAAAAACTCTTTTTTCGTCGGCCTCTCCCTTTTATTTCACAATGAAATTTAAGCTAAGCAACAATGTTTTGAGATTGGTTTCTAAAATCCAAAAAATCTAACCTCATTCTTTCGCCATTGATTCCTCCTCTCATCTATAATTAATTGCTTTCCCTTTATGCATTTAATGTATGCTCTATCATACCATCTCTTAAATACCTTTATTGATTTGATGTTGGTTTTATGTATGTCTGGATTGATATTTAAGCATCAATATAGACATAATCAATTATATTCATGGCTATTAGTTGTTTGAGATATATTCATCATTTTTCCAATGAACTTCTTATCTATATTTTTTTATATAAGATCAGCTTTTCTTTATACTCTTATCAACGGAGAAAAGACCGGCCCTTCTATAATCTTTTTAATGAAGAAAAGACAGGCTCTTTCATTTGAAAAACACTTTTCTCATAATGAAGTTTGAGCGTAGTAGCAGTTTTTTCATATCGTTTTTATTTCTACTAAAAAATCCAATCTCATTCATTTGTCATTAATTTCCCCTCCAATCCACTCCTAATTATTTCCCCCTTTATGCATTTGATATGTGCTCTATCACACAATCTCTAAAATACCTTTATGAATTGGATGTTAACCGATTGTGTTTTTGATTTTAGATGATACGGTATCCTTGCTTGAGCTTGGTGTTAGGTTATCCGACATTCCATCGGCAGAAGTCTTCTCATGTGGAATCATTTGTGAATGGTATGGATGTTGTTAGTGAATTTGATGATTTGATTTATATCGAAGTAAGAGAGGATGACTCAACAAAAGATGCAAAGAATACTATTGCACATAAGATTGTTAAAGGTATTAACTTATATGCCTTAATTAAAAAATTGTATTGTCACAAGGATTGGATAGATATGTTCTCAGCTATTTGCATACTTAAAAACCTTTATACCTCTAGATTCCGTCGCAATAGCGGCCCATTTAGTTAGTATACATGTGAAAAGTATGGTTTCAAAAAACTCTTTTTTTGCCGGCCTCTCCCTTTGATTTTATGATGAAATTTAAGCAAAGCAACAAAATTCATGCATTGTCATAACAAAAGAAATCAATTCATGTGGACACCATAGACTCAAAATTTGAGATTGAGAGACCAAAGAAAGAAAGAAAGGCTCTAGAGATTTGCATTAAACCAACAAATAAGATGAAATGCTACAACGTTAGAGCTGCTATTCAAAATTGAACATCTATTTCACAACTTAAAAATGTCTCATGAACCAAGAAATCAAGAAAGTTAAGAAAAACTTCCTACTGGCTTTTGCAATGTAAGGCAAGAAGATTTCATTTCTTTTAGTTTTTGATTAATTACCATAAACGGATAAGCTATAAAATAATTAAAATAAAAAATAAAATAAAAAGAAACCACCAAGTAGCCACTTAAGAGCTTCACCTATGGAATTCTAGGTCTTGCACTAATGTGTCCTTTGATATATTCATTAACCATTCGGTTGTTGATTTTAATTATTCATAGTAAGTAATGCATTGTAGTAAATATTTCACTTTATTGTTGTGTTTGAAAATAATATTGCTCCTCATGATGTCAATCAACGAATTTAGTTGGTTTGTTGAGAATGATGTTGTTTGGATAGAGGATTTTTTTTATTATTTATTTATTTATTTTTGTATTTCACCTTTGGTAAGGGTTAATTGCACTATGGTTCTGACTTAATATTATTTGTCTTAAAAAAAAAAAAAACTCTATTTATTAAAAAATATTAAATATTATATTAATATGAAAGATGGGCTAAATTTATATAATTGTAATCCTTTTAATAATCTTATTTAAGGGTAATGTTAGAATTTCAATCAAAATTGGTATAAATATCGTTATTCGATGTATAAATCTACTGTTAAATGATATGATTATGCTATAGATTTTATATGTTCCTTTACATTTTTTCTGTTTTTTGGGGTTTTTTCTTCTTCTTTGAATTGGGTAACTAGTCAATCCATTTTGTTTTTGATTTTAGATGACCTACTACTAACTTATTGTGTTTTTGATTTTTAATAACCCGGTATCCTTACTTGAGCTTGGTGTTAGGTTCTCCGACCGTCCACCGATAAAAGTCTTCTAATGTAGAATCATTTGTGAAGGATATGAATGTTGCTACTGAATTTGATGATTTGATTTATACCGAAGTAAGAAAGGATGGCTCAACAAAAGATGCAAGGAATACCATTGCACATAGGATTGTTAAAGGTATTAACTTATATGCCTTAATTAAAAAATTGTATTGTCACAATGATTGGATAGATATATTCTTAGCTATTTGCATACTTAAAAACCTCTATACCTCTAGATTGCATCGCAATGGCGGCCCATTTAGTTAGTATACATGTGAAAAGTATGGTTTCAAAAAACTCTATTTTCGCCGGCCTCTCCCTTTGATTTTACGATGAAATTTAAGCAAAGTAAAAATGTTTTCAGATTTTTTTGGTTTCAAAAATCCAAAAAATCTAATCACATTCTTTCGCCATTGATTCCTCCTCCCATCTATCATAATTTTTTTTTTTAATGCATTTAACGTGTGTTCTATCACACCGTCTCTTAAATACCTTTACTGATTGGATGTTGGTTTTATGGATGTTCATATTGCTGTTTAAGCACCAATGCAGACATAATCAGTTCCATTAACGACTATAGTCGTTCGAGATATATTTATCATTAAGAAGTTCTTTCACGATGAAGTTTGAGCCTAATAACAATTTTTTCATATCGTTTTTATTTCTGAAAACCAACAAATTCAATCTCATTAATTTGCCATTAATTTCCTCTCCCATCTACCTTTAATTTCTTTCTTTTTATGTATTTGATGTGTACTCTATCACACCATATCTAAAATACCTTTATGGATTGGATGCTAACTGATTGTGTTTTTGTTTGTGTTTTTGATTTTAGATGATTCGGTATCCTTACTTGAGCCTGATGTTAGGTTATCCGACCTTTCACCGGTAGAAGTCTTCTTATGTGGAATCTTTTGCGAAGGACATTAATGTTATTACTGAATTCGATAATTTGATTTATATTGAAGTAAGAGAGGATGACTCAACAAAAAATGAAAGGAATACCATTGCACAAAAGATTGTTAAAGGTATTAACATATTTGCTTTAATTAAAATATCGCATTATCCCAAGGATTGAATAGATATGTTCTTAGCTATTCGCATGCTTAAAAACCTATATACATCTGGATTCTGTCGCAATGGTGGCCAATTTAGTTGGTATACATGTGAAAAGTATGGTTTCTCATGGGCATCTACCGAAGACAATGAAGATTCAGAAAAAGAAAAAAAAAAGTAGTTGAAGTTCAAGGTTTAGTCTTTTTAGGTCTTGTAAATGTTTATGAAATGATGGAATAAGAGGAGAGATCTTATTCATTTTGATTCATTTTTTTAGACCAGCCTCTGCATATACTTGCTCTTTTCAAACGAAAAAAAAAAAAAAAAAAACTCTTTTTTCGCCATCCTTTTCCTTTGATTTCATATTGAAATTTAAGCCAAACAATAATGTTTTCAGATTATTTTGGTTTTCAAAATCCAAAAAATCTATTCTTATTCTTTCACCATTGATTTTCCCTCCCATCTATCATCCATTTTTTTTCTTTTCCCTTTATGCATTTGACGTGTGCTCTATCATACCATCTCTTAAATACCTTTATGGATTGGATGTTGGTTCTATGGATGTCTGAATTACTGTTCAAGCACCGGTTTCATTCATTGCTCTAAGTCGTTCGAGATATATTCATTATTTTTACAATGAACTTCTTATCTATGTTTAGTCTTATTATATTCTTTCTTTTTGAGACAGACAGAATCCATTACATTACAAATCATCTACTTGATATTTTTGTAATGTAACATGTTTATTCGTTTCAACTTATATAATGTGAAATTTGATGGTTCATTTATATATATAAATAGAGATCTAAACTGTAGCCATCATAGTAGTGCTGGCAAAATGGGTTGAGCCCTGGCAGGCGGCCCGGCCCGGCCTGGCCCGTCAGCTTAACGGGCCAGGCCCAAGCCCATTAAGTTGGCGGGCCAGGCCAGGTCAGGCCGGGCCGCGGGCCTTAAAGAAAATTGCAAAAAATAATTTTGGCGGGCCCGGCCCAAGGCCAGCCTGTTAGGGCCCGCCATAATTCAAAATTTTTTTTTTCAAAATTTGAATTGAGGGGTGGCTTTTGTAATTAACCAGGTGATCGTTGGGGGAGGAAAAAAAAATCCAAAATTTTAAAAATTACACTTTTAAAAATCTTTTACAGTTTTTTTTCCAATTATACCATAACCTAACATTTTCCTATAAATACCCCCATCACCCTCACTTCATTCTTTACATTTTCTCTACTTCCCTAATCCTTACTCTCTTATTCTCTCTATTCTCTACAATCTCCAACATCTCTCACTCACTCTTTCAACTATTTTGTAATTTATTTTATTTTTTTAATATATTATTTATATACTATATACTATTATACTAATATACTATACACTATACATTATATATTATATATTTACATACCTCTCACTCATGGATGACTTCTCCAGCATAACCATCGAAGAGAGTTCTGATAGCAAACAACCGGCGAGCTAATGTAATTGTAAATACTTAATTTATTTTTTTTCAATTGCACTCTTTTTCCTTTACCAAGTTTTTATCCTATTGGGTTTTTCTTGGTAAGGTTTTTAACAAAGCAATCATGATTTATAATTTATACTTTTTACCACAAATTTAATACAAAATTATAAAAATATTATTCATCAAAAACTAATTAAATGTTGTATGAAATGACAAATATTATATTCCATATTAAAATTATTACATTAATAATTACACAAAATTATTACAATGTATAAAAAAAATTGAAGGCCGTTGGGTACCGTTAAGGCCTTAACGGGCCAGACCATTAAGGGCTTAATGGGCTGGCCCGTTAATAGGTTAACGGACCCTTAATGGGCCGGCCCGTTAAGGGCCCGGCATGTCCCATAACGGGTTTGGGCCCAGGCCGGGCTCACCCTTTCGTCTAACGGGCCGGCCAGGCACGGCCCGTAAAGCGAAATGGGCCTAATGAGCCGGGCCGGCCCGTTTTGCCACCACTACATCATAGTATAATGTTAGCCATGTAATCCAAAAATGAATTTATACATGGATGATTCTAACTTTAAATAGTGGCGGAATGATTGATTTAATTGTTAGATGATATTCAAAATAGAAAAGAGACCTAAAATACTGTGAAAAGACCTAAAATATTGTGAACAATTAATGACACTGTTGAACTGCAAACAGCACAATATCAAAATATATGCTGGAAACATGACAATCATTGGATTTTTTCTTATGTTGAAAGGAGAGGTAATAGTTAGAAAAATCCACATTTTTCGGTATGACTAAAATGTGCATGAACAAGATGAGGTTCAATATGCTATTGGAACATTGGGAAAACTGTCATCATGATCTTATTTTGGGACATGAAACACCCCACGTTGCTTTTGTCCCTTTAAACTCTAGAAATCAGATGAGAATGAACACCTTCAACCCAAAAGACAGTTCACATTGCAAGTAACTAAAGCCATAAAGGTGGAGAATAGAGATGGTTACTTTACATTCACGCATTACATTGATGCATATTGGAGATGTAAGATATCTTATGATCATAAATAAATGAAGAATGCATAAGGCAAACAATCAATTATCAGCCTCTTCACCGGGGAAATTTATTATGCATATTGCAACAAGAAGTTATTTGGTGTCATTCTTCTTTGGGATGGTCCAAAATTAATATGAATCTTTGAATCTTAATTGATTAAATGAGTAAAATACACGTAAGCAATACAAGAAAATAATACACATTCAGTGTTAATTAGTTGATTATCAGCCTCTTCACCATGGAAATTCGTCTGATAGATCAAAGTCCTTGGTTAAGAAACCAATTCATGCCTTGTCACGGCAAAACAAATCAATTCATGTGGTCACATAGACTCAAAATTTGAGATTGAGAGACCAAAGAAAGAAAGAAAGACTCTAGAGATTTGCATCAAACCAACAAATAAGATGAAATGCTACAACATTAGAGCTGCTATTCAAAATTGAACATCTATTTCACAACTTAAAAATGTCTCCTGAACCAAGAAATCAAGAAAGTTAAGAAAAACTTCCTACTGGCTTTTGCAATGTAAAGGCAAGAAGCAGCAACTCTTCAAATGCATTTTCTAAGCCCAGGCAACATTGCTGCTTCAAATAAATAGCATAATCCACAAGAGCAGAATTCCTGAAGCCAAACAAAACACAAAATGGAAAATAAATAAATAAATAAATAAAGAGAGTGAGCTTTTGCAGGTATATCTTATCAACAAGTAATTTTGATTGCAAACTGTGAAAAGGAAAAGAAAGTGCTACAACAGTGGATAAAAGGAACCAAGAGAAGACTTTTGAGAAAAGTTAATGAACACAAAGTCGAGAAAGAAAAAAGGAAATTGGCACTTTTGTACCTGCAGAGCTCATCCTGGTTTGAAATTTGGTGCTCCATGTCCCACTCCAAGCAAATCCTAATTTATCAGGCAAACAAATTGAAATTAGAATAACAAGATACAAATCATGCAATGCAACCAGTGTGTAGTGTGAACTAACCTCTCCCAAAGCAATTGTTTGAGGTGTGGAGACCATTCCGGCAAATGCAAGCGAATGACTCGTCCACACCGGTGAAGCCACAGTAACCCCCACTGTCTTCACAATTCTTGCAATTCTCAGTACTGTATGAATCATTGTATTGCAAAGAAATCCCAAATTTCCATTTCATTGGATCCCCCTCGTTGCCCCCAAAATCGTATATAGATGTATACGATGAGCATTGTAGCTTGGGAAGATCCAACGCATAGCCTGAGCTAAGATCAGTTGGTGATTCATAGACACAACAAGTTGTTGCTGGTGCATTCTGTTGCAACCCAATACCAGTCACCCCTTTGCAAGAATACATTCCTCTACAAACACGAGAGCCTGAACCTGTGTCACACAAATCTACGTACTGATCGAAAACAGGAGATGTAGTGGAACACCCTAGAAGAACAAAGAGATTGTTTTCTGTAATAGTGAATGGACTGGCCTTATCCAATCTAAAGCTTCCGGAGTTCTGCATTGAAGAACAAGTTGACATGAAGGGATCCGCGATAGTAATAGTGCTGCTCGGATAGTCAATAGAGGAGATAGTGTAAATGCCTGTGCCAGTGGAGAATTCCAGTGTACCAGAGCTACATTTTATGTATCTAGAGAAGTCAGGGTGTCCACAACCAAAGTCTGTACCAAACGGGAAATTTACAGATATCGTTCCACAGGTATTACGACATGTACCATTAACCGGGATGGCAGGGGCAGCAGCAGATGCAGTGTGGTGGAAAGGGAGAAAGAGCAAAATGTTGATGAAGAGTAATGGACTCAGAGCAGGTGACATTGTTGAAAGGTTTGGAAGAGTTAGAGATTATCATCAAACTGAGATGTATTATTGCTTTGAGCAATTGCTATTTGAAAAGGGGACAAGAAAAAGTGGTTCTTTTCGGTGGAGGTGTGAATGCATTCAAAATTCTCCCTCTTTTTTCTTCCTAAAAAGCAGTGCCAGACTGTCACGTGGGTTCTAGCTATAAAGCAGTAACAGTCTCATTGTATGTACAAAGCGGCTCTCATATGTGTGAATAGAACTGCTATTCGACCATATGCACAAGAAGCCAACTAGGCAATAAATGATATCAAAAGAGCAATCAATCGTACTAGCCATTCAAACTACTAACAGTTGAAGCACTTGAATCTTCAATCATTCATCAAGTTTTGGTAAAGAAATAATAAATTTTCACATTATATCCTGAGAATTACATATGTAGCTGCCTTGTATTATTACACAAATATCATTGAACGCAAGGGCAGGCGTTCCTTTTGATTACAAAAAGTAATGGCAACCCACAACATTTCCAGAGAATGTTGACAGCAAAAGCAAGTCCTAATTGAATTTCTATAACCAAGTTATTTAGATAATTTCTTTTATTTAATCTATAGCTCCAGTCTGCACGAAAAACCTATTAAAATTGCCTCTCAACTCTCAAGTCACCATATGAAACTAGAACCATTCCAACTTGCAGTGATGATAATACTTTCCTCTGATGTCAGAAGCACACTCTCTGAGAACTGTAAGGGAAGTAGAAGCTGACTTCAATTGATCACCTCATCCCAAATAAAACAAGAAAAGTTTCCATTTTCCTAAAAGTCCTCAAGCAGATCAATTGAACACCTAGCAAACAATCATCTTGATGTCCCGAGCAGAAACCATTGTCAGTAAGGTAGATATGGCGCAATTTATAAATTCTATCTGCACCAGATTTTGAATCTTGATACCTTGAATTGTCCAACAGCATTGAATGAACCAGTAGCCTAGCAATGGTGAGTATTAAGCCCAAATGAAACAAGAATCAAAATGCTACTGGCGTCTATGAACACTGACAAGCTGGTTTCTGGAAGATAGTGAACCAAAGCTCTAGCAGGCATATTAAGTACAAAGCGATGTTGAACTTCATGCAGTAAGACCAGCCCAATTCTTGAAAGCAATAAGTGCTTCCATTTTCCTGAAGTTCCTCTTTCTCAACTTTGCTACTTTAAGCTTTTTATGGGTCTCCATAAATGCTTGCTTGTACCTCCACTTATCCACAAAAATCTTCATCTCTTGAGATTTCTCCACTACTTGCATCACAGTATCAAAGAAACCTCCTTTAACAAAAGCATATAGGAAAGCATCAACCAAGTTGGGAACAAATTTAATACCCGTCTCTCCATCAGTTGAAATCTTTCGCTTAACCTCATTCCACAACATCAAAACGCAAAAATATTTCTCTGCAGTCACATACCCATTAATTAGAGACAAGTAAGTTTGATCATTCGGTTCAAACTGAAGGAATGTCATCCTTCTGAGAGTTCTCCTTGCATCTTCTAACCGGCCAGCTTTACAGAAAGCATGAATAATTGAATTCCAATCGTGGGTTTTTACTTCAACTCGAGGGTCTTCAACAACTTCATCCAAAAATGCTGCCATTAACTCAGGTCGATGATTCTCCATCAAACCTGTCATTATAGACAAGTAACTCCCCATTAAGTCAGATATTCTTGCTTCTCTCATGTCCCTAAATATAGAAAAGGCTGATTGGAAATCTTGACTTGTCATGGAAGCATCTATTATATCATCATACATACCAACATCTAGTTGAAGCCCCAAATTGCTAATATCCATAACCAATTGAGTAGCTTCAGCTGTTCGATGCTCTTTGCAATAAGCCTTCAGAATTGGAACGTAAACTCCAAGCCCCACTGAACAACATTGAGAATTCATTTCATCAAGAATGCTATGTGCCTTATCTGAGAAACCAAGATTAACACAAGCATTAACAATACCAAACCCCGTAGACTTATCAATCACAATACTTGGATCCTCCAACTTCTGAGCTTCAATAATCAAATTTGATAAGTCCTTAATACTTCCCTTTTCAAGAAATGCTTTAACCACTTCACGATAGGTTTCATCACTAAAATTTGAATCTTTTCTAAATCCTTGACTCAAACTAAGCAAAATAGTTGTTGAAACAGACTCTAAATTTCCTGATTTAACATATCCACTAATCAAACTACTAAAAAATACAGCTTTATTTGAAAATCCAAACCCGCCCATTATATTTTCTAACTCAATTATCTTCTTTTCAAGTCCTTTTAGTGCATATAAATAAGCCAGAAAACCAAAACTAGATTCATCTGGCCTAACACCCAAAACCGACATAGTTTCAACAACTTTCTCAGCATCACTAACCGATTGAATATCACAACAACAACCCTCTAGTGCGGCATTACAAGCAGCTAAATCAGGTTTCATAAAATTCAACTTTTCATCCAAAGCAATCCTACAAGTTTCTTCAAAAACCCGCACAAAAGCAGCCAAATTACCATTCTTTCTACTAATATCCACAAGAGAATGACCCCACAATTCAAAAGGAACGAAATACCTGTTCTTGAACATACACTTGAGCAGAGCAAAAGCAGGGGCAGCAGCATTGGCAGATTTCATGGAACCCAAAAGGGTATTCACAGTTTCAAAATCCAAATACTTGGGGTTCTTTTCGATGACATAAACAACAGAAGCAAAGGCTCTCTTGAGGTTGTGAAGGCCTTGGAGAGATGATAAGTGGGTGATGAGAGAATTGGTGAGGGGTTTAGAGGGTAGCAGAGAGTTGGAAGTAAGGGACTTGAATGACTTCCAGGCCTCATCACTGTTGTGTGTGAGGAGGGACTTGTGGAGATCGGTTTCTAGTGCAGTGATGTGGTCTCGAGTTAGGGTTTCTGGTTTTTGTTGGTTTGTGGAGTTAGTGGGGTTTTGTGGTTTCTGGGCAAAGATAGAGGGTTGAAGGAAGGAATATAGAGATGAGATTTCTGGAGCAGAGGAAGAGGAAGAGAATAGTCTTGTGTGTGTGAGTGAGAAGAGAGCTGATTTTCTCCACATTCTATGATCATTCAACAAATCAAACAGACCAAGCCGGCTGTCCTGTGTAACGGTGTTGGCTGTTAAACTTGATTGCCATGTTGTTCATGTCGTAATTTTTGATTTTATACAAAGATATTAACACATGTATATATTAAAACTCTGGGAAAGGATAATCAACAAGCTGGAATAGCTCAGTTGGTTAGAGCGTGTGGCTGTTAACCACAAGGTCGGAGGTTCGACCCCTCCTTCTAGCGTTTGTTTGATTTTTAGAATTTTTTTTCCTTTTTTTTGAGAGAGAATTTTTTTTTTTTTTTTCCAAATAAGGGTTTTTTACAACTGGGTCCCTATTTAATTTGAAAACATCAGTTTTTTACTTGTTAATTGATTTTGCATCAAAATGATCCTTATAAAATTAAAAATGACTTTTTTTATTTTTTTATTTTTATAATATACCAGATATTTTTTTTTGAAAACTTTTGATATTTGTAGGATTCGAGCCGCTGACCTGTGAGTCATTTGCCCAAACCTCAAGCTCGTCAATTTCATTCCTAAAATTAGTTAAGGTTAATCAAAACTAACGGTGAGACGAGTATGTTGGTGTTACCGCATATTTATTATTGAAAAAAATAATATTATTTCCAATAAAATAGTTTTTGAATCTCCAGTTCTCCACACCATCCATCTATTAGATGAATAGTGGACATAAAAAAAATAAAAAATAAATAAAGTTAAAAGAATAAACTAAGATGGAACTCAAATCCGAGATCCATCGTCCATCTCAAAGATGAATGGTAGAGATCCATCTAACAATTTTTTAATCTATTTAAAAAAAGAATTATATTTCAATATTTTTCTTCATTTTTCAATAGTATCTTATTTATTAAAAGTTGTTTTTAAAGAAAAATCAGTTTTTTTAATCTCCTTTATTTACCATTTTTCTTTTAATTTTTTTTTAATTTTTAATTTTTTTCATTTTATTGGTCAACTAAAGTCCAAAAGTAAAATGAATATTTTATTGATTTTGTGACGGTTGACTGTTAAAAATTTGGTGAAAAGATCTAAATGGGCTATTTTTAATTATATAAGGACCGATTTAATAAAAAGAAAATAACAAGTAAAGCAATGACGTTTCCCGATTATATAGGGACCAATTCGTAAGAACCCCTTTCAACCTCAAAACTCTCAAAGCGGTTACAAGTGGAAAGTCAAAACTCGACCAAAAACTCCAGTTACTCTGTCGTCTGGAGTTGTGGAGCCTTAACTTTTTCGAATTAATGGCAGCAAACGAGATTATAATCGAAGAATGGAATGGCTCCTCTTCAACTAAGCTATTCAAAACTGCTACCATCACTGCTTCTCCTTCCCTCTGCATTTGCAGGTTTTTTTTTTTGTTTTTGTTTTTACATACAAATTCATCTTCTTTTGTTTCTATTATCAATTAATTTTTTCTTTAATTTTTTTTTTTGGTGGTACGCAGATCAGGTAGCCGTTTCAACCATGTTTGGAGACGAGTTCTTCAAGCATTTGTACCTGAGGCAAGCTTTTTATTTATTTTTTATTTTTTATTAGACTGATCAATAATCAAATTGTTTTAATTTTCTGCAACTATTCAAATTTTAGTTCATTTTTAGAGGTCAAACAACTAGGAAATTATTTATGTTTATGTAAATTGCAGGGCTTTCCTAGCAGTGTGACTCCAGATTATCTTCCGTTTCAAGTGTGGGATTCTTTGCAGGTAAAATAGTATATACCGAGATGAGCACCTTAGATTTGTGAAGATATAATTTTGTTGGCTTTTCTTGTTTTACTGAATTGAATGTTTTCATAGGGCCTTTCGACATACATTAGGACCATGCTTTCCACAAAAGTAAGATTGTCTTTAATTGATTTTGAACTTTCTTTTATCGATTACATGAATTGTTTATATAATTGTTTGCTTAAATTGCGTCTTAGGCTCTCCTGAGTGCCATTGGCGTTGGGGAGAAATCGGCCACTGTTATTGGCGCGACATTTCAGGTAATATTTATGTGAACTAAAACTCCTCTTGAGTTGTAAATAATGATGTTAGTTTGTGATGCAATTGCCTTTTTTGTAGTTACACTTGATACATGCTTCCAAGTAGTTAGCAATCACTCTTGAAACATAATATCTGACCATAGCTTTTTGCATATTGAAATTCTTGCAGTGGTTTTTGAGGGATCTAACTGGAATGTTTGGAGGGGTCTTGTTCACATTTTATTGGGTATGATGTACTAGTGCAATTATTTTAAGATTATCTGCTCATTTGATGCTTAGTATAAATTTTGAGTATCCTTAGTAGGATTTGGAAAATTTTGTTTAAACCATGTCATGCAGCACAACATTCTAATTTTTGCAAGGATAGGGAATTTGCATTCACTTTTTTTCCAAACTTTTTTTTTTTTTTTTTCAATTTCCAATAACATTAACGCTGTATAATCCTTTTATCTTTAGGGTTCAGATCTGGATAGCAATGCTAAAATGTGGCGTCTGGTTGCAGATCTTATGAATGATCTTGGTATGTTTCTGTACATGTATGTAATGTGAGTGTGTGTGTGTCAAAATTTTGGTTCTAGAACCTTGTTTTCTTCTATCTCTGTTGCTCTCTTTCTCTCATACACCTTGGAGTACTGGTATATAGGTATCGTGAACCTGGATACAGAGTTTTTTGTTATAATCAAAGATTTATTTTGCATATGAAAGACCGGACATTTCCAAATGCCATGGGAATATTAGATAATGTTATTACTGATTGTGAAAGCTGAGTTATGAAATAAATCATAAATTAATTTTAAAAAGAAACAGAAGAGATCTCCTGTCTGAAAACTTCTGTGTCCATGTAGAAGTACCTTAACATTCTTTAGGTTCCGTTGACTCCAGTTAACATTTTGTTAGATTGATCGGAGTATATCATGTTGACGGGTACTAAGTGTGTGCCTTATCATTTATAAATAGCAATGCTGTGTATTACTTTTACATAAATTTGTTGTAGGTTTTCCTATATCCTCTTTCTCCACTGTTTTGCCACATTGAATGCGGGTGTTCCTGTCAATTGTGAAGTTGTTTCAAGATTAACAGCTCATTAGACCATTGATTGTGATTTTGTGATGAAGCCAGTAGCTATTATTTTGGTGAACATGGCTCATAAATGGAGATGTATATGCCGTAATAAGTGATGGGAATTAAAAATTTACTTCTGAATTATTGAAGTTGCAGTACTTTATACCAAACTCCTAATAGGATTTCCCATTAGCATGCAGTTGTAACATTTCCCCTTTTGTTAGTAACATTTGGTTAATGCACAATCAACTATGTTTTTGTTATATTTTTCGTTTGTTTAAAATGACAAGGATGTTATATTGTTTCAGGGATGTTGATGGACCTTCTTTCACCCTTGTTTCCCTCAGCTTTTCTGTTTGTCGTTTGTTTAGGGAGCTTATCAAGATCTTTCAGTAAGTTTCTGACATTCTCCAACTTAAAATGTGGAACTTTTAAGATCTACTAACACCTTTTGATAGATTATCGAAATTTGTTAACTAAGCATTTGTTTTTGTTTAAGGAAATATGTATTTTCACGGTGTAGGTGTTCTGTGGAGGACAAGTTATTAATGTATAGCTGTCACTTAAATCATCTCATAAATTATCAAAGCTCTTAATCAAGGGACAACTGTTATATGTGTTAATCTTTATGTATTTTACCTTCTCACTGATAAACATTGTCAAATAGCCTTGGTCCAGTTTTCTTAATTCAATCTGTTTCTACATTTTATTTCCAATTAGCCGGTGTTGCAAGTGGAGCTACAAGAGCCGCTTTGACACAGCATTTTGCTCTCCAGAATAATGCTGCTGATATATCTGCCAAGGTACATAAAGTGATTCTAACTGCTTGATGAAAACCAAAAAGATCTCGTAAGTTGTAACATTGACTGATATTTGTTTCTAAATTCTATAGGAAGGGAGTCAAGAAACCATGGCAACGATGATTGGCATGGCATTAGGAATGCTTCTTGCCCACATTACTATGGGAAACTCCTTAGCTATTTGGTTTTGTTTTCTGTTTCTGACTGTGTTCCATATGTATGGTAAGTTCTGCTGCTATGGTTGATGAATAAACTTTTGCATAAGCGTGAACAGTTGTATGGCAATTGATGGGCCTGAGCATTGGTCAAATGTTCACCAACAGACCCTGTATTCAGTTACTTTTTATCAAGTTGAAATATTTTCAGTTTATGGTAAACTCAATGCTTGATTTCTGTGTGCAGCAAACTACAAGGCTGTCAATTGCCTTGCTTTGACTTCATTAAATTTCGAGAGGAGCTCAATTCTTCTGCAGCATTTTATGAAGACGAGCCAAGGTAATATGTAGGACCTGCCATTGTTGGTTTTCCCTTCTTCGTAAGGTTAATCATTATTTCATCAAGACATCAGCAGCAACTTATTGATGAAATGAGATCCTTTCAGTTGCTGCTATGATTATATTCTGTCAATTGTCAAATATTTCTTTCGTCTAAAACTGGGAAAAGCATGTTAAGTTTTGCAAGATCTGTTTGTTGAGAAAGTCTCATGCTTTGCAAGAATTTGTGCACAATGATGTTGCTTTGTAAAACAGGAGACGAAAACAAATCCTATGTTGCTTTTAAGGTTTATGTTCTATTTCTTTTTCTTTTCTTTTTTTAAGCAAGTGTTAATGCCTAAACCTGAATGCATTGCCAGTTCTCTCCCCGGTGCAGGTTTCTAGCATGGAACATGTTTTGCCCACATGGACCACTGCATGGATTTCAAGGAATTCTAAGTTGCTGCACAAGCAGGTAGACTTAGGTTTGAGAGTTTCTTCACTGGGTCGCCAAGAATTGTGAGTTTCTTAATTCATTCGAGCTTATAAACTTACATGAGGGCTTATAAGGAAAGGGATCCTCTGCCATTTGGATATGTATTTTGTCTAAAAAACATTGATGTTATAATAGTGCTTATCCAACTACTTTGGAGGCCACATCAACCATTAAAATCACAGCCTTACATATCTCAAAATTTATGAGTCAAGACAATGTCTCCATTCTGGAAGCATCCACAACACATAGCTCTGAACTCGCTTTTTCAAAACTAGTGGTATTAGTTGTAATAATGCTGATGATTGCTATAATACTGTCAAACAGGATGGAGCTGCTGCATTCTAGCGGATCTCATTGTGAGGAAGGTTGAGCTCTACTTAGTTTCCCAACTCGTAAAGTTCTTTGACTAGAAATGTTGTAATCATAAAGTTGTCTTTCTTTGTCGTTTTAGTGAAGTACTTGCTTGTGGAAAGGAAAGGAATCATCGGTGTTATTGTGCATAAAGATGCAATTGCTACAGATGTCTTGCAGTCATATATCCATGCACTTGTTATGGCAAATCTCACAGATGGAAACAAATCGACACATTCTGAGAGCCGAACGTGGATGGATAAACAGTATGAAGTTTTTGTTCAGAAGGTATGTCCTTGATGTCAAATAGGGTAATAATGTACATTTTGATGGACACCCTATTGAAAACTCATGATAAACACCAATATATTGGTTAATGTTCGTTTCTAGTTTAATGACGGACCCTTCGGGCTATACTTTGATTATTTTGCAGCTCAAGTCATCAGGATGGAAGCCTGAACGTCTTCTTGCTCCTTCTCTCATTTGGACTGCAAATTGGATGAGCAAGCCCTCAGATAAAAAGATTGACTAGTTATTATTATATATATACTAAAACTCAAGATGCAATTTCACTGTTCACGTAACAGTGAAATTGAGGGGATTTTAAGTTATTTACAACAATGCCATTGATGTGTTGTTAAAAAAAAATAAAAAAAAAAAAAAAATGGTGTACTCTCATCACCTCCCTCACCCTCTTTTTCTCTACCCACCCACCGCCTCTCTTTCTCTCAATTTCTCTCCATCTTTTTTTTTTTTTTTTTTTTTTTTGAATAAATCTCTCCATCCTTTTTAATTCTAACCAACTTTAATATATTTCTATGTAAATTATTAATTAGTTATCATTTTTTTTTTTCTTAATCATTCGAAAATAAATAACTAATGTAATATGAAAATTATATATAAGATAAAATCTCAACCATCAAAACTTTATAATATACCATCACCCAATGTGGCTTGGTGATTAGAACGCTCATTCAGCCTAATAATGTCTCAGATTCAAATCATCTCATAGCAGGTGATATATATATATAATATAGCACATTTTAAAGAGTGACTTTTGGAATTAGCATTGCTTTAATTACTCGAGTTTAAATAGCACCAAAGATTGATTTTGGACAAAAATACCCCCACTTTTCAATAATTATCTCTTATTAGTCCCTTTTTTATTTTATTTTTCAAAAACCTCCATCGATGGAGTTCAAAGCTCCATCAATGGAGGAGCTCCAAAAATCGGAGCCTTCATCGTCTTTGTTGAGCAGCTTCACGAGTTTCCGTCATTGCCTAGAAACGGCATCATCTTCGTTGGTTCGCGCGATAAAATCCGGTGACAAAATTAGCTTGAAACGAAGGCACAACGAAATTAGACGAGTAGTCTCCAAAGACAAAATCAAGCCTTCGTCACTTCTTCTCGCTGGATTTCGTCGATCGAGTAGCTATTTTGGAGACAAAGGCTCGAGTAGGCGAGTAGCCTTCTCGCTGGACAAAATTTGAAATTAGATAAGAAACTATTCGACGAACACTCGAGAAGTTGAAATCTAGAGAAAAAATCAAGCCTTCATCGTCGATCTGGAAACAGTGTCATCCTCCATTGATGGATGAAGAAGACGACCTAAATATTTTTTTAAAAAAATTCTTATTTTTACTCTGTAAATTTCAAATTTGTAAAAATACCCCATAAATCTCGAATTATCAAAATAAGTATCGAATTTGCCTAAGTAAGTCTCAAATTTACAGAATAAGCCTCGAATTTTACCCAATAAGTCTCAGATTTACAAAATAAGTCTCGATTTGCGAGAAAAAAAAATTATGAGGGAAAAAACGAAGTGAGGAAATTTTTGTCTCAAACCGAATGATACTCACTTTCTTGGTGTTCCCATCCTTGAAGGTTTCCAACATTGTTGTCGAACCATACAATGCAACCCTCTTTGTTCACCAGTTGGTTGAAAATGTAGATGAATGTATGGTTTTGGACAATAAAGCCCTATATGATATTTGCTTCCGGACACTAAAGCTCACAACTCCAAGCTGTAAGCTTATCATTATCTTTCTCTTTGTTACGAGACTTTTGTGGAATATTTTCATAGTTGTCAACTAATGGAGTGATTTTTATAACGTTTGGATGTTTGATATTTTGATTTGCTGTTTACTGAGAATTTTTTGATATATGTGGTGTGCTCATCTTAATTTGTTTATAGAGATAATTACCTTGGTGACCACCCATTTGGTTATTACCTATCAAAATGGTTATTTTGACAAATAGTGTGATGGAAATGGTCATTGTTTGCCAAAATAGTCATTTTGAAACAAATTTCCAATCTAATGACCATTTTGATAGAGTTTAACTAAATAGATATCCACCAAAGTAATTATATCTTATTTATATTTGTCAAATCACATGATGTGTTCATAGATTTATTGTGACAGCGTCCTAGCGATTGGTAGTTTCAAATGGTTTATTTACTTTTTAAATTTTTTTAATGAATAATTATTCTCTCTCTGTCTGAAAGAGAAAAAAAAAAAAAAAAACAAAGATAAAACAGATGATTTAGATGAGAGATGAGTTGATTGTTGAGAGAAAAAAAATTGTTTGGTAGAGATAGTGAATGGTCAAGAGTTGAAGAAGAGATAGAGGATGATGGATTTACATTTGAAAATATATTTGCATTTTATTTTTGATTAATATATTTTTTATATTTTAATTTTGTTTGTTTCATAATTTAGATCAATAAATTTATTAAAATTGAAAATAATATATAAAACGGTATAATACTCCCGCAGCAGAGCGCGGGCCGTTTTACTAGTATATACTAAAACTCAAGATGAAATTGCACTATTCATATGAACAGTAAAATTGTTGGGATTTCAATTTATTTACAGAAATGCCATTTATGTGTTGTAAAAAAAAAAAAAAAAAAAAAAAAAAAAAAATTGATAGCAGCTGTACGGGCACACCTACTATCACCACCTCCCTCACTCTCTTTTTCTCTACCCACCCACCATCCTCTCTTTCTCTCAATCTCTCTCCATTTTTTTTTTTTTGGAATAATCTCTCCATCTTTTTTAATACTAACCAACTTTAATATATTTCTTTGTAAATTATTAATTAGTTATCAATTTTTTTTCTTAATCATTCGAAAATAAATAACTAATATAATATGAAAATTATTTATAAGATAAAATCTCAACCATCAAAACTTTCTAATATACCACCACCCAATGTGGTTTGGTGATTAGAATGCTCATTCAGTCTAACAATGTCACAGATTCAAGTCATCTCATAGCATGTGATATATATATATATAATATAGCACATTTTAAAGAGTGACTTTTGGAATTAGCATCGCTTTAATAACTCGAGTTTAAATAGCACCAAAGATTGATTTTGGACAAAAATACCCCCACTTTTCAATAATTATCTCTTATTAGTCCCTTTTTTGTTTTTGTTTTTTTGTTTTTTTTCAAAAACCTCCATCGATGGAGTTCAAAGCTCCATCAATGGAGGAGCTCCAAAAATCGGAGCCTTCATCATCTTTGTTGAGTAGCTTCACGAGTTTCCGTCATTGCCTAGAAACGGTATCATCTTCGTCGGTTCGTGCGATAAAATCCGGTGACAAAATTAGCTTGAAACGAAGGCACGACGAAATTAGACGAGTAGTCTCCAAAGACAAAATCGAGCCTTAGTCACGTCTTCTCGCTGGATTTCGTCGATCGAGTAGCTATTTTGGAGACAAAGGCTCGAGTAGGCGAGTAGCCTTCTCGCTAGACAAAATTTGAAATTAGATATAATAAGAAACTATTCGACGAACACTCGAGAAATTGAAATCTAGAGAAAAAATCAAGCCTTCATTGTCGATCTGGAAACAATGTCATCCTCCATTGATGGATGAAGAAGACGACCTAAATTTTTTTTTAAAAAAATTCTTATTTTTACTTTGTAAATCTCAAATTTGTAAAAATACCCCATAAGTCTCGAATTATCAAAATAAGTATCGAATTTGCCTAAGTCTCAAATTTACAGAATAAGTCTCGAATTTTACCCAATAAGTCTCAGATTTACAAAATAAGTCTTGATTTGCGAGAAAAAAAATTTATGAGGGAAAAAACGAAGTGAGGAAATTTTTGTCTCAAACCGAATGATACTCACTTTCTTGGTGTTCCCATCCCTGAAGGTTTCCAACATTGTTGTCGAACCATACAATGCAACCCTCTTTGTTCACCAGTTGGTTGAAAATGTAGATGAATGTATGGTTTTGGACAATAAAGCCCCATATGATATTTGCTTCCGGACACTAAAGTTCACAACTCCAAGCTGTAAGCTTATCATTATCTTTCTCTTTGTTACGAGACTTTTGTGGAATATTTTCATAGTTGTCAACTGATGGAGTGATTTTTATAGCGTTTGGATGTTGGATATTTTGATTTGCTGTTTACTGAGAATTTTTTGATATATGTGGTGTGCTCATCTTAATTTGTTTATAGGGATAATTACCATGGTGACCACCCATTTGGATATTACCTATCAAAATGGCTATTTTGACAAATAGTGTGATGGAAATGGTCATTGTTTGGCAAAATGGTCATTTTGAAACAAATTTCCAATATAATGACCATTTTGATAGAGTTTAACTAAATAGATATCCACCAAAATAATTATATCTTATTTATATTTGTCAAATCACATGATGTGTTCATAGAATTATTGTGACAGCGCCCTAGCAGTTGGTTGTTTCAAATGGTTTATTTACTTTTTAAATTTTTTTAATAAATAATTATTCTCTCTCTGTCTGAAAGAGAAAAAAAAAAAAAGATAAAAAAGATGATTTAGATGAGAGATGAGTTGATTGTTCAGAGAAAAAAAATTGTTTGGTAGAGATAGTGGATGGTCAAGAGTTGAAGAAGAGATAGAGGACGATGGATTTACATTTGAAAATATATTTACATTTTATTTTTGATTAATGTATTTTTTATATTTTAATTTTGTTTGTTTCATAATTTAGATCAATAAATTTATTAAAATTGAAAATAATATATAAAACGGTATAATACTCCTGCAGCAAAGCGCGGACCATTTTACTAGTTAATCTCTATATGTTACATAACAGGCAATTTTTTTTTTTTTTTTTTTGACATTGAATGTGTATTATTTTCTTTTATTGCAAACGTGTATTTTACACGTTTAATCAAATAAGATTCAAAGATTCATATTAATTTTGGACCATCCCGAAGAAGAATGACACCAAATAGCTTCTTCTTGCAATATGAAAATATTTGAAAATTCCTATCAAAAAAAAAAAAAAAAAAAAAAAAAAAAATTTGAAAATTCAATCTTTAACCAGAAATTTACAAAAACTTCCCTCAGCCCAATAAATCGATTTCTCTTCTTTTTTCCGGCCGTGAAATGCCCGATCTTTTTTCCATCTTGTTTTCTTCTTCGATTTCACTTTCATTTGCATCAAAATTGAACAAAAATGTCATCCAAATTCCAATATCACATTACTATGAAATGGAGGAGTCATTTCATCGATAAAACTAAAGGAAAAAGTGTGAGACAAAATCTTTAGTTATCTCGCCTGCAATTATTTAAGGTGTGCAGATATCTTGTATTTTCGTTATATTTCCTTGTAAACATTTTATATATTTTGGGTTTCCAAAAATTGGTATTATTTCAAGAAATGTCACGGACTTTTTAAAGAGATTTACACCCCTTAAAACACTTGCAAGTGAGTTGTCAATATCAGCCTCCTCTGGGGGTTCAGCGGGTAGATGGATGAATTTAGGGCTTAGACAAATGACTCTTAAGTCAGCAGCTCGAATCCTATCAATACTTAAAAAGCTTCAACATCCTTAGTTATATTTTCTAACAATTTTGTCCAAATCCATGTCCAAATGATTCCATATCATTTGGATAGCCTAACATTACACTTCTTTTAAAATCATAAAATATGTTTAACTAATTACATGAAGTATTTTCCAAAAGACGTAAAATATGTTTAAAAGGTGTGAAATATATATATATATATAGTCTTTCTACTGTCGGTTCTTTATATCAGGACGAAGAATGTGGACCATAGATTATGAAGAAGTTTTGACAAGTGCATACACTTTGAGTCAAAGTATGTATATCTAATAGTCCACATTTTTCGTCCCGATATATTATATCAGGACGAACTGATAATAGAAAAACTGTATATCAATCTTTCTACTGTCAGTTCGTCCTGATATAAAATATATTAGAATGAAGAATGTGGACCATAGATTATAGAGAAGTTTTAACAAGTGCATACACTTTGAATCAAAGTATGTAAATCTAATGGTCCATATTCTTCGTTCTGATATCAGGACGAACTGACAATAGAAAAACTATATATATATATATATATATTTAAAAATAGGCTAATTGGCACAGATGTCCCCTGAACTCTTCAAAAAGTTGCACTGTGCCCCCTAAACTTTTTTTTTCGGTACTAAACCCCCTGAACTCTCGCAAATTTGCAATCGTTGAAGGAATCTACCCCCTGATGAGGGGGCAAATTCCTTCAGCAATTGCCAAATTACAAGAGTTCAGGGGGTTTAATGGCGAAAAAAAAGTTCAGGGTGTAAGGTGCAAATTCGGGTATAGTTCAGGGGGTATCCGTGCCAATTAGCCTTAAAAATAAGTTAAAAATGTAAATTAAAATATTAAAACATAAATATTTATTTCTAAAACACGTAGAATAAATTATTTATTAAATAAATCATACAAGTCTTTTATTAGGTAGAAAAATGTTAAATCATCAATGAATTGAAAGTTTGAAAACATCTCCAGCCATGGCTTTCTTTTTAAGTTCAAGTTGCATCTCCAATATGCATCAATGTAATGCGTGAATAATGTTGGCTCACTTGGTTGAAAAGTAACCATCTCCACCTTTATGGCTTTAGTTTCTTTCTATATGAATTGTCTTTTGGGTATTTCTAGAGTTTAAAGGGACAAAAAGCAGCATGGGGTGTTTCATGTCCCAAAATAAGATCATGATGACAGTGGCAGTTTTCCCAATGTTCTAGCAGCATATTAAACCTCATCTTGTTCATGCACATTTTAGTCATACAGGAAAATGTGGATTTTTCTGACTTTTACCTCTCCTTTCAATATAAGAAAAATTCCAATGATTGTCATGTTTCCAGCATATATTTTGATATTGTGCTGTTTGCAGTTCAACTGGATCATTAATTGTTCACAATATTTTAGGTCTCTTCTCTATTTTGAATATCATCTAACAATTAAATCAATCATACTGCCACCGTTTAAAGTTAGAATCATCCGTGTAAATTCACCGTTGGCCTACATGTCTAACGTTAAAGGATTCAAGTCACGGGATCATTATATGTGCACACCAAAGAATATTTGTCAAACCTCGAACAAATGAAATATTAGTGAAATCAAGTAAGATGTCTCCAAAAGAAACTTTAGTGTGGAAGTAGCAAACAGAGCTTGCAAAGCACTTCCAACAACAGCAAAGAGAGCCGGCAAAAAAGCACTTTTTGCATCTCAATTTTATATTGTCCTCAAACTACCCTTCCCATTTCCAAGCCCACCATCTTTTCTTAAACCAGAAGCATATGGTATATCAAAAACAAAAAATAGTAAAAATTCAATTATATACACTTTCCTTAAATCAGAACCATATCTGAGTTCTATTATTATATAAAAAGAAAAAAGAAAAAAAGCAAATTAAAAGTAGCATTTATAGTATCTTAAATTCGAGTTGCCACCACAGAGGATATAAAAAAAAGCACATAGAATTCATTCACGATGGACTTAAATTATCTCATCGAGTTTTGAATTTACCAACGTAAGTCTCTCTACATGCAGATGCATATATGCCGCAATGATGCCTTTATATTTTCCTTCAATTTCACCGGCCACTGTCTCGTCTTAATAATGTAAACATTATTATTTTTAATGATACAACAAAATATTAAAAAAGAAAAAAAAAAAAAATCGGTTAAGTCATATCCTCCTCGGATCATCTCCTCCATCGAACTGGTGGAGGAGTTAAATGTTCTGCTTAGATTTGATAGTGAATATTTTTTTGAAGTCATTATTTTAAATATTAAAATACTAATTTAAAGATAAAATAATCAAATTAATAAAGGCATTTAAGTCAATTTTTAATTAAAATCGACAGAAATCTATCTACAGGAGATGTTTATGCAAATTCGAACAAAAGTTCCAATGGAATATTGGGACAAGCCGTGTGGAAATTAATCTAACTAAACTACATGACTAGGAAGTTTACCTGTCCCCATTTTCAAGTCTTTGTCTCTATTCACAAATTGACTTGTATTAGAACATATAAATAATTAGATTAGTGTTAGTTATCTTAGTGGTTCATTAGCTGTCATCAGTCTAGTTATTGCTTAGCTGGCTTTGTATATAATTCTAGTTTGTTGCTATTTATGTAATCAGATATCATTCTTAAATAAAAATGAGAAAAGTCTTTTTCTCTCTCAAACACTCTCTCGCTTTAGCTTAATAACTTATTAACTTGTCCATAATTTTATATTTAATCTACAAATTTGGCTTATTTGTTAGTATACAAAAAATTCAAGTGTAATAACCATATACCGATTTTGTTTTATTAAAAAGCTTCTTGATATCACCATTCAACGGTGGTGTTTCACGTTAAAAAAACGTTCATTTATCTTGACAATATTCCATGTACTATATATATATTCAGGGCTCGAAATTTTAATTGAAATCAAACTATCAACAGGTAAAAATTATAGAATTAATATTAATGATCGGTGTTTGGAGAAAGTATTTGGATAGGAGGAAAATAATAGGGACCAAATTACATTACTTTCTTACTTTTAGGTGTACTAAACCAATCGTATACTGTAAAGGCCAAGAATCCATGTGCAGCAACGTACTCTTGACTCCATTTTTTTTTGTTTAATTTACACTTATCGACAATTCGGGTGGCTTGTCATATCTTTTGTTGAGTACCGGACTAATCAATTTCACAACAATTCACATCGCCATTTCTGCTTCAAAACTGGATATTTTTGTATTGAAAACAAGTATGTGGATACAGATGTAATGAAAAATCTGAGAAGGATAAGATATGTATCTTTGGAACAATATTTATATATAATTCGGGATTTGAGATCCAGGTTTCTAAGAAATTACTATCAATTATGGAAGTTCATATAAATTAAAGGACCACCGGTGAACTTTCATATATGGTACTCATTAGAGATTTCTACAATAAGCTTGAGTTTTGAACTCTTCTGTTGAGAATACTCATTAGAAAACTAAAAAAAAAAACAGTGTTAAGAGAGAAAGTAAGAGAGAGAGGATCTGATTCTTTGGGTAATGGAGACAGATATGTGGAGGGTAGGGGTTATGGACGAAAGGAGGATTTCAGAGGAAAGCTTGTCTCGATTCATATTGACAATCTTAATCCTATCATTGATCAAATGCGACTGTAGAGCATCTTCAAACCTTTTAGAAGGGTTAGGGATGTTTATCTTTCCTCAAGGACCAACTCAAGAAGGAGCCTTTATGCTTTCATCCGATTTGAAACAATGGACGAAGCTTTGAAGGTAGCAAGATTGACTAATGGTATGCACGTTTACGGATGGCCAATCGTGTCCAAGAAAGCGTCATTTGGATGGAACAAAAGGAGGCCTGTAGAAGGCAGAAGTCCCCATTTAGGCCTTAGAAACCAGCCAGTTTCAAACAACAAGGAGTTTACAATGAATGAACGGCCAGTTGAGTTGCACACCAGAAAAGAAAAATCCTTTGCTGAGGTTTTGAAAGGAAATAAGGTCATGAAGGATACGTTGGAAAGTAACACTCTAGACCAGAGGGAGCGAGCTCAGGAGACTTCAAAATAACTCTCTATGTTATGGAGTAGTCATCGAAGAGAGGATCAGTGGTTGAGAAGATGTGCGGTGGGGGTACTGAAATCTTTCTCTAATGTGGATAGTGTTAATTCCAATTTAAGACAGAGGATTCTCTTTTTCATCTCATTTTGTTGGCATTAAGAGTGTCCTGTGGTGCTTTGATTCGGAACTCGATAAGGAAGGCTTTATTAATAATATATTCTTTTGAGGAGATTGTTTCGTTTCAATGAGAAATTGGTCAGACAATCCAAGTCCTAACCTTAGAATGGTGTGGATTGGATGCTCTGGCATCCCCTTAAGTTTTTGGAGTTCTAACTTTTTTGAGAAATTGGGATGGATGGTTGGGGAAACTCTGCTGGTGGATGAGGAGACTTCTCTTAGGAGAAGGCTAGATAAAGGAAGAGTTCTGGTTCTTGTTCGACAGGATGAGGTGATATCGGTAAACGTTAGAGTAGACGTGGGGAATGGTTCATTTATGGTTGATATAAAGGAAGAACCAACTCAAGTGGACTATATTTGGGTTGAGAAGTTTTTGGGTTTGTAGAAGGTTGCTATTCAAAATATGCAGGATTTTAGAAAATTTGAAGACGAACGTAAGGAAGAAGAAAGGACAGTGGTAGGTGGGAAAAGTGGTTTGAAATGGCAGCATAGGGAAGAGGAAAGAGAGGCTTGAGATGCAGAAGGGTGTGTTCAGAAAAGATGTCAGACCAGGTGGGCAAATGCAGAAGGTAAGAAGGAAAAGGAAATTGTCATTTCCACCTTTTCTAGGCCTGAGTTTGAAACTTGCACAAAGATACCTAGGAAGACTTTTAAGGACAAAGGCAAGGAGAGGTGGGTTCCAAGACCAAGACAGACTTTTCAAAGGGTGGGCTTTGGAAAGAAACAAAGTCAAGCAGCAAATGGTAGGATATTTGACAGTTCCTCAACGTCAGAGGAGGAGGGGTCAATTTCAGATTTTCATAATTGGAAGGGTGAATGCTCGAAGCCAGGGTTTCAGAGGGGTGGCTTAGGTGAAGTTGATGTAGGGCGTGATGAGGGTGTTGGGTTGATCCAGAGGGAGACCAACATTGGTTCTCGCATAGTATCCTTTTCTAGGAGTAAATCTCTAGATAGCCCATTAAAAGAATACCTTGAAAACATAGAGCAGGCTTTTGTTAGGGCCAATTTTAAGAAAGGCCTGGACTATCAAGTGATTCATAGGGAGTCATCAGATCAAAGTCAAAAGGAGGGAACTAGTGAAGACAAATCTGTATCTGTGGTCCAAGAAACAAGAGCTTCGTCTAAGGAAATCAGAATAAGAACAAGAACTGGATGTTAGCAGCTTCAGATCAGTTTCGACAACTGGAGAGGATGGCGAATTTGATGCCGCACCAATCAGATTGAAGAGAAAGAAAGACAATAAATGATCCAAATATGCAAAGTCACACACCATGAAGACAAGAAACTCAAAAAACAGGGGTTTTGAGATATGCTCTAATGAGGTCAGAGATGTGAATGATGAGGTTATTAAGGTGATAGAGATAGGAGCAAAGTTGGGTCTAGATTTCAAGGGCAGAGAATCTGAGATGGCATATATTATAAGGAGAAGAGAAAGGGAAGATGCTGACCAGTGTGGTCAGGATAAAGGACAATGAGGTTGTCTTGTGGTGCTTTTCTTTTAGGGTTTCCAGCTTTTTTATGTTAATTCTTTCTTGGAATGTAAAAGGCTTAGGAAGGAGGGAGAAGAGAATGGTGATAAGGAATTTGGTTAGGAAATTTAAGCCTACGATTTTATTCCTGCAAGAAATGAAACTTGGGGTTTTTGACAATGGCATTGTTAATTCTTTAGGTGGGGGTTGGCTATCAAGAGGTATAGGCATGGAAGCTCAAGGTTCGACAGAAGGGGTGATTACTCTATGGAATGAGGATTGTTTTTCAGTAAAAGGTTTGCATTAATAATCAGAGATGCATTTTAGTAGTGGGTGAGCTTGTTCAAACTAAAAATTTGGTGGTCTTTTGCAATATGCATGCAGCGAATGTCGAGAGAAAGCATTTGGATTTGTGGGATTTCATTCTTCAGTCCCAACTCTTGTTTCCTTTTTCGTGGTGTATCAGAGGGGATTTTAACATTGTCTTCAACCCATCGAAAAGGAGAGGCAGTTTTCGTAACATGGGTTCCATCAAGAATTTCAACTCTTTTGTTTTGCAGGCAAGAGTTATTGATCTCCCTATCTGGGGTTCTCCTTTCATTTGGTCAAATAATAGGGAGGAGGCTTTTTGGGTGCGTTTGGATAGAATCTTGATCTCTCCTCAGTTTTTATCTTGGTTCCCAAATCTACAACAATCTGCTCTATTAAGAAATGTGTCTGATCACTGTGCTATAACTCTTAGCGAATCTAAGGTGGATTGGGGACCTTGTCCGTTTCGATTCTATAACAGTTGGCTTGAGGACTTTGTTTTGATGAAGAAAGCGATCGACGAGTGGGAAGGTTGCAAAGCTAAGGGCTCAAACAGTCTTATTCTAGTAGCCAAGCTTAGGGCCTCTAAAGTTTCCATCAAAAGCTGCCTTCCTGCTAGGAGTAATGATTCTTTTTCGATTAAAAAATTTAAAAAGCAGTTGCTGGAAATGGATAGGAAGGTTGTTCTAGTTGGATGGACTGACTTTTTAAGGAAAGAAAGATGGGCTATCTTGAAAGGGTTGTGGAAAGGAATTAGGAGGGAGGAACAAATGTGGAGTCAAAAATCAAGAACCAAATGGCTGAAGGAGGGAGACAAAAACACTAAGTTTTTTCACTGTATAGCTAATGGAAGGAGGAGAATGAATTATTTGGGGATATCATCCTTAAAGGGAGAAGAGTGACAGAGCCGTCTAAGATTAAAGAAGGGGTAGTGAATCATTTCAAGAAACACTTTAGGAAGTCTTCTTAGGCTCACCCGAAAATCAGATATTTAGACCTCAAGATCCTATCGGATCACGAAAGATCTTTTTTAGAACAACCCTTCTACAAGGAAGAAGTTTGGGAAGCTGTGAGCAACTGTGATGGCAACAAAGTGCCTGGCCCAGATGATATGAACCTTAACTTTATAAAAGCTAATTGAGGGGTGATTCAATAGGATTTTTTGAGATTCATTCATGAATTCTATTCGGAGGGGTCCATTGTTAAATACTTAAATAACATTTTTATTGCTCTTATTCTGAAATGCGAAAATCCAGAGTCAATGAAAGACTTCAAACCCATTAGTCTGGTAAGCTCTTTGTTCAAGGTGCTATCTAAGATCTTTGCCAATCGTCTAAAAAAGGTCATGGATTCCATAATTGGAGAGACTCAAATGGCTTTCGTCAACAATTGCTAAATATCGGATAGCTTTGTGATAGCCGAGGAGGTAACTCATTCATAGAGGAATGATAAAGAGAATGACCTAATCATTAAGCTTGACTTCAAAAAGGCTTATGGTTGTGTGGATCATGAGTTTCTGGATTCCATGATGAAAGACATGAGTTTTGGAGAAAGATGGAGGATGTGGATGAAATACTATATCACCACACCGAAGTGTTCCGTCTTAGTGAATGGGAGCCCCTCGGTTGAGTTTGGTTTAGAGCGTGGCTTATGACAAGGTGATCCCCTTTTTCTTTTTCTTTTCCTTTTCAATATTGTTAGTGAAGGCCTTAGTAGCTTATTTTGCAAGGCGGTGGGTTTGGGCTTGCTGAAAGGAGTGGTTTTTGGAAACAATTCGGTTCACTTGACCCATCTTCAATTTGCAGATGATACAATCTCATTCCTCAAACCTTGCTTGGATTCCCTTCTCAATTCTAGGAGAATTCTTAGATGTTTCGAGTTGGTCTATGGTTTAAAAATTAATTTCCACAAATCGTGTGTGGTAAGAGTGGGGAAAAAGGGAGGCAACTGTTCGGGGTGGGCTGAGGCTTTCAGTTGTAAAAGGGTTGATCTTCCGATCACATATCTCGGTTTTCCTTTAGGTGCTAGACCTTGGTCGAAATCATTTTGGAACCCTCTGGTAAACTGAGTTGAGAGTAGGCTAGCGCCTTGGAAGAAAAGGTTTCTGAATAAAGGAGGAAGATTGGTTCTCATCAAATCGGTTCTCACAAGTGTTCCTACATACTTCTTGTCTGTGTTTAAACTTCCGGTGGGCGTGGCAAATAGGTTGGAAAAATCTCAACGTTCCATTTTTTTGGGTGATGAAATTTTGAAGAAGAAAATACATGCAGTAGATTGGGTCTCAATATGTAGAAGTAAGAAAAAAGGAGGTTTGAGCATAGGGAGAATGGGGATAAAAACAAAAGCTTGCTTACCAAATGGATTTGGAGGTTTGGTAATGAAGAGGATATCCTTTGGAGTAGGGTAATTTGTGATAAGTATGGAGTCCCGGATGGTATGCTAATTTGGGATTGGGAGAGTTCTAATTCCGCTTCCTATTTTGTTAAAGTTGTGAGCAGCCTTTTTACTAATGGGTCCCTAACTGAAAAAATTCTGAGAGAAAGGAAGAAGACCATCTTAGACAATGGCAAAAGGATGGACTTCTGGAATGGATTGGGAGGTGAGGAAATACCTCTCCAAAGGATTTTCCCTAGAGTGTTTGCCTTAGTTTCTAACAAGTTGGGTATGGTCTCAGAGTTTGGTAGTTGGCCTGATAATGGGTGGGTTTGGAAGGTGCCTATGAGGAGACAATTATTTGATTGGGAGAAGGATCATTGGACGGCGTTTTTATGCAGGTTGGAGCAGTTCAAGCCCCGCAGAATGGTCAAGGATGTTATTGCTTGGTCTTTTAATTCAAATGGAAAATTCACTGTCAGTTCCTTTCATAGAGCTTTGGAGGATTCAGAAGAATTTTGTTTGGTGGATTCTTCATTCATATGGCAAGGGATTTGTTCTCACAAGATTGAGGTTTTCACTTGGCAACTCCTAAGAGGAAGAATAATGGTGAGGCAGGTGATGAATAGCTTTGGTTTCAGTCCAAATAATTCGATGGAGTACCCTTTGTGCAAGTCTGATATGGAGACGATTGATCACCTTTTCCTTCATTGTTAATGGACCACTGAGTTATAGACCAGCTGCATGGCCTGGTGGGGAGTTTCATGGTGTGCTAACAGAACTTTGTTGGAGTGGGCTCTTGGATTGTTTGGCCTTTGCTTGAAAT
This sequence comes from Acer campestre, assembly GCA_954870605.1. Classification (NCBI taxonomy): domain Eukaryota; kingdom Viridiplantae; phylum Streptophyta; class Magnoliopsida; order Sapindales; family Sapindaceae; genus Acer; species Acer campestre. The sequence goes on along the minus strand of OX940806.1, from coordinate 25,553,842 downwards.
CCAGCCAAGGCAGGGCGTGGAACTTTGGATTCGATCACTTCTCTTCTTCTCAACATCGGTGATCGTTGCTCTGTCTCCAAGACCAAGAAAGCTGTTATGGCTGAAGTTTGGACTCCCCCCGAGATGGATGCTCTGAAGCTTAACGTAGATGGGTCTGCCAAGGGGAATCCAGGCCACGCTGGTATCGGTGGGGTCTTGAGAAATTGTAGTGGTAGGGTTCTAGGTTCCTTTTCCAAATATATAGGGACAACGGATGCCGACACGGTTGAGATTTTAGCTATTCATCAGCCATGTATACTGTGTGTCGATTCACCGGCTTTAGTAGGTAAAGATATCACCATTATTAGTGATTCCAATGTGGTGGTTGCTTGGGTTAATGACTCGGGTTTTGGTAGTCTAAAGCATGTTAACTTCATCTATGACATCCGGGATGTTTTGAGTTTTTTAGGAAAAACGGTGGTTATTTACAACTCAAGGTCTAGCAACAACTTCGCCGACGCTTTGGCTAAGAAAGGTTCGAGTATGGAGGGGGATTTAGTCTTATGGGATGTTCATTAATGTTTAGCTTCTCTGTTTTTCTAGGCATTTTGCTTGCTGTCCCTGTTTTGTTTTTGTTTGTTTTCTGTTTCGGTTGTTTTTCTGCTTGGGCTGCGTTCCCTGTTTCTCCCCTCCTTGGGCGTTTTGCAGTGTTCTGCCTTTTCTAGCTTCTATAAAGTTCTATTGTTCAATATATATATATATATATATTTAAAAATACTACAAAAATAACTCCACTACTATTTGAATCTCCATAAAAGTCTTCTCTAGCCACATTTTTTTCCCCTTCAAACTCTCATTTTTTATTTTATTTTATAGAAACTCATGATATTACCCAATCATTTTTAACTCTACTACTATTTATATCACATGGTGAGAATGTGATTGAAGAAAAACATTGATGACAATTGATTCACAAATATTTTACTTCTAGTAGTGTTGACATCTTAGTAGAGATTTGAGATTTATTTATTTATTTTTATTTTTTTTTTGTGTAATTTTTTTTGGAAGAATGGTAAAGAAAGATTTGTAATAATTAATGTTTTTAAAGTGTTACCATTAATATTTGACTAAAACTTATAATTTTAATTTTTTTTTGTTATGTTATCATTAATATATTACCATTAATCATTGGTATGTTTTTAAAATGTACCATTAATTCCATACAAAACTAATTACTATTATTTTGATATTATAGTACAACTTATATTTTAAGAGAGCTTCTCCTTACAATCCACAAATTGTCTATTCACACTCCAATTTTAAATTTTTTATTAATGACAATTTTAACCTAAATTAAAATTACTAAATAAGACAAAAAAATTTAAAGACACTCCAAACTAATTAAATTATTAAAAAAAGAAATTCTCTCTCCTAAATCATTAGATTAAATATTATGTATTAAACTCTCTCTCCTAAATCTGCTATTACCATATTAAACACTCTCTCATAATTAATCTCTCTCCATTTTTTTTTAAAAATAATCATATTTCCATACTTTCTCAATCAATCTCTGATTAATAGTTAAAGAAAAAAAAAACTTAATTTTAAAAAAAAAAAAAGACATATGAAAGCTTGAATTGTTACAACTAGATTCGATTAAACTTAGAATTTCTAACACTAATGAAAGAATTAAAGTTCTCTAGGCAATCACATATCTACAAGATTAATAAAAAGAATTTTCATATTTCGATTTAAATTAAGGAAAAAAAAAACAAGGTACTTATTTTTTGAGTTTTTTTATTTTATTTTAAATATATACATAAATCAAGCTTATTAGTAAGTTTTTTTTTTTTTTTTTTCTAAAATTAGAGATATATATTGGAGGAGAGAGAGTTTAATATGGTAATTAAAAATTTAGGAGGGAGTATTTAATATGTAATAATTAATCTAATGATTTATGAGAGATAATTTTTTTTTTAATAATTTAAATCAAAAAAAGATAAAAGGATAATCCTGTAACAAAATGAAGTATCTTTAGAATTTTTTTAAATTTAAATTTTGAGAATAGAGTGTTTTTAGAAAAGAAGTGTAAAAAGAAAAAATTGGATTGTCAAAAGAAGCTCTCATATTTTAAATTGTTTTGAAAGATATTTATTTATTATCATCTATAAGAATAATTAAATTCAAAAACATTTATTTCTGAAAAAAAAAAAAAAATCATAGTGTATTTAATGCATATTTAATAGAAAAGATAACAAGAGGGTTAAAATAGAAAGAATAAAAAACTGTAAAAAAAGAAGAAGTTTTTAAAACCTCTAAATACACCTCAATTTACTCTGAAATACCATTTTTATAAAAATAAAAATAAAAATTAGAAAAAAGTTTATTATAAAAATATTTGTGGAGGTATTCAATTTTTTTTTTTAAAAAAAAAACGAGGTTATTGTCATAAAATAATTTATTTTTCCACACTTATTTCTAAAGACATTCCATCTTTTTTAATATACTCATATTTCTAGAACTTTTTTTTTCATGGGACGATCTCATAGATGATTCAATAAAAAAAATAAAAAGTTAAAGACTTTTATGAAAATGCAAAGAGTGGTGGATTTATTTTTTATTAGCTTACAAAAATATTTATTTATTACCATTTATAAAAAAAAATATTATTAGTGAATTTCATACATTTAGAAAAAGAATCCATTGAATTAATGTCTTTAATGTGTTACCATTAATATTTTATGAAATATTATTATTTTAATTTTTTGGTATCATATATATATATATATAATAATAATAATAATAATAATAGAGTTTCACCATTGCCACATGTCGCCGTGAGAAAAGTTTGACATTAAATATGGTTAATATATAATATATTAATAACAAAGGCCTTTTTTTTTATCAAAAAAATATAATATTCAATAATAATATTGATAAATGCTTATATGATAATTAATAATAAAGTAAGATGAATAGGTTTGGCTTTATATTCTAATTAATTAATTAGTTATTAATATATATTTTTTAAAGAGATAGAGAGTCATGACTTCTATTATTATTCCAAATTCCAAACCAAGTTGGTTTTAATAAATTCATACACTTATTAGTTTTTGAAAAGCTAAAACCTTTTGAATTCATACACTTATTGTTTCTTTGTGTACGCTTTTTTTTTTAAACATTTATAAAACATAGGGTTTATTAATATTTATATCACAAATAAAACTCAAGTTTAAATGAAAAAAGAATCTCAACAGCCCCATGTATGGTATAAATACTCATGTAAATACAATGAACACTATAATATTAGTATTAATTGACTACCTATTTATTTGACTCTATAAATTGAGACTAATTCTAATTCAGATCCAGAAAGGCACCTAATGTGTGGAGCTTAACTGATCATTTGCCTCTTTGTTTGACGGCCACCACATCCGGGCACTCTCTCTCTACGTCATGCACATAATTTTCTCATGTTAGCACACGTGAAGATGATCATTTTATATTGTATCATTCTAATTATTTCAATGATCTTTAAATACAATTGTATCAGTTATTAAATTAGTTATTATTTTGAAAGTTCGGTATATTTATCTGTCAATTACTTTCCATATAGTTTGTTTTATATTAGTTGTTAACAAGATTTTTGTGTTGTGTTTTTATTTTCTACACAAAGTGCTGGAGGCTAGACAAAGAATTTCAAGTTGATAAAGAATTACACAAGCAGATATCCCGAGGCTCACATGTATTGATAAAGAATTTCAAGGTGTCATGTACGATGAAGCTTTAGAATTAATTGATTGATTTGGTTTCTATTAGTTATCATTTGTTTTAAAAGGATTATAAGAGAGGAATGCAAATAGGATGTTAAAAGGAAAAAGGAGAATTTTAATATTTAGTAAAATTTATTTTATTTGCCATTAATTTTTTGATTTGGCTGATATTATATAATGAACTTGGATGTTTTATTATTATTATTATTCCAACATTTATTTTCTCAATAATTTCGTTGATTCATATATCTATTATATCTATATAATATGATATATTATAATTGAGAAGTTTTGATTGATTTGGCTTCCATTAGTTACCATTGATTAATGCGTCCAGTTAATTTTAAATATTATGAATTTGGATGTTTAATTATTATTATTAGTCTTGCAGTTATTTTCTTAATAATTTCGTTAATTCACGTATCTATACCTTTAATAGCAACTTAGCTAAACCCTATATTTATAATATGATATATTATAATTGAGAAGTTTTTCCTTAAATTTAAATATATTTTTTCCCAATATTAATTATGATCAATTGAATATGAGTGAGTGCTATGTGAGTGAATCTCAATTTTTCTATAAAATACAATTAATAAGAATTTAAGGCAATTTATACATATGATATAGATTAATTGAAGGTTGAGACTCTCCATCTTTTTTATGAAAAAAAATAATATTATTATATTAAATAAAATTTTCCAAAAGTAATTATGATAAAATTGAAATTAGGATATAAAGGAAAGTGTAACGAAAATAATTAGTATGTTGGGTGAGTGCTATATAAGGGTACCTCATTTGTTCTTTAGAATTACAATTAAAAATAAATTAAGTCAATTTATAATTATATAAATTAATGGAAGGTTGAGACTCTCTATTTCTTTAGAAAAAAATAAAATTATATTTTTATATATTACAATTAATAACTAATTAATAAGAATATTATATAGATTAATAAGAATTTATTTTCCGACCTTTAATTTTCCAATCAATTTTCTATAAATTAATGGATGTTTCCTATATACATATATATATATATATATATATTTTCTTATCTTTACACACTAATCTATTAATGTTAGTATAATACTATTCCTGTATCACAGTTTTCAATTTATATTTTAAAATGCTGGCACATCGTATGGGCTGCAAGCTAGTTACATTAATATATTACCATTGATATTTTTTAAAAAATTTACCATTAATTCCATAAAAAAACAGAGTACCATTAATTTGGTATTACAATTGATAATTTAATTTGTTTTGAAAAATATATATTTTGTACCATTCAAAAATATTTATTTTTGAATATAATCATTGTGTATTTAATGGGTATTTAAGACATTAAAAAACCAAAAAGAAAAGGAACAAAAAGGTTAAAAATAGAAAGAAAAAAAAACTGTAAAATATATATATATATGTAAATTTCATTTTAAAATGGAAATTTCATTTGAAAACGGAATGTGCACGAGAAGAGACTTTTTGGGTTTATAAATTAAATTTAATGGTTTAATTAAAAGCCAAATTATCAATTTTTAATCTCAATAACAAAAAGAAAAGGAAACAAAAATATTTAAAATAGAAAAAAAAAATTGTAAAATATATATATATATATGTAAATTTCATTTTAAAATGGAATATGCATGAGAAAAGACTTTTTGGGTTTATAAATTAAATTTAATGGTTTAATTAAAAGCCAAATTATCAATTTTTAATCTCAATAACATGTGCACTTATCAATTGAAATATAGACACATATTGAGTAATTTCCAACTAACTGAAGGTGCTTTTGTTTCGCTTGATGCAATCATATCAGTTTATTGGTCTAGGAATATGAAAAGTTGTACCTTCAATTATATTAAAGAAAATAATCGGCATTCAATATTACTAATATAGAATAATAAGACATATATATTTAATATCAAAGTTTTCTCACGGCGACATGTGGCACTGTGAAACTTTATTATTATATATACTAGTTTTCCAACCCGAGCATTGCACGGGCTTTGTATAAAAAATTGTTTGTAAAAAATTGTGTTGTTTATACCGAAATTTTTGATGCAAACATGTTTAAACCTAATGAACATGTAGTTTTTCCTTTCAATAAAGCTTCAGTCATCAAATAGCATGAAAAAATAAAACACACCAACATTGATGATATACTATACATAGATCCTCAAATTAATTTTTTGTATTAATTGAAAAGCTCTCTATCTCTTCAGCAATATATATATATATATATTATGACAAATTATTAATTTTTCTTATGTTATCATTAATATTTTTCATTGATATGCTTTTAAAATTTACCATTAATTCCATAGAAAAAATTACCATTGATTTGGTAATACAATTACTATTTTAATTTTCTTTGTAAAATATTTATTTATTGCCATTTATAAGAATAATTAAAATTCAAAAACTTTTATTTTTAGAATTAATCATACTGTATTCAATGCATATTTAATACATTCTAAACAATCTAAAAGAAAAGAAAACACAAAAGTAAAAATAGAAAGAAAACACAAAAATCTGGTACCCAAATCTGGTGTCCAAATGACGTGGCAACACTGTATACCATTCATTTAAATCATGCAAATCTAATATAATTTAAATGAATGGTCTACAGTGTTGCCACATCATTTGGGCACCAAATTTGGGCAATGTAGCATTACTCTCTCTCTCTATATATATATACATATGATACTATTTTCTACTTAAATGCAATTACAATCCCACTATATAAATAGTCACACATAAGTTTATTTTCACACAAATTAACTTGAAGCAAATATTAACAAGAAGCAAAAATAATGGCTCAAATGAAAGTCATCTCATTAGTTCTTGTTGCGGTCCTCATGCTATGCACAGCAATAGGTATGTTTTGTTTTTGTTCGAATTGTTTTCTTTCTTTTTTCTTTTTTTTAAACAAATCATTATAAGGCAATAAAATTTATTATAAACCAAAATCTTCAATTGTTCGAAATGAATAAAGTAGTAGTGATTATTTTGTCACATTTTTTTATTTTTTTTTCAGATTGCAAGGAAGTGAAAGAGATACACCCAAATTCGAAGTGTTGCAAAAACTATCCTAACCTTGGGAGATGCATTCCCGGTCGTGATGACAAACCTAATGAGGGTGGATGCTGGAAATTTTGCACAACAGAATGCAAAGGTGCAATTTGCAAACAAGTTTGGAAGGGTCACCACGAATGCCATTGTATGTGTTAGATGAATAAAATTATTTATAATTTTATCTACTCAATAAAAAATATATTACTTTTCATGTATGAATTAGAGTAACTTCCTTCAACAGAAGTGGGAATGTTTAGACATATTGTTGCCATAGTATCTTCCTTCTCGGACAATATTGATTTTGTTTGATAGAGTGCACGGGAGAGAAAGAGAGTGAATGTGTGTTTGTGCATGTTTAAGAGAGACTATTTCTTGGATGCTTTTCGCGTCTTGATTGATAGCACTATAGCAGGGGCGTAGCTAGAAAATGTTTTGGGGTTGGGCTAATATAATTTTTTTTTTTAATTTAAAAATCATAAAATTTTGAACTAACTACTAAATAAAATTTTTCTTTGTAATAATCAAATCAAAACAATATAACAAACAAAAAAAAAAAAAAAAAAAACCATCAAGGTTATACCTAATAAGAGATAGTGGTGTGGACCACTAGTGAACCAAAAAATAAATTTTTTTGGTGTATATTTTTCTTTTCAAATCCCCAAAAATAAAATAAAGCTTAGCTTTCCTAAGATTTTTCTTCTCTTTTCTAACTTTGTTATCCCATAAGGAGACACATTAAAAAAACAAAACAAAACCTAAATCTCAATAATAAAATACAAAACCTAAAATCAAATTCATTCTAAGTAAATAAATAAATAAGATTAAAGTTGAGGTAATTTAATTTCAAATTGAGAGATTTTAGAGAAGAGAGAGGTTAGGGTTTGAGATTTGGGAAAGTGGAAAAGAAAGAAAAAGTGAGGGGTTTGAGAATCTATCGAATGATGATTGCTAAAATAAGAAGGGGGGTTTATTTATTTTTAATTTTCGTTGACCTATTTTAATAAAGTATCCCAATGAGTTTGATAAAGATCAATGTGAGTAACATGAAATTGAACAAAAGAAACTAATAAATCCCTATAATCATAACTTTTAACAAGCAATTTATAAGTAGAATTCCAACGTGTTGGAACATCACGAGGAAATCTAATGACATATCTATCATTTTGTTTACAACATGTTGACTATGCTTTCATTGTAGAATAATGTGTCCACAAAAACATTAAGGTTTTTTTAATAGGTAGAATAAAATGTTTAAAGGTCTATAATCCTTTTTGAACACATAAATTTAAAACATAGCATACACATCTTTTATGAAAAAATGTACCACCAAGATAAGATTTGCATAAATCAAGCAAAACTAGAATAGCAGCGGTATTGCTAAAAGCATAATCAAAACCAATTACAAAAAATTTGTTTTCAATTTTAAACTCTACAAAAATAATTATAAGCTGCCTAAAAATATTCTGAGCAGTGTGTGCATCATCAAAAACTCTAAATGCAAGAATTCTTTTCTGAATATTCCATGCATCATCCATATAATGGTAAGTGACACTCAAGTATGAATGCGATCGTCAATGGTCACTCCATATGTCGACACATACGGAAACATGACCGTTATATTTTTCAAAATATTTTTCCAACTTTTTTTTTTTCATAAATCTTTTCAAGTGTTGTTGTGAGCGTGGCTAGGGACGGCAAAAATCCCCGACCCGTCCCTAGTCTGCGGGGCCCCAATCCATTTGGGGCGGGTTTGGGGCAGTAAAAACGGGTAACGGGGCGGGTTTGGGGCACATTTCTTGACCTGGCTGATTACCGGGTCGGGTATGGGGCGGTCCCTTTTGACCCGACCCGCCCCGTTTGACCCTGAATATATATATATATATAATATTTTAAATATAAAAGGAAAAGAAAGAAGGAAACCATATGTTAGCTGAAAAGAAAACAATTTGAATTTTTTATGTTTAAACTATTTTGGTGAAGATGTTGAATGGATTTTATTGATACCGAAAATGTTGTATGTATTTTGTATTTTTGTTCTAGTCATTTTGGGATTTGTATTTTGTACTTTACGGATGAATTTAATGTTTATTAAACTTAGTTATCGTGTTATATTCAATTTAAATTTACATAAATGAATTGGGTCATTCGGGTTAGGTTTGGGGCACCCTTGACCCAAACAGAT